>CM039523.1:13198234-13235693 GCA_022433055.1 Begonia peltatifolia
ATCTCTGCTACGCCACCGTCTGCGGTAAAGAGAGTCAAGAAGTGAAGTTGGGAACGAGTTTCTACTTCTTGTGCAAGTCGAGGCTTCTTCAAACCAAGTTTCCTCGATCGATAAAACGTTCTGCGTGAGTTATCCATTTCGATAACTATAAAAGGATCCAAAACCCTAAATCTATTCTAATTTCCCCAAAAGGAAAACTCGTTGATTTAGTCATTCAGAAACGGAATGCCACAAATTACAATTCTTTAAACTATGGAGTACAAGGGCAAAAGAAAGGCAAAGCAGACAATTACAAAAATAGGAATTCCAAGAAAAACTGTAAGCCGGAGAAGGAATGAAAAACCCTAGCCCAAAAATGAAGGAAAAAAGTAAATCAAGATCTTATTAATACTGTAATGTCCCAAATTTTTAAATTCTCAATTTCAAACCACAATTTAAAAAATCATAAATTTACCCTAATTTGATTTGCAAATAAGATTTAATTTCTAATGTTGTAACCCTAATTTCTAAATATTTGAAAGTCTTGAATGAAATCACTAAATGCACGAAAGCTTTTAAAACAACGTTCAAATATTAAATAGCTTAGTCAAAATTGAAATAAATGCAGGATTGAAAACATTCATAAAATTTTTATTGATGATAAAGTCAACATAATTTATTCGAGGTTTCATCTGAAATAAAAATATGAAATGTCATCGAAAATTTAAACATACTAATTTAAATTCAATTCAAAAATATTTTCTTTTTCGGTATGCTCGCTTGCCTCTCTTAAAATAAAAATTCACATACATCACAAAACTACAAACTATAAGAATAACTGAGTAAGCAAAAACACATGTTGGTGCAAAATTAAAATTATGTTTTACTAAATCCTGACTTAACAGTTACATACTGATTTGAAACTTATTTTCCAAACTTCGTTCAAACTTAGCCATTTCATTGTTGTTTGGGTTTTGTCATTTAATTTTCATTCAGGCATAGAAATCTTATTGTCGTTAAGGCGTAACCATCTGATTTTCGTTCAACCTTAGTAATCTCGTTGTCGTTTAGACTTTACTATTACATAATTTCCATCAATTCTATCATATTCATAAACATACAAATGTCCTACCAATTTTATCTTGATATAATTATATGTCAATCCCTAAAAATGTATGGTCAAATATCGAAATCATGTAATAAAATAATTATAAGAAAATAGTAGAAATTTTGTGATATAGGATCGTAACTAAAACTTTGAAAACGTGGTATTTTCACTTACCTGGATCTTGGGAGTTTAGGGTGATCGGGATTTTTCCAGGATTCCAAATATTATCCTGCTTGAATAAAATATTTTTGGTATTAAATTATCATTTAGATAAATCCAATTTCAGAAATATTTTAGCAAAAATTTCTTACATATACTTTTATGTCAAATAGAGTTGAATTGGCTCTATACAGATGACTTTCATGATTTTTTCTTCTTAAATAAAATATTTGGTATTAATTTTTCACTTTAATAAATCTATTTTAAAAGTATTTAGCCAGAACTTCTTTACAGATTTATTCTTAGATTGACTCAGTCGGATTGCATCCTTTCAGATGACTTTTTTTCGAATTTGACGGTCCGGAGGCAATCTGGTTCGATCTAGGTCAATTCTTGTCAAAATTGGGGTTGGGTCCAATTCACTATAACCGAATTTGCTTTGGTTGGACTGATTCTGATTTAGCTAGGTCGATTTGGTTTGTTGGACTAGTTCGGTTGGACCAACTTTAAGTGAACTGGTTGATTTGGTTCGCTGGTTTACGTGTTGAGACTAAAAACACATTCTTCTTCTTCTTCTTCGTCGCACACCCGAACACACAAAACCCGTTCCTTCTTCTTCTTCTTCCTCTTTTTCGTCACATACTCGAACACACAGAGAGTGTGTTGCCGACGATGGTGGTTTGTCTTCGAAAGGTAGTAACAACTTCAACGGAGAGAAGTTTCGTCAAAGCTCGGTCGTTCGAGTGGAGTGTTGTGGCTGTGACTTGGTGGTGCTCAGAGGTCTAAAATCGAAGGTAAGATTTTTTGCTTAGAGAGAGAGAGAGAGACAAGCTCTCTAAATATGAAACTCGAGAGAGAGCTCTGATGTGCACTTCCCCTTCACTGAGCCTCTCAATTTATAGGGAGATTCGAACAAACACCCCCCAAATCCGAGATCCACTTGGATTTTCTTCTATGTAAATCTGAATCCAAACGGAATTTGTATCCAAATAACAACAAATCCAATTCCCAATTGGATTTGCAGAGGACATTTGGTGATAGTGTTGAATCGAATTTCACTCTGATTTGAAAGATTTAGGGGTAAAATCTTAGATTATGTTTGATTTTGAATTGATTTGAGAGTTTCGAATTTCGAATTTGAAATTTGAAACCCTAAATTGTTACAATCTCTCATCCTTAAAAGAAATTTCGTTATCAAAATTTAAATTATTGCCTAAATAGGTTCAGATAGACTTTTTTCATGTCCTATTCTTTTTCTCATGTTGCTTCCTCAATGTTTCGATTTGTCCATAGCACTCTGACAAGTGAAACCTTCTTATTTATTAATTCTCTTTCCTCTAAATCTAGAATTTGAATCAGTCTTTCTTCATATGATAGATCGAGATTAATTGCAGAGTCTAAGGATCTCCTTAGTAAGACATGCGAGGAATCTACAGTATACTTCTTTAACACGGAGACACAAAATACATTGTGCATGTGCTTGAATGAAATCGGCAAATTCAACTGATAAGCGGCCCACTCTTCTTGAGATTTCAAATGGACCTGTAAATCTTGGCCTCAACTTATCTTTCTTTTCAAAATGTATCACGTCTCTCATTGGAGATACTCTCAAGAAAACTTGATCTACTACTGCAAACTCCAAGTCTTTTCTCCTCCGATCAACATAACTTTTCTGTCTATTTTTGGCAGTAAGAATTCTTTTCTGGATTAACGCAATAATCTCACCAGCTTACCTCAAAATATACGGCCCAACGTATATTCCTTCACCCATTTCAGATCTGCAATGTTGCTATATAAAACTTCATAAGGTGTCATTCCAATCGAAACTTGGTAGCTGTTGTTGTAGGCGAACTCCACCAGCAGAAGGTTTTTACTCCAATTCCCTTGGAAATTAATAGCACAAGCTCGTAACATATCCTCTAGGGTTTGAATTGTTCTTTCTGATTGTCCATATATCTGAGAATGAAAAGTTGTACTGAAGTTTAACTAAGTACCCATAGCTTTCTGCATATTCTTCAAAAATTTAGATGTAAAATGTGTATCTCGATTAGACACGATAGAAATGGGCGTACCATAAAGTCTGACAATCTCTTAAACATAAAGCTGAGAATATTGATCCATAGTATATAGAGTCCTTATAGGGAGAAAATGTGCCAATTTGGTAAGTCGATCTACTATAATCCAAATAGAGTCGTGACCCTTAAATGTTTTAGGAAGTCCTATCTCAAAGTCTATAGTGATATGCTCCCACTTCTACTGAGGCATCATAAGTGGTTGCAATGTACTAGCAAGCCGTTGATGCTCCGCTTCGACTTGCTAACAAGTGAGACATTTTTCGACGAATTTAGCTACATTTACTTTCAATTCATGCCACCAGTAATGCTGCTTCAAATCCCGATACATTTTGGTTGAATCAGGATGTACAAATAAGGAGTTGAGTGTGCTTCCTCCAATATAGCCTTTTTTAATCCTGCATCATCAGGTATACACCATCTTTTTTTGAATTGAATAATTTCGTCATCCGATATTGAGAACTCAGACACTTTTCTAGCCTCTAATTCATCTTTCACCTTGCAAATAAATACATCGTCACGTTATTTATCATTTATTTGCTGAAGCAAACTTGGATGAAGTATCATAACAGACAATCTTTCCAATAATATAAACGGTACAATTTTGATATCAGTTTTCTGCATTTACTTAGTTAATTTTCTTGGAATCCAACGCAACGATGAAACTTGCAACGATGCTCTTCTACTTAACGCATCAGCTACAACATTAACCTTGCAAGGATAGTAAATAATCTCGCTGAGAAGTGTGTACGTTACACACTTATTTATGCTCTTTATACTTGATATAATAAGTTTTTCTCAAGTGTTTGAAATAAGTTCACATTTTTTTATGTAAATGCATAGATAAAATGAAATATACTAGATTGGAGTTCAACAAAGAGAATTAGAGGATTAGGTTGCATCATGGAAGCAAAACGTGATAGTAGTTGAGAAGAAAACCCGAGATAGTGCCAATCGGTTGCCAAATTTGAAGTGATCGATCTGCTAAGGCGTTAAAAAAATCAAAGTTTTCAAGAAGCAAACCAAAGAAATTGTCGATCGATCGCCTAATTTGAGGCGATCAATTGCTTGTTAAGCCAATCGATCAACATACTTGAGGCAATCAGTTGGTTGTCGCAAATTGAAAAAGTTTGATTTTTGAGAATTTTAATCGAAATAATCTCAGTCGTTGATCATGGGGATGCATATGTGTTTTTTTTCTTCCGAGAATTAGGTTATAAATCAAAGAGGAGGCCAAGAGGAAAATGGGGGATGATTAAGGGCTGGAGAAAAAAAGTTCGAAACAGAGAAAGAGGATTTCATATAAAAAAGCATAGTTTTTCTTTTCTTTTAAAACTATGAACTTCATTATTTCGTTTATTTGTTTTTTTATTTTAGCATGAACTAACTTTCTTTTCTAGGAGTAAGATGTAACCGAATTATGGATATTTGATATTTCCTTTAATTCAGTTTTGTGGTGTTTTATTTTAATTATATATTGAGTAAATTATTACTGTTATTAATACTTGTGATTGCCTGATAAACAATAACATGTTCGTAGGATTGTTTTGAGACCGAGAGATAAAAATAATCGTGCAATGGATAATTTATCATGAAAAAGATTTTAGGCTAAAAATAGTTAATGCGTTCATATGGTATTTTGATTTTTTATTCGTAATGTAATGTAATTAATTGCTAGGATTAGAAACTGAGAGATAAGATAATCTGTTAATTAGATAAGTTTGTCATTATTCGATAAAAATTGATAAATATATATGTAAAATCGTCATCAATACACAAGAATAGATATTAATAAATTGGATTAATATTAGTGAACATGATTAATTTAGGTGAAATCTAAAGCCTTAGAGTTTTCTTATATTACATTCTACAATTTGATTTAAGTTTCTGTTATTTAATTAAGTTTTACTGCTTTATTTTAATCAAAAAAAAATATTGAAGTCTTTTTATTCATCTTAAATTAGAATTAAATTCATTTAATAATTAGCAGAAATAGTCTTCGTGATTTCATTCGTATTTATACATTTTATTACTTTTGCGACACATGTACTTACGTTCGTAATTATTCGTAACAAGTTTTTTGATGCCGTTGTTGTGGACTATTTATTTTGTTATTATTAAATTGAATAATTATAGTTTATATTTGAATTTAATTATTTAATATGCTTTACTTTAATTTTTTTTAAGTGTATGTGAAAACTAGGTATTACCCACCTCATTACAATCGATTTAGAAATTGAACACAGTTGTCGTAGAAATCAAAAGGAAATAAGGGAAGCAACTATGGCTGACGAGCAAATTGAAGCAATTGAGACACAGACACTACTCGACTATGTGATGCCATCTGTGGTCGGTGTCCAGTTGACTATTCATAAATCATTGATTACGGGCAATACCTTTGAGATCAAGCCGGAACCATACATATGATTCTAACAATTGCAATTTTGTGGCTTGCCCTCCAAAGATCCGAAAGATCACATTGCTAACTTTGTGTAGGTGTGTGATACTTTCAAGTTTTATAATATTTCAGATGATGCTGTAAGGTTACGGTTGTTTTCATTCTCGTAAGGAACTAAGCAAAAAGTTGGTTGATTTCCTTACCGGCTGATTCCATCATAGCATAGGCTGATCTATGTCAAAAGTTTTTATCTAAATTTTTTCCCTTTGAGAAGAGTGCAAAATACCGTTATATGAATCATGGGCTCGTTTCAAGGAACTATTACGGAATTGCCCACAGCATGGTTTGTCACGTTGGATGCAAGTCCAAATATTTTTCATTGGTTTCTCAGCTTCCACGATGACTCTTGTTAATGCAGCCGTAGATGGTTCAATTTTTCAAAAGACCGAAGTAGAAGCATTTTCTCTATTGGAAAAGTTAGCATTGAATAAACGATCAATATCCAGTTGAGCGGCAGATTCTGAAAAAGTAACCGAGTACTCTTGAGATGGACGTAGTAAAAAACTTTGACGTTTCAAATTGCATCTCTAGTCAACCAACTTTAGAACAACCAATCTCCGGTCAATGCAATATACTTTAAGAATGGGAGCATGCCAATGGTGTCAAGGACCGCATACAACAAAGTAATCAAATGACAGATAACTCTTTCAAGCAAGCAAACATTGTGGGGAACTACAATAGACCAAATTTTCAAAATTCAAATAATTACTACACGGGAGCGTGCAACAATCACCTGAACTTCTCATGGAAGAATCAGAATAACATCGTGCGAATGTCGCAATCCTCTCAACAAGCTTCACCATTCCAAGAAAGAAATCTCAGTCTTGATGATATAGTTTCTAAAATGGGTGAACACATTAATAAAGTTCATGGCACAGACTCGAACTATCTTGTAAAATCAATCGGCTCAAATTCGAAGTTTGGAGACTCAATTGGGTCAAATTGCTAATGTACTCAATTGAGCGATCTCAAGGTGCACTATCTAGTTCCACGGAAATGAACTCGAAAGATCATTGTAATGCAAGGTAGTGAACTCAATTGAGCGATCTCAAGGTACACTACCTAGTTGAGAATACTAATATTGATACAATGAAATTCATAATACAAGATTCTCTTCTTTGTTAGTTCAGAGATTGAATAAGTAGCGTATAAATTTGTAAATATTATGAATTAATTATTCAATTAAGAATTAATGGTAGTCAAGGATAAAAATATAATATGAGAGGTTAACAGATTTTATAGATAGCTCTATTACGAATTTTAATGGAGGATTATTACATATGTAATGACTATATCAATGGACATTATTTTTAATAAATATATTCTATAATTTTAATAGTGCAGCTTTAGGTATCTAGTGAAATTACTTTAAAGTTAATAATTGTGTTAATTAATATAAAGATTTTATATTAATTAACAAATATTATTGAAGTTTAGTACTGTACGTCCGTCGGTCCTTCTGTCATTTTATATTACTATACTAATTTTCATGTAACAAGAATAAATATATAAATGATTATTTATGATTAATCATTTATAAACACTCAAATGAATACATTATGATTCGAAATATATAAATAGTTTTTATATTTTGAATTCAAAATAAAATATCTCATTAAATGAAATTATTTTAAGTGATTTAAATTATATTTGAAAAATATCATTATATGAGATTTTAGCTTCAAATTTAAATTGAAGTTTGTAATTTTACAAACTGCTAAATCAGTTTTTTGAAATTTGATTTAAAAAGTATACTTAAAAAATCTGATCAGATGAGATTTGATTAAATAATATTTATTTTTAAAATTAGTTTTTACTAAAATAAATATCAAAATTATTTTTAAATAGATTTATAAAAAAAATATCAAATAAGATTTGACAAATAGAGAGAGAGAAAGATCTAATCCCTTTGAAAGAAAATGTATGACCTTTTTCGAATTCAGTTTTTGAAAAATATTTTTTAAAAACAAATAGAGTCGTTTCATGTGTTGAAAACACGCCTCTGCACAAATATAAGAGTGTGCTATTCTCGTCAGTTTGATCCTCACACGTCAATAATTTAAATGAAAAGATTTTCAGAAAAGACTCGATAGTTTCAAAGTTTTCGAAAAGTATTTGATGCTAAGTTAATACTGTTAAAATCATACGAAAGTAGCTGAGTAAAAACATTTCTCAAAAATATATTTTTCTCTTACATATTTCTAAAAAAAATATTTTCTTTTAGATTAACGATTCAATTTATGATTATTTGTGATGTTTGAAATAGATTTAAAATCACAAAGGTAACGCATGTCACTATGATTTTGAATAACAGTGAATTCTATCATGCGTGGAAACCATCAAAATCAACAATTGGTATCAGAGCCATTGTTTTATTAGTCTAAAAAATATTTTTTAAGCATACAATTTAATATAAATTGTTATATGTATTAGAAGTAGATTTTATGATATATATATTATTGGTGTATGTTTGCATGACATGAAATAATGATCAAAATTAAGTTGGTTGTTTGGGTTGCGATTTATTTAAATTATGAATTTTTCATTATTATCAAATTTTTACAATGGAGATCTAAAATTACAAAGTCATAGATGGAGTATTCATCACAGATTTGATCAATTGACGAAAACAAATGGTGGTGCACTAACGAAAGCGAAATCACAAGTTTGATTTGTGAAATTTTGACAATGATCATTTGGATGATGTTGTTTCAATGAGGTTTAGAATCTTAGTTTTAATTTTTAGATTGTAATTTTGTAAATAATCAAAGGTCAACTTGTTTACTATTTTACTTATTTTTACATGTTGATATAATTTGTTATATATTGTTATGCATTCACATGTTATATAAATTTTTCATGTTTAGGTTTATTTATATTTATTACATGTCATGTATTTTAACATATATTAAATTGCATGTTAACTTAATAAAAATCTTACTAAATGAATTAATTTTAATTTAATTGAAACTAATATTGATTTATTTAATAAATGATGTGAAAATATAAAATAAAGTAATTTTTAAGTCGTTAAAAATTTTATTTTTTAGAAAAATCAAATAATTTGATCAAACCTAATCAAAGAATCTACAGTCGTAGCCGCTACTTTCTACAATGGTCTCGAACTTGCCATATGCAAACCCAATGACAAGCAGTGGACAATTTTCACTGGTAATCACGACCTTCAAGATATGCAAACACGATGGACAGATTTCTGGAGATCCAAGATGACGATAGCATTGACTTTTACGTTGATATTTTATTTCATGATGATACCCTTCGTGTCCTCGTTAGCTTAAGAGCTCCCGATGCTGATCAATCTTCACACGCTCGTCGTAATAGAGTTTATTTCTTAGAGTCATTAAAGCTCACATTCATTTATGCATTCCTAGATTAGGAAGACGAATATCAATTTGCTTCTTGCTCGTAATGTCTGATCATCTCGAATGAGGTCGTGGAAGAGATATAGCATATCCAAACTTGACATTATCGGTTCATGGTGAATTACTATTGATCCTCCGATGGGTTGTTCGTGAATCTGAAGGTGATCTATCTTGGTACGAGACTACAAAAAAAGTTGATATCTTCAAACTTGGCATCCAAGGAGATTAAGAGGTCCAGGCTTCACGTCTAAAGGATATAGGCAATCAAGTAATATTTTTAGGAAAACTTGAGTCTCGAGCAATGGATTCCAAAAGTTTTAATGAGATTCAAGGAAATTGCATTTACTTTGTAAGGATTTCATCTTTTAACGAGAAAGTGAACGGGTATTTTTCGTTTGTTTGTCGAGAATCCGGCGTGTACAATTTAAGTGACGGTAAAGTAGTACGTTCTCTACCTAGTAATATCAAATCATATAGTTTTCGATTGGATTGGTTTTTACCAATTTATTGATACCGAGTTAATGTAGTTTTGTTACTTCCGCAATATAGTATTTCACTTTGTGTAAATTTAATTATATTGACTAGTGGTTGAGAAAACAAATAGTCTTTACCTAATTTGTGTGTATTAACGCACCTCACAAATTTTTAGATATAATGTTATTGTTTATATTTTATCTTAAAATCTAAACTTTATAAAAGAGGGTTGTTCCTTTAATTTCTTATTCTCGATAAAATAAATAATGATTTGTCAATTAACTATTAGCCATCACTAGTGTGTCCTTGTCGTTGATTGGCGCAGGCATGACTATGAGGTGTACTAGGACAGAAACGTTGGGTCAAATAACTCGATCCTCAACAAAGACCAGCTCTCCCCGCCGAAGCCTTAATATATGCTTTGCTGTAAAAAAACTTGTGCTAAAATTTAAAGTCGTATTCTCGAAGAATCTTAACAAAAGTTGAAAATTGGAACTCTAGGAATTAGGATCGGAAAATCATTTCTCTCCTTGCCATTTTCTCCCGCTTTCCTTTTTTTTTTTTTATACTGAGAAGAAAAGAAAAAAATTTCTTTTATAAAAATTATTTTATTCAAAATATAATGATGTCTTGTATATTAAATAAGTTTTGAATTTTGAATTGGGATTAACAAATTATGACAAATTTGAATGAGCCAAGAATTATTTGAATCAAATAACTTGCAAAATATTTTAAAAAATTTACTACTATAAAACCAAATTTTTAAATAATTAAACGCAAGAGACTACCATCAATCATTGAGACGTAAGAGAAGCCTCAAACAAGTTTCCAATCAGTATACATCACACTCCTATGGAGGGAATACTTTATGAAATAATTCATATACTTCGACCGTCTTCCCAGAGTGATTACTTCGACCATATGACCCACTGTGTGATGATATTGATGGCGATGGACCCAGCACATCATGAGGTACACTACTTTGCCCTTACCATTTGTATTTTTACATTGAGAACAACGTTTATTTTAAATTTAGAAGATAATTTTATTTTAACTTGTTTTATGTCTGATGTGCTACTTTGCAATATTATGTCTTGATTGCAATATTACACATTACAAATTACCCTATGCTTGCCTCTAGATAAGGGTAAAAAAAAATAGAATCTAAAATCCTTAATGATTCTTATTAAAAAACAAAGGAAATTTATACACGACTAAGAGTTTACAAATTAGGAAAAAAAGATAAAATTAGCTAGCTAATTTACAAGACAGAATAACCACCCCCCCTAGATCGACGTGTCATTTGACCGCTTCCTAATCTTCAGATAGCGAAGTACATGATAGACAACATTAAGATGTGAATGACATGGTTTCTACATGAATTGACAGAGAACTGCAAATGTGATATCATGTCGAGAAATAGTAAGATAAATAAGACATCCAACTAAGCAATAATATAACGACCCATTTTCTCGATAAAATATTATCCGTCCTGCCGATTATGTCGTAGCCCAATAGTTTTCCCTCACGGATTTGTTTGGCGAAAATTTCTCATTCAGTCACCCAACATGATACTGCTTTCGCCGAATCACTTTTAATTTTGGAGTTCTTATGAGATCCGTTGTCAATTGTGCTCTAAACGCATCTTACTATCTTGAAAAAGTTTCCTTACATATGTTAAATTTTCATATACCTCCCCAAGCAATCTGGAATTGTGACGACCCTTTTTTTACGACTCGAGATTTGCCTATACTCGAGTCCAGGATTTGCCTACACTCGACTTAGGTCCCGAGGTGTATACCGCAATCGTGCTCAAACATACACATTCGGGTCATCACAGACAATATTGACTTGGGTTTGTTAATGGTTCGTCACAATTAATGGTTAAATGATGTTGCTGCATAATAGAAAAAAATGTTGGTTTACTACCTAGACATGTCAGTTTCTTTCAAGAGATCAAGAGTGTATTTTTGTTGGCAAAGAGTCATCCCTTGTGGAGATCTAGCAAGCTCTAAGCCAAGAAAATATTTAAAAGTACCAAAATCCTTTATAGAGAAACATGTACTGAGATAATTCTTAAACCTTTGAATTTGCAATAGACACGAGTATCATTTGGTGAAAGATAACCTGGGGGAGGAAACATATAGATTTCTTGATGTGTCATGGAGGACCTTAGCACAAAACCGAACCAAGGATAACTTCTCAAACCCTTGTGAACTTAACATGTTTGTTCTTGTTATAGGTGATATTACATTTATCATAGCACTCAAAGGAGGAATCAATAATCATGGGAGGGGAGAGCCTCCATCTAACAAGCTTGGATCAAGCCTTGACAATCAAGAATAAAGAAAGAGTTTGTCCTCCTTTGACAATTACTTATAAACTGAGAGACTTCATTTATTTTTTTGCATTTAAACAGTTAGTTTTTATTTTTTTTTATGTTGCATGCATACATGGCTAGTTATTCCAAGCAGTGTCAAGGATATAAGGGTAAAATAGGTATCATGATCATGGGAGAGAGAAGAAGCACAAGTACGAGTGTACTTGGGCAATTAGAGCCAAGCACCTCACACCCTTCTAAAAGACTTCTTTCTTTTTCTTCAAGCCAAACTCTATATTCATTTAGGACACTATTTAAGTATCTTATTCTCCTTGTAATAGTAGAGAATATTGAATGAAATTTCATGCTTTTTGCTATTGCAAAAATTGTGGCCCTAGGGCATTCTTACTTCTACATTCTCGGTGAGCTTACTCAAGCGATGAAGGCTATCGTAATCACCAAGTTGTGACTACTTGCTAACCGTCATCCACCCCTTTTCCCCAACATTACCAAAGATTGAAAACTGAAGAAAAGGTGGGAAAAATCGTGCCATTTGGTAAAGTCAATATGCATTTGTGGAGGAAATTATCATCAAAGGTACAATACACCTTCTTTCGGACCAGCATTGGTCTTCTGTCCACTATTCCTTCGTCCTAGTAATTTTTGCCTTGAAATTTTCACCATCATTCCTTCTCATCTTTGGATAACTTGTGGTAAAAGTTTGCTTAATTTGGTTCAGCGCTTTAAAAGTTACACTTCATTGAATGTAGGTTACAATCGGATTTTCAAAACAGTTTCTTAAAACAGCAGCATAGTGAGATTTAATTGTGCATAACTTCTTGGTCTAAACTCTTTTGGAGCTGAAATTTTATGGACATAGCGTTCATATTGTCGATCACCTTGTATTAAATGTTGGGATTATTTGGATTTAAAATGTGAAAGATATACTGATCGCATTTGGAGTCTCTTTCAGTCAAGTTGTGTTTGGTGTAAGTTCGAGGAGTGACTTTTTTGGATTGTTTTGTTTTTAGGAGGCATCCCACCCGATCCTAGGGCTTATCATTTTTTCATTTAAATCCTCATGGAGAAAAGTGTTATTCACGTCTAATTGATGTAATTCTAAATTTTTAGCAGCTGCGGTAGCCAATAAACATCGAACAGTAGAAATCTTTTCAACATGAAAAATGTTTCGCTATAATCCAAACTTTCAATCTGTGTATAATCTTGAGCTACCAATCAGGCATTGTAACTCTCAATGGAACCATCTAACTGGTACTTTTTATTTTTGTACACCCAACGTCAGCCAAATAATTTCTTCCCTAAGGGTAACGGAACTAAGCTCTATGTATAATTGAGTTCCAAAACAAAAATTTCATGTTTCATAGCCTCGCACCATTTTGAGTCTTTAACTGCTTGAAAAAAGATTTGGGCTCACTCAAAATGGAAATATTAGCAAGAAAAGTTTGATGTGATGGAACAAAACGAGAATATGACAAATGACAAGAAATAGGATAAGGATTACTTGAAGAAACTGAATTGGATATAGATTGTGATGACTTATCTACTCCAAAAAGGTGATACACAAAATCATCAAGATGTGAAGGAATGCAGCGTGTTCTTTTAAGAAGATGATTTTGTGTGTTACATGATTCTATGGTAGCAGATTGTGTCAGAGAATTTTGAGATGCAGGTACAATCTCATTGTAAGAATCAACTGAAGTGATAATATTATTTAGAACATGAGATTTTTCAGAAACAGAGACAACAGTTGATGTCTCCAAGGGATTCTGAATTTGTAAAGGAACAACGACATTTTGTTCTTTTAAAGTGTTATGAGAATGAAAAATGAATTGATTTTCATAAAAAATGACATCTTCATACGTGAAAATTTGATGTGATTTTGTGTCATAAACTTTATGTCTTTTTTTTTCCATAGGATAGCCAGTAAAAATACAAGGCTTGAAACGAACAGCAAATTTATCTTTTGATCAACTTTTATCATGGACATAATACAAACAACCAAAGACACGTAAATGATAATAAGATGGAGGCTTTGAAAATAACATCTGATAAGGACTCTTCCCTTACAATTTAGGTGGAGTATAATTTATTAAATAGACTGTGGTCAAAACACATTCTCCCCAAAATTTTATTAGTAGAATTGCTTGAAATTGAAGTGCACAACCTACTTCCAAAAGTGACGATGCTTACGCTCTACGATTCCAATTTGTTACAGGATATCAACACAATGTTTGATGAATTATACCATTAAGGGACAAGAAGGTAGACATAGGATCAGCAGTAAACACCAAACCATTATTACTCCTAATTTGTTTTGATACTACGACTAAATTGAGTATTAATCATAGCATGAAATTGTACAAAATATTTTTGGACTTCTAATTTGTGTTTGAAAAGATAAACTCAAGTGCATCTTGTGCAATTGTCAACAATAGTAACAAAATAATGTGAACTAGAAGAATATGGGGTTTTGTAAGATCCCCAAATATCACAATGAATCAAATCTAAATGAAAATCATACTTATTATTGCTCAAAGGAAAAATATTTCGAGTTTGTTTAGCTTGATGACACGCATCACAATATTTTTTCAACGTGTTAAAAAATGAACTAGATAATTCAGGGATTAAAGATAAACAATCAAAAGAACACAACCTAAACGTTCATGACTAGTAATTGAAAACCACAAAAGTAGTATAAGCCATCACATAATTGATTCATTCCAATGGTTTAAAGTCGTTTATCCGCTCTAACAAAAATGAAGATTAATGGTTTACTTCACACCTAGTATTCGTAGAAAATAACCCACTAATAAATCTAGAGAAATACTGGAAAATCATATAATTGAATATAGAATTTGTTAGCCACAAAACTTCTTTTTGTTGATGTAGTAGCCTTCCTTGTCATTACATTGAGATTTGCTTTGTATTTACGAGTTGAGTAAAATCATCCCTGACTCTGACTGGAGTCCTCCAAGGATATCAGCAATTCAAATGACAATTGCTATCACAACATGTGCTCGGATTCATATGTATCCATACATTTCCAAACCTGACTATTACTATACTGATATTGATTGAATTGTTCTTAGCAGTCATCTTCCTGAAAAAGAAATATCATCAACAGAATTAGATAAGTTTCAGTTAGAATACAACGTCATTTCAAGCATCTTCTAAGCACCAGAGTTATTATATTCCATCTCAAGACAGTCAAAAGATTATGAAACACAAGGGTTTTGCTAAAGCATTGATCAATCTCATTCTTCTTTGGCACCTACGGTAGACATCAGAGGTATTTGTCCCCCAAAAGGGATTGGGGTTTTAGATCCTTGGGAAATCTCTTTTCTTAACACCCTTACTATCCTTCCATCCAGAGCTGTCGTAATTTGGGCTGATCATGCTATACTCGTGGGGAAGGAAAAAGGAGCAATTTATGCTTTAGTAGCTACCGTTTCATTGGCTCTAGTATGTACAAGCTTTCAAGGACCTTAATATTATCAACCACCCTTCATTATTTCAGATAGCATTTATGGTTATACATTTTTCTTCACAACTAGCTGTCATGATTTTGATGTGATTATAGGTACTCTTTTCATGATCATATGTGGTATTCGCCAATATCTTGGTCATCTGACCAAGAAGCCTCACATTAGCTTTGAGGTCCTACAAAATACAAAAAGATGAAAAAACTATGACCGAATATTGAAGAGCCTTTGTCAATCTACTTATTGAAAGAAGATTGCAATCAAAAGAAGGAACGTGAAGAACATGATTTAGAATCATATTTGAAAATTTAACTCGACCAATAGAGTGCACCGGAACAGATGTCCCATTTGGTAATTTAACATGTAGAGAGTAGGAGGAAGGTTTCATGTTAAGTAGAGATTGTTCATCACATGTAAGATGTTCAAAAGCACCACTGTCTAGGATCTAGTCTAAAACACCATGAGATTGGGTGACCTTATCAACAAAATTTGCTACATTTTGCCTTATGGATGGCAACAAAGTCATGAGTTGTTCATACTGTTCTTGAGTGAGGTTAAAACCTTTACCCATTGACTGATTTGAACCTGAAACAACATTATTGGATGAAACTGATTCGATCCTCTCTTTTGAAGTTTTGGTTTTCTTTTGCCGGCTCGAAGGATAACCCATAAATTTATGACACTTTTCTTTAATATAGCTAGGTTTGTTGCAGTATGCACATTTTACCTTTCCTTTTGGCTGTTCTCCAATAAATTCCTTTATCGGATTATTTGGCAATTTGATAGCAAACGTTGCTTGCTTCTGTTTATTGATTTCGACCAATTGAGGTAATAGTTTGCTGCTTCTCTTCTTTGGTTACAGAGTCATAGGCCTTGTTGATAGAAGGGATAGAAGAAAATGATGAACCTTTTCCATCTCCCTTTCTGCTACAACTTCTTTGCCAACACCACATGTACATGAAAGGGATAGGATCCTTTTAGTTTGGTGTGGTATGCTGCCACAGTAAGATCCTTTTGTTGTGCAAGTCATATCTCTCTCTTCAATTCATGAATGCATGGAACATTTCCTTGCGAGAAGCGTTCTTGCAGATCTTTCCACATCTCGCAAGCTGTGTCTACATAAGCAACACTATCATGTAATTCTAAAACCAAAGGCATTGAAAATCCAAGAGATTACCATATGATGAATTGCAAGTGTTCCAGGCCTAAGTTTTGGTTTGGGCAAAGAGCCATCAACAAAGCACAATTTGTTTTTGGCTCGAAGGGCATTCATCATAGCGCGTCTCCATGTTGGAAAGTTCTCACTTTTGAGAAGACAAGAAACAAATAGTGTTCTTGGATTATCATATGAATTCAGAATACAAGGAGAAGACGTATTACGTTCAGTCATCAATTTCAATGCTGAACTTTTTGGATGTAATTTATAGTTAAGATTAAGATTAAGAAACATAATACTATTAAATATTACAACAATATCTTCAAGAAATAGGGTTTTAAAATTTAAATTTTTTTATTTGGTTTTTATACGGGTTTTCACGTCCGACGGAAAGAATAATTTATAAAATGTGTAAATCTTTAAGAATAAAATGATTAAATTATAGAAGAGGGTTAACAAACTTCTTAATTTTTATAATGGCTAAGGTCAAGTATTTTATTGATTAATTATAATTTAAAAAACCACATTCATTTAGTCAAAGTTATATTATTATTAATTGATAATATTTACTTATTTTTATAAAATTCTGCAACCAACGCCTGAATGAAGAATATTTGAAAGCAAATAAGTTTAAATCTTTTAGGAATCCTACTGAAACCAGGTAACTTAGAATTTCTTATAAATAAACCTGGTTGACGATCTTCTGTGAACTCATCGGCGAGCAGAATCACTTGGCCTCAACCTTGCTCTCGTCAACAATGGCCTCTCTATTCCACGCTTCCACCAATTTGGGACACTTTCTCGCCCTCACCATGTCCAGGTCTTCCTTCGTCCGCCCTCCTCCCGCAATCGCATCGGAGCACGCCTCTTGGGAAGACATTCCCAGCGATCTCATGGATTTGATTTTTGCAAAAGTCGCCCTCTCTGATCGCCATAGCTTAGGCGCAGTCTGCAAATCTTGGGCCTCCATGAAAAAAGAATGTCTCTCTCGCGTGCACGAACTACCTTGGCTTGTTCTTCCCCACGACCCAACATGTCGAGAGCTTCGCTGTCTCAATTTATCTCAAGGCACCGTCGAAAGGCTCAAGTTGCCTAAACCACTTCGAGATGCGGAGTTCATTGGCTCTACTAATGGTTGGTTGTCTTTCATCAAAATTGAATACTATGGAATGACACCGTTGTTAAAAGAACCTCAATTATTTCTTTTCAACCCGGTCTCTCGCCAACTCCTCAAACTTCCTTCAATACCCAAAACTCCTTGTTACCATGCTTGGGTCTCTGAGAAGGATATGCAGATTGATTACATATCCGGTATTGCAATCTCGTCAAACCAAATCAAAGAATCTACGATGGTGGCAGCTATTTTCAGCGAAGGCCTCGAGCTTGCCGTCTGCAAACCGGGCGACGAGCAATGGACGATTTTCACCGGTAATTATGACCTGAAAGAATACGTAGAGATGATGGAGAGTCTGGTGGAAGACGAGAACAACGCCTGCTATTATGCTGAAGTTTTATTTCGCGAAGATACCCTATTTGTTGTTTGTGCGGTGGCCCCTCACGAAATTGGCCAATCATCACATCCTGATCACATGGGAATTTACTTTTTGGGGCCATTAAAGCTTAGTTTTATTAATGTTCTCCTGGATTGGGAAGCTGAAGAGGATCTGTCTTCTCTTTGCTCCGAGTGCCTGATACTTCCGAATGAGGTTGAAAAAGAGGCTTTAGTAGGATTATTCGTATACTTGACGTTATCTGTTCAAGACGAACTACTGTTGGCAGTCCAATGGGTTGTGGGGGAAGAGAGTGAGTCGGAAGATGATCTTCTATCCCCAAAGTCTACAAAAAGAGTCGGCATTTTCAAACTCGACGTCGACGGAGAAGGAGGTGCTCGCTTTTCACGCCTGAAGGACGTCGGGGATCAAGTCATATTTTTAGGAGGAAATGGGAGCAAAGTAGTGGACTCTAAAGAGTTCAGTGGGATTCAAGGAAACTCTGTCTTCTTCCTGGAGCATTCGCCAGTGGAGAAGGGCCAAGACGAAGACTGCGTGTACATATCTCGAGAATGTGGCGAGTACAGTTTTCTCAACGACAAGGTGGTCCGATCTCTGCCCAGTTGTATCGAAAGCTTCGATTTTCATATAGATTGGTTTTCACCAATCCATTCAAACTGTTGATTTTCATATCGAAAGATTCGGTTTTTAATATTTGTTTAGCCTTCTTGATGAAAATCGAAGTCGAAACGGAAAAAGTGTGATTTTTTCAATTAAAATAAATATTTTAAAGAAGCTTATTCACATATGCACACCACAGATATAGACAAAACACAACAGATTTGTATGAATCTTGAATCAATGTAACAAAACAGACATGACTAGGAAAGAATGACGTTGGATGCTCAAGCTTGTGCTGAGACTGGTGCATGGATGTTGACATTCCTTGACTATCACCCACCGTCTTCAAGATTCACAATCGCCCGCCTGAAAATGAAGGTATCCACCTAACATCGAAAAAAAAAAAACACATAAACCTAAATTTCAATGCAGCAAGAAAATGCATCGGATGTACAAGAACGCCATTAAAGAAACAAGAATTATGAACGCAGAAAAAGAGATCCACTCCCAGCGCCGGCCCCGGCCCCGCCCACATTTGTGTTTGCCTTTCGGCTTATTTTTCTCCTGTTTCCTCCGATGGCGTTTGGCAACAGACTCCCGGTTGAAGTATTTCACTTTCACCCGGCGACGGATAGCACAGAGGCAGGTCATCGTAGCAATCGCAGTGGAAGAATAAGAGAGAGAGAGAGAGAGTGGCGATGGATTGTGGGATGTGCGAGATTAATAGGATAAAAAGGCAAGAGTATCATTATGTCGTTTTTTCTTTGTCAATTTGAATTTCTTAAATGGTTCATTTAACTAATTCAATATATATTTTATTAATCTCTCCACTTCTATTTCTTACTACCAAAATAATAATTATACCATTAATTATTAATAATTTGAGTTAAAATAATATATAATAGCATTGTGTTATTAGAAAGATATAATAGTTCAACATAATAAATAATTAAACTAGACTCTCTCTAAAAATAAATAACAAAAAAAATTGATAATTTCAATCTCGACATCCAAATATTATATCCAGTGTTGAGAATACTATAGTTAAAATCACGTATTAAAATTTGGGAATAAAAATATCACCAAGACAAAGATCAAAATAACTTGCTATTCTGTGTCGATGCAATAAGAACACGTCGTCGTGTCAAAGAATAAAACCTAATAACCTTAATCAAGTTTGAGTATTTGCGATTAAAAACATAATATAATCAGTTGTTTCGTTGCTCTATTCATAGAATAACAAGTACATTCTCGTAACAAACAAACGAAGGTACATATCAAGCAAAGATTCTTATTTAAGTCGATCATACTCGGCAAACACTATCGAGTGGACCAACAATTAAAAGTATTTGTGCATCTTCAAACATGTTTGGTCGTGATATTACTAGTCAAAATATGCGTGCTTGGAAGAACAATTATGGCCCAAATAAAGAAATGAAGGGGGAAGAGGTGAGCAACTATTGCACCTGATACTATTAGCCTACGCCACTTTGTTTTGAGTAAAACGAGCCACAAAACCCAAAGAAATTGATTTGGGGAAGCGAGGAGGGCAAAAACTAGTTCTTTATAATTGAAGTTAGTATGCAATCTTACAGCTGAATACATTCTTCCAAACAAAAGTAATCGTCTAACCCAACCCACAAGCCATTTTTGCCTAATTAATAACCTAAACCTGCTGCCTTGAACTCGGAATCTTCACCCTCAACGGTTCCCGGAACCTGGCCCGCCGGTTCCGTCTTTCTGACTGCCGATTCCCATCCGATGATATCCGCCTGAACCGTATGCGTGTCCCTGATGATGCCCCATCATCATCATCCCGCCGTACATCCCGCCGACTCCATTGAAGCCGCCCCCACTCACAGCACCGGCTGCATCAGTACTGGCGGAGCTGGACCCACCTACGCCGCCGTCTTTTTCACCCTGTCTTCCGACAGAAGTCTTCTCTCCTTCCGTTTCTCTGTACTTCTGCAGATAAACTTTCAGAGGCTCTACGTACTCTTCGAAGCCTAAAGTAGTCATGGCCCACAACAAATCGTCGCCGTTGATCGTCTTCCTTTTTTCCCTCTGGCACTTGTCGGAAGCCTCGCCGGTGATGAAGCTGATGAACTCCGATACACATTCTTGGACTGTTTCTTTTGCGTCTTTCGAGATCTTGGCGTTTGCTGGTAGTGCTTTCTTCATTATTCTGCTTACATTGGCTATGGGCAAGAATCTATCTTGCTCCCTCGAGTGCTCGCTATTCGTGTTGCTGTTGTGCCCTCCTGATTCGTTGTCTGAATCCGCCATTCTTGATATGGAAAACCTTCTTCAAAGCTCAAATCCTCCGTCTCCTTACAGACGTTAAGCCTTTTCGGCTCAGAAACAAACAGAATTCACTAAATTCCGTCTCCAAAACTATCCAAGTCCCCAAGGTATACCACAGTTTCACAATTTCAGCTTTGAAATGTTCGTTTCTTTTCTGGATTACGATAAATGAACCAGATTCAGCGGCTTTTCCTTCAAACAATTCACTGTTAAGAGAAAAAAAAACAATGGACCCACAAAAATTTCTTTTCTTGAAAATTTATGGGACAAATACACCTTCAAAAAAACACATAATTCAACGAATTTCCACTTCAAACTCGACCAAAATTTGGAATTTTTACACGTAATACCTGCAACAGAGCCCTAAAGAAGCATGAAAATAGAGAGTTTCAGTATTGAAAAAGTAGACAAGTACAGCAGGAAGGTGGGAGTTACTATATTTGTTTCTTTCGATGAAAGAGTCCAAGAACTGTAAAAATTGCGGCGGAGTTGAGAGGCGGAGTTGCGATTCCGATGAAGAAGTCGAGAGGGTCGCCGGCGGGAACAGAAATTTGGTGCAAAAGGGGGGAGATTGTACAGAGATGTTCAGGTCCGTTGGATTGCTAGGGATAATATCGCATCGCATGCGAAACGTGTCTCTTTCTCCACCGTTTGTTAGTCGATAACATGTGTTCCAACTTGGAATTTTATGTACCGTACGATTGCACTGTACAATCCAACGGTGGAAAGCACAACTCTTTGTGAGCGTTGTTCAAGTTCATGCATCCTCTGCGCAATCAGTTACGTGGCGGTTTATACACCGTTAATTACGACAAGATCGAGTCTTTAGCTTTTTGAAAAGGCATCTGGCCTACCAATAGAAAAAGTGGTTTGCTCGTCGTCTTCCTTTGACTTTTCTTTTCCCCTACTGTTTCTTATAATTTGCAGAAGTAAAAATGGAGAAAATCAGACATACCCATGAATTTAAACTACCATAACTAATAATTTTCAGCTTTACAACTTCGAGGCCGGCTTATATTTCACAGAGAGAGAGAGAGAGAGAGATTGCAGGCAGATGATTTTGAAACATCAAAGAGCATTGATTGGTGTCCGGAGTTTTGCGAAGACAGTTCGACAAGATCAAGCTTCAATCGACAATCTCATACCTTGAATATTTGATGGAGCCCATTGAAATATCAATCTCGATCAAGTTGTCTTCTTCGTTCACATCGGTAATCCGATCTGCTAAGAATTCCATGCGGCCGTTCTTCAAATTAGATTCCGGTGAGAAGTCTGGTTTCGTCTGAAAACGAGATTTCTCGTCTTCTTCTTTCTCGTGGCTAACGTAATATCCAGTTTGTAGAGCGATTTCAATGAGGTTTTCTTCGTCGGAAACCGAACCGTCTGAGCAGCACAGACCCTGTCTTACTGGATCTGGAGAAGGCTGCTCAAAATAATTATCGGAATCCTCTCTGATTGAAAAGTGGTCAACGAATTGAAACTCCGACGAAGCTCGCCGTGATTTTGATCTAGTTTCTTCCGAGTAAGCGGCTGAGACTGAGATTCTCTCTCTAAAGTGGAAAGAGAAAGTGAAATAGAAAGAAGACAGAATAATGATAGTAAATGTTAGGAAGAGAGAAGAGAATCCAAAACCTATGAAGATACCCACACAGATCAGCAATGGAGGAAGAATAAAAACCCATGATGGACGCACTTTGAAGTGGCTAAAAATGGAAACCATTAATGAGTTTTTATTTTATTTTCAGCACTTTTCTCCACCTTCGTCTCTCAGACTAAAACTAAAAATGGCAGAAGAAGAAGAGAGAAGAGGAACAAAAAGGAGCTCCTCCTTTGAGAGAACGAGGGAGTCATCTTCTTCTGCTATGATTCTCTCGAAAAACACAAAACCCTAGATTCTCTCTCTCAGTTTACAGTCACCCAACTTCGAAAGAAGAGACGCCATGTGTAGACATCTCAGCTGGCCGGAAAACCCAGAACAGCAAAAAGTAGCTTCCTTTTTGCAGGAAAATCAGTAGCTTTCGCCATTAATGGGAGCTCAAAAAAACTAGATTATTCACTCGAATTTTCTTTTTTTTTTTTTTTTATTTGACGATGAGTACAATGATCTGAACCTCTAGATCGGAAATAACACGAAAGGAATATAATTTAATTTGCTAAAGTCTGAATTTGAGAGTGTGTAATTTACTTTTAACATTATTATGAAGCTTGCTTGAAAAGCAACACCATTGTCGGCCAATTCATGAACTCGAATTTAGTAAGGTCATCCCATTCCCCCTTGTAAAACATTAAGTGTGTAATAAAAGACACATGCAAAGGACAAAATCACCATAATTTACATTGAATTATGACAATCAAATCTTTATTGTTGTTTAATAATGTTAAAATTGGACAATTTATGTCAAAATAATTAAACCAAAAAATTGATGCAAACTGTTAGCTTCTACTTGAGTCAGAACCAAACAATCAAACCCAACGCCGATTAGAAAAAGAAGATGCGGAAAACATGGACATCAGATTTACCACCGAACCCTTGTGATAAAAAAAAATACGAGCATATAAAAAATTTACTGTGATAAAATCAAATTACAATTGAGTTTTACAACTTATGTAATAATACATTGAATAATATAAAAAATTTTAATATTAAATACGAATTCAACCCAACCCAAATTGAATTTAAATCACGTCAAATTCTAATAATATACTATTGTTATCATGCATACATATAAATAAATATTTAAAAAAATAACATAAGATAGAGAAAATATTCTATCTTATGAGGTTTTAAAATTCACACAAGAACAAAACAGTTTCTCTCTCATTCTTTTTAAAATTTACATTCAAACAAAAAAAAAATCAATATACACGAGTCAGCTCTGGCAACAACAACTTAATTTTCGTATCGATCAAAAAGTTCATTGTGGTAACAAAAGTGATATAACATAATCGTAATTCTTTTACAAAGATGCTCGATTTTCACACGATGGATAGTGAGGGTGAGCCTAATAGTGAACATGTCCTCGACTTTTATATATATATACACACATATAATGTTAAATGGTGAAATTTTTTATGTAGTTGGATATTGACCTAACGAATTATTATTATTATTGCATGATAAATTCTAATGTTTGGCAAAGATTAATGAAATTGCAAAAAAGAAAAAAAAAAAAAAAAAGGAGTTTTGGATTGAAACCATGATTAGTTTTAGCATCTCCTTTATGAGGTTTGAGTTATTTATGATTGATTTGATGAATAAAAGAGATACCCACTTCTCCCACTTTTTTTGTTGAATTATTTTCTAGAGTGCTTGATTATGTCTTGTTAATTAGACTAAGACACAGCCAATCAAAGAACAAATATGATGTTCTACAATTTTTTGCACTTTACTTCACGTCAAGATCGTTTAACATGCATCAACCTTGATGATATTAGATGATAATGTTGAATACAAGAGCTCAGAGTCACAAACAACGATGAAAGATCAGTTTTTTCTTGTAGGAATCGACATCGTCTTTCTTAACGGAAGAAGAAACCTAGTTTTTCTCATATACAGCTCACTCCTTATTGTCTACATGCTCAAGTAGAGAGAGTTATTTGATTTACAGGTTACAGCCATGGCGGAAGAGAAAAAAGACTGGGAGTTTTTGATGAAAATGGAGAGCTTACATTCTCTTTTTAACCAACCTCATTACTAATCCGCCATTAAAGAAAGGTATCTTCCATGTTCATTGGAGTTTAAAAATGGCGTGATCATTTTTTTTAGCTTGCCTTGTTTTGTGGGTTAAAAGGAAAGCAATTGAAGAGAGAGAGCGAGTGAAGCGAATTTCTCTCTCCTTCAAATTTTCAATGAAAACTCCATTACCATAAAATATAGAGGAGAAAGAGGAAAACCAAGATGAAACAGTTGTCTCTTCAATCAATTCTCTGCATTCGTTCTTGTTTTTATGCAATTCAATGGCGAAAATGGGTATATCACCATAGCCACATAATTCTTGGTGTTGGGTTGAGCTCTTTTTCCCCAAAGTTCTTCCCCTTTTCACTTCTCTGAGACTGCCCGACTGTAGATGAATATTGTTTTCAAGCTTTATCTCTCTGAAACTGATTGCCCATGTCGATTATCGAGTCTGACTGGATTTCGATCTTCTTTTTCAGTGATGGGCAATATAAACGGTCGAAGAAATGAAGAAGGTGGCCCTTCTGGAGTTGGAAATTTCGGAGCAAACGAGGATCAGGATATGGGTTTTGAAGAGGGAGAAACAAGCTCTTGTCCCTACGATTACATGCCTATAAACCCCATGCCTCAGTTTCCTCCCCGTCGCCTTCGAGCTTCTCAAGCGCCTCTCATTTCCAGTCCGGAGGTATGTCTGTTTTTCCATTTTCTTTCTCGACTCTTTTACAGTTTATCCTACTACTTGCACTTGAATCTGGACTTCAATTTCGTCAACGCAGTATCCAGCTGCTCTTCAGTTCCAATTTATGTGAATGTCAAATCACATCATGCAATCAAAGGAAACTCTTTTTCTTTTTTATGCAATTGAATGGGATTCTTTGTTTTCTTTCTGATTGTTGATATTTCAGATAATTTTAAGCAGATTAGACCTTGAAAAATTGTGGGTGGTGTCAGTTTGAAAATATTTTCAACCTCTGCACAAAAGTATGAAAAACAAAGGAGCTCTCTTGGTGTTTGTTGTAATGTCTGACTGGTTTATAAAGCCAAATTCATTTCTTGGTTTCTCTTTCACTTCGCTTGTAGGATTCTACCGTTCATTTGCTGAATCCCGGCGATACAAACCAAGTCCAATTCCAATCTTCTTTGCCGGGTTTGGCAGATAACGAACGCGAGCCGACAGGGCCGACAACATTGGTGAAGATATCATGGAATCACAGAGGAAGTATCGTGTCGGTAATCGGATCATGGGATAATTGGAAAACTAGGTAGTTTAACTAGTTTGTCCCTAAATTCAAAGATTTGATCTCTTTTTAAGAGACCTCATATAATGTTTATTGTAGGCTTCCCTTGCAAAACACAGGTAATGAATTTATTGTAACGAAGGCACTCCCCTCCGGCATCTTCTATTACTGTTTCATCGTCGATGGAAAGTTGACTTGTGCTCCGGATCTTCCATGGATCAACGACGATTTGGGAAATACGTACAATATCTTTGATTTATTGGTGAGTTTCATCTCTTTTATCAAAATCAATTGGCCAATTGGATGTTTAAATTTGCAAAGAGTTATTTCTTATGTAGACATGTTTCTTAGGCACACAATTCGGAATTGCTAGAAAATTTACGTGATTTCGAGCCTTCACCATCTCCACCGAGAAGCTACGATAACGAGCTCTTGAATGAAGATGATTTCAAAGAGCCGCCACCAAATCTACCACCACAGCTTCAACTAACACTTCTGAGTGGACCATCTTCTTCTTCGATAAGACCTTATCATCACATAGAACTAAACCACTTGTATCAAAACAATGTCGGAGGTCAGTTCATGGTTTTGGGGACGACATTCAGGACCCGGCAAAAATACATATCGATGATGGTTCTCCGGCACTTGCAGAGACCGAATCGTCTGAATCAATTTCCTTAAAAATTTTCCATTTACTTAAATTTAACTGAATGGTTTTCACTTTGGTTGATTTTGAGACAAAGAATTAGAGTAGATGAAAGAAGATTTCATAGAATTGCTATCAAATTGGCTGTGATTCTCCATTGCTGGCCTCTGTTGTTTCTTTCTAGTTTCTATTTCACTTTTAACTTTTCTCAAATGTGATGGAATCTCCAAAGGCGAATCGGATTCCCTGTCATCTGAAAGCAACAGGTTCTAAGGAGGACTGTCTTAAGCTGTGCTTCATCCAATTCTTATCTTCATGATAACTTAGTCGTCATCTTATCATTGCTAGTTAAATCCATGTTTTCGGGATTTGTGATGCCATTAGTTATGAATGTCAACGGGCTTGGTGGATTCGGTCTGGTATGCTTCGATTCTACTTCCAATTGAAACCAAATGACCGGCTTTTGGAATCGAAAATGAACCAAATCGATATTTTTTTATTTTGCTTGATTCGGTTTTGGTTCTCGGTTTTTTAGTTAAAACTCGATTTTGTGTCCATTTTGATTGGTTTAACCCTATAATTTGTAATTTTCAAAATAAAAATTATAATTTAGTGCGGTTCGAATTGATCGTTTTTTAACGAAGGAATTGAGAACTGAATTGAAAATCTCGTTTCGTTTCCAAATCGATTTTTTCAAAATTAAAACCAGTTCCAAGATTATTTCTTCCAAAATTGAAACTCAACTGATTTCCACCCACTACTAATAGATTCTTTGAAGTTTTAAGCAATCAATTATTCTTCCATCTTAATCGAGGCCTTAAAATTGAAAGTGTTTCTTGTGTCTAGAAAATTAGTGAACCCAAATCAATCAAAAGGATTTTATTTTTTGTTCAAATGCTAAAATTTCCTCTTTTGTAGATTGGGGTTGTTCTTGATCAAACCCATCATTAACAGCTATAAAAACGTCATTAATTATTTTGGGGCTGACTAGATTAGGAAGCCTCCAATCTATGGAAGTTGAAAACTAATCCCTTCCCTACCTGTTAATTAAATGGAACAGAGTTGTGTGCAGTTCATATTAACTACGATTAATTACTGCATTAATGGCCTCTTCTCTTCTGGGTTTCTATGGAAGACTTTGATCAAGGCAACAAATGTGTCATTATGCCTTAATCCATGCTCTGGGTTTAACCCGTAACAATTGAATTAAGAAAAGAGTGGCGCGAGGTCCATTTAATTAACTGAGATTAACCCTTAACCAGCTTCACTTTGACTGCTGGACTGTTTTCCACGCAAAAAAAAATGCTGACTTTGTCTTGAAATGACTCCCCCCGAGCAAAGCCTTTCGCTTGAAGATTCAGACATGGTTGTTGGCGCCTACCCTCGTACTCGGTCTACGAAAGTTTTCAACTTTCAACGCCGTCTGGAGCACTCGACTAATTTATCTTCGAGACACCACAATCTTCGCTTGGATCTCGGGGATTTTTCGATTGTGGGAAAGCAATCTGATTCGACGTGAGATTTTTCTATTTTCATTTCTTGCGTCGATTTTCTCGTTCGGCTTGGTGCGCACAGCTAAGGAGCTCAATCTCAGGCAAGAAGCTATTCACTATTCAATCTAAGCAAGGCGAGACTGATATTGAGGTTTTCAATTCTCACCCTTTCTGTTTTTGTTATTTCAGTTGGATCTCCATCGATTTGGGGGCTTTTTTCTTACTGTTCATGGTGGATTTTCTTCAATGGAGGATTAGTCCTTTTCTTCACAGCATTGAAACCATGAATTCATCAGTCGTGACCTCGAAAACAGCCCTTTGGTGAGTTATATTTTCATGGCCACCAATCATAAACCTCGCCTCAAAGATGTGGCTTTCAGGCGTCTCTTTGCTGTAATTGTTATATCATTGTTAGGGATTATGCTATCAATATACCTCTTCGGAGCCACGTCGATTTCAAGCATAATGGCGAAAACTTCTGATGAAATCGATGAGGATTTGATTCATAGTTCAAATATTTCACAATTTAAAGCAAGACTTAACCTTCCCAGACAGAATAAGATGTCAATTCAGCTCGAGGAGCTTAATCAGTTGCCTCCTAGAAACTTGGATCTTTACCCGACGCTGGCCAAAGATCATATAACTATCGTTCTATACGTGCACAACCGACCACAATACCTCAAAGTAGTAGTGGAGAGACTTTCCAAAGTTGTAGGAATAAGTGAAACTTTACTGATAGTCAGCCATGATGGATTCTTTGAAGAAATGAACAAGATTGTTCAAAAGATCAGATTTTGCAAAGTGAAACAAATTTTTGCTCCTTATTCTCCTCACGTGTTTTCGAATAGTTTTCCGGGTATCTCTCCCAATGATTGTAAGGAAAAGGACAACAACTCGAAGAATCATTGTTTAGGAAATCCCGATCAGTATGGAAACCATCGATCTCCTAAGATTGTATCTCTCAAGCATCACTGGTGGTGGATGATGAACACCGTGTGGGATGGACTGAAGGAGACAAAAGGGCATTCTGGTCACATACTTTTCATCGAGGAGGATCATTTTGTATTTCCAAATGCTTACCGTAATATGCAGATTCTCACGGCACTGAAGCAAAAAAAGTGCCCGGACTGCTATGCTGCAAATCTAGCTCCTTGTGATGTGAATTCAAGAGGAGAAGGTGGCAACTACTTGATTGCAGAGAGAATGGGAAATGTGGGTTATGCTTTTAATAGGACGATCTGGCGGAAAATTCACAAAAAGGCAAAAGAATTTTGCTTCTTTGACGATTACAATTGGGATATTACGATGTGGGCGACTGTTTATCCGTCATTTGGCAGCCCTGTCCACTCGTTGCGAGGGCCTTGGACGAGTGCAGTTCACTTTGGCAAATGCGGTTTGCATCAGGGCCAGGGAAATGCAAAAGCTTGTATCGATAATGGTATGGTTAACATTGAAGTTCGAGAGGTGGACAAGGTTGCCAATATAAACTCAGAGTGGGAAGTACAAGTTATTAAGAATCAACCTGGGTATAAAGCAGGGTTCAAAGGCTGGGGTGGCTGGGGAGACGAACGAGATCGTAATTTGTGCTTAAATTTTGCTCGTATGTATCGTTTCCTTGACCAGTCTTCACACTAACTAAAATTTCTTAGTGATGAACAATGAGTTTAACTGATAAAGATCCTCTTTTGTTTTGTAATATCTACAGATTGCGATTGCCAATATTTCTCTAACCTCATCAATTTGCTTTGTTTGTGTGTTTCCTCTCAGGTTCTCTTCTTCCCTCAGTTTTTTCTGATCATTGTATCTGTCTTCATCGTGCTTACTTTCTCTGTTGTCGAGACTCTAGTTGTTCTACTGGATTTCTTGGCATATTATATTTGAGATCCTGTCTATGAATGGCTGTTTTTGTTTGACATAGCTACTTAGAAGCATCCCAGGACAAGCTTTTGTGAGCATAGAATAGAGATAATTGTGCAATCATCAGAATTTAGGACATTTTAGATCATATAAATTTGATTTTTATGTAAGAACAGAGTGAGATTTTGTGAGTCATTGAAGCTCACTGCTGAGACTAGTTCTTATAGAAGTGAATACTTAAATTGCTTGAACTGCCTTGATTGATGGGTATTAACAGTTCTTCCTTGGTATTGTTTCTTTTTTTTTTTGAGGAAGTACTTGATGCAGCTTTAGCATGAGATTGCTTCTCACAGCTGTAATTTACTGGAAACATTGAAATACAGGTCTTGAACATAATTCTGCTGAGATGGGCCATGAATTTTGTTCGGTGTTTCAAAGCTCTCAAACCCAGAAAAGATTTGACAGGGTATCGTGATGTTCATAGTTTAGAAACTGTATCTTCTTCAGAAGTATGAACTATGAAGAGTAGTCTGTCTGTCGATGGGATCAGTCATATTCAACTTTCTATCCTTTCTAGTTTCTTCTATCCTTTTTCCACAAATGTTAAACGCGAATCAAAACCCTCCTTTTCCTTTTTCCTCCAAAAGAAAAACCCACAAACTCACAGCATCCATCTCACGATCCTCATGTCGTGAGCTAGAATCTCCTGCGTCTCCCATCATCTTCGCTATTCGTGTTGATCATCATGTTTTCTGATTGCGACACGTTTCGTGATCAACTTTCTTTTTCTCTTAAACCACGGTCTTCTGGGGTCCACAGAACTCTGCTCGCGAGAGTTAAAATAAATTATCCAGTTCTATTTATGGAGCTTTGGATTATTTAAGAAGATTCACAGTTTCAGCTTTGTGAAAATTTACAAAATCTTGGGACCGCTTTAGAGAGTTATCTGCAGTTGTTTCCGCCGAATTTTGTAAGTGGGTCATAAATTATTTCAACTCAAACTCAAAGATCGGGCTTTGCAATATAAAAGCACGGGAGCTTGGAGAGATGGGGTTTACAGCTCGAGATTGAAGAGGAAGATCCAAATTAACAAAGATTCGGCCGAACGAACACGACCCGTATCGGATAATTCGGTGAGAAGCCAGCTTTATTAGCGATATTCTATGGAACTTTTTCCTACTTTTGTTCGTCGCTGCTCAGCCGACGTAGTAAATCCTTTCAGCTCTCACGTGATTCCGGTTCATTGCCCATACTGCAAATTGGATGGTTTGTCTGACCCATCTCTCCTATCGTGTTATATTATATGATGTTTTTCGGCTGCTGCGTTTTTGTTTTATCTGTTCTTGGATATTTGTGAACCGTGTTAGGGTATTTGAACTTTCGTCGACTGTAAGTTGCCGATATGACTGCGGATTTCTTCGTACATAGTACTTACGCATCGTTCGGAGATTCTGGTATAAAGGGGATGATGAATCTGATCTGAGATTTTAATATATCTTTTCTAGGGGTAGTTTTTCGAGATTTTGGAGGTTATATGTAGATGCAAATTGGGAATAATGCCGAGAGAATCTAGTGTTACGATTTTCTTTTTTTGGGGATTTGTGGCAGAGAGGAGAATCATTAGGGAGTAGAGGGGAAAGAGGAAGAAATTGCAGAAAAGTTGAGAAATGTCGTCTAAGTCTACGAACAAGACAAACTGTTCAAGAAGCAGCTCTGCCAGATCGAAACATGGATCTCGAGTTGTTACACAGACTCCCATTGACGCTAAACTTCATGTTGAATTCGAAGAGACTGAGCAGGGTTTTGATTACTCCACTTCCATTGACTTCAATCTTTCTAGCTCCACCAGCAATGTTCCATCGTCAACAGTTTCGGCTTACCTTCAAAGGATGCAGAGGGGAAAGCTGATTCAACCCTTTGGCTGTATGATTGCCGTTGATGAGGAGAAGTTTTCGGTTCTTGCATATAGCGAAAATGCCCCTGAAATGCTGGACTTGGCCCCGCTCGCTGTTCCGAGCATCGAGCAGCAAGATGCTTTGACCTTTGGAACAGATGTTCGAACACTTTTTCAAACCTCGGGTGCTGCTGCCCTGCACAAAGCTAGCAAAATTAGGGAAGTCAACCTTTTAAATCCTATATTGCTTCACTGTAAAACTTCAGGAAAGCCCTTTTATGCAATTCTTCATCGAATTGATGTTGGTTTAGTCATAGATTTAGAACCTGTTAATCTAGCAGACGTACCCGTGACGGCTGCCGGGGCATTGAAATCGTATAAGCTTGCTGCCAAAGCCATCTCAAGATTGCAGTCTCTACCAAGTAGGAATATATCTCTGCTGTGTGATGTGTTGGTCAAAGAAGTTAGTGATTTAACTGGGTATGATCGGGTTATGGTGTATAAATTTCATGAAGATGAACATGGAGAAGTTGTAGCCGAGTGCCACAGGCCCAATTTGGAACCATATCTGGGTTTACATTACCCGGCTACAGATATACCGCAAGCCTCAAGATTTCTGTTTATGAAGAACAAAGTAAGGATGATATGCGATTGTTTGGCAACTCCAGTTAAAGTTATTCAAGACAGCAAATTGACTCAGCCATTGAGTCTTTGTGGTTCGGTTCTGAGATCTCCTCACGGCTGTCATGGACAATATATGGCAAATATGGGTTCAATGGCATCTCTTGTTATGTCTGTGACGATCGACGAGGAGGATAATGAGGTGGAAAGCGATCAGCAGAAGGGAAGGAAATTGTGGGGCTTAGTGGTTTGTCATCACACGAGTCCTTGGTTTATCCCATTTCCTTTGCGATATGCCTGTGAGTTCTTGATTCAAGTTTTCAGTATTCAAATCAACAAAGAAGTTGAGCTGGCTGCTCAATTGAGGGAGAAGCATATTTTGCAAACTCAAACTGTTCTTTGCGATATGCTTCTAAGAGATGTCCCTGTCGGAATCATTACACAATCGCCAAATATAATGGATCTCGTCAAGTGCGATGGAGCCGCTCTTTATTACAAGAAGAAATTCTGGGTGCTAGGAGTTACTCCGGCCGAAGCACAAATTAGAGATATGGCTGATTGGCTTCTTCAGAATCATAGTGGGAGCACTGGGCTGAGTACGGATAGTCTCGCGGAAGCTGGCTACCCCAGAGCTTCTGGTCTCAGCAATGAGGTTTGCGGGATGGCTGCCATTAAAATCACAGCAAAGGATTTTCTCTTTTGGTTTCGATCCCACATGGCGAAGGAAATCAAGTGGGGCGGAGCAAAACACGATCCGAACGACAAGGACGATGGGCGGAAGATGCATCCCAGGTCGTCTTTCAAGGCTTTCTTGGAGGTTGTGAAGCAGAGAAGTTTACCTTGGGAGGATGTGGAAATGGATGCCATCCATTCTTTACAGCTGATAATGCGAGGATCTCTACAGGAAGAGATAGAGGATGATTCCAAAATAATTGTGAATGTTCCCTCAGCAGATGACACGCTACAAAGTTTGGATGAATTGCGGGTCGTAACGAATGAAATGGTCCGCCTTATCGAGACAGCTGCTGTCCCCATCTTGGCTGTTGATGCCTCAGGTGTTATAAACGGGTGGAACATCAAAGCTAGTGAACTAACGGGAGTGCCAGTACAAGAAGCAATTGGCAGACTCTTTGTCGATGTTGTTGCTGATGAGTCGGTTGAGGTGGTGAGGAATATGCTTTCCTTGGCTCTGCAAGGTAATTCTGCTCTTATCTCTTATAAGCTTGCCTGAAGATATAATAGCACCGTATAATCTGTAGATTCATTGCAAAATTCTTAAAAATTCTTAAATCGTCATATAACTTCCAAGTTTTTGACTCGTAAAGTCGTGATTGTCTGTCAGAATTTCCATTTTGATGGTGTCTGAGGCGGAAGATTGAGAAAAACATGACTTCAAAGTTAATAATTAATGGAAAAAGTGAATAGAAATGATCTGAACTCAAGTTTCCTAATATTAGAAAATTTTCTCAGGCCTTCCTCATTTTTTTTCTTCATTTGAGTACAATTTCTATATGAAAATGCATTGATTAAGTTGAAGTTTTTTGCTCGGTCTCTTCCCTTTTTCATTCATGCTATCTACTTCAGTCTGAAAGTTGGTTCAATTATTAATGTTTAGATAGTTTTTTCAGCTTTGTGCTCACTTCTGCTCTTGTAAACAAAATAGATGCATATTGCATATTGCATCATTGTCATTTATGTTAGAAGCATATAATAATTCATGCATATCATAGAAACTGTGGCTGTTGGATAGTATGATTTACTTGAACTCCATCGTCATGGATTAAAATAAGACTGCAGTTATACAAAACTTAATTGTCTATGTTGTGATTTTTCTTCTTTGGGTGTTGAAATATATGGCAGGTATAGAAGAACGAAGTGTGGAAATTAAACTCAAAACATATGGCCCCCAGCAAAGAAATGGCTCGATTATTTTAGTAGTCAATGCTTGTTGTAGCCGAGACACGAAGGAAAATATTGTGGGGAGTTGCTTTATCGGACAAGATGTGACTGGACAGAGACTCATTATGGACCAATATACTCGTCTCCAAGGTGATTATAATGGAATTATGCAGAGCCCCTCTACACTTATTCCTCCGATTTTCATGACTGATGAGCATGGCCGATGCTCAGAATGGAACGATGCTATGCAAACGTTATCTGGTTTGAAGAGAGAAGAAGCAATCGATAAGATGCTTCTCGGAGAGGTCTTCACCATCAATAGTGTCGGTTGTCGGGTCAAAGATCAAGACACATTGACAAAGCTTAAAATTTTGTTTAATAGGGTGGTTTCATACCAGGATGTCGACAAAATTTTGTTCGGCTTTTTTGATCGGCAGAACAATTACGTTGAAGCTTTACTTTCTGCAGATAAAAGGGTCGATTCAGAGGGGAGAATCACGAGAGTTTTATGTTTTTTGCATGTGGCGAGTCTGGAACTTAAACATGCTATCCATATGCAGAAAATATCAGAACAGGCTGCAGATGATAGCGTCAAGAAGTTGACGTACCTTCGGAGGGAGATCAGAAAACCGCTCAGTGGGATTCAGTTTATGCAGAATCTCATGGGCTCTTCTGATATAAGCGCAGAGCAAAAGCAGCTACTCAAGATAAGCACATCCTGTCAGGATCAATTGGTCAAGATTGTAGATGAAACTGATATCGAAAATATCGATGAATGGTTAGGCATTTCTTCTACACTAAGAAGTTGCTTTTGATGGAATAACTCGGTAGTTTATATGATTGTACTTCCAAATTTTACTCTTGTTTCATCTTTTGAAATTTCCATTTGCAGCTTTATGGAGATGAGCTCTGGTGAATTCAACCTGGGAGATGTTCTTGAAGTTGTCATGAATCAAGTCATGGTTTTAGGGCAAGAACGACGAATCCAGGTCATCCTCGATTCTCCTTCAGAGGCGTCATCGTTTCATTTGTATGGCGACAATTTAAGGCTTCAGCAGGTACTTTCAGATTTTTTGAGTAGTGCTGTTGTCTTTGTCCCGGCATCTGAAGGATCTTCAGTTTCCCTCGAAGTGATTCCGAAGAAAAAACATATTGGATCCAAAATGTGTATCATTCATCTTGAATTTAGGTAATATTTTGTACCGTTTTGCTTAATTTATCTTTAGATGCTCCTTAGATAACCTTATTTCTTCATAAATCGATAGTCACTATTTCCATCAGAGTTGTACCCTTTTGGTTTTTCCATTTTAAATTTGGTACTGTAATTTGATTGTAGGATCGTTCATCCATCGCCTGGAATTCCCGAGATTTTAATCCAGGAGATGTTTCATCACAACAATAACGTCTCAAGGGAAGGTCTTAGTCTATATATCAGCCAGAAGCTTGTGAAGATCATGAATGGCACCGTACAGTACCTAAGAGAAGCAGAGAGATCATCCTTCATTATTATTGTAGAATTCCCACAAGTAAAAAAGATTGATAAATGATCTAAAGCATTGCAAGATTGTATCTATCAAGAAATTGGGCATTCTGTACAATATCTAACTTTTCGGCTGTCGGCATTCAAGGTAAGATCAGAGTTTCCGAGGGCATCGTCGAAGAAATTGTGTCGGAAACTGTGCCCCTGGCCAGCTTATGAAGAAGACATGCGTTGAAATGGAAGCACCTTACTTCATTTGATTGCAATCGTGTTCTTTGAATAATTCCACTTTCTTTGTTTTGTAGGATAAATTAGTAATAAAATGTTTTTAGACTGATCTCTCTCTCTCCTCTCTTCTCTCTCTAAACTGGAGAGATTCGTATCTGAAATATACTCTGCTGAGTAGAATGGTAGAGAAGAATCTTCAGGGACAGCAGCCGGAGAAGAAGAAGCCATTAGTGCAAAACAGAGATTCGCCACTGTCTGGTGAGTGGTGGGGATTTTTCCATTTTGTCACATTTTAGAGACAGAAAGTTGGACAGGTTGCAACACACTCAAAACCTCGCATCATCTTTCGAATCCATGACAAACCCATCAAAAAAAGAAATCTTTTGTACTGTTCATAAATGGGTATTTTAATTTGCGCTGTTTTGTCTTTAATTTAGAGCACCATCATCGTATGCTAGAAGCAGAGCTGATTATTGCAGAAGAAGATTTGTTATATCTGCACAGAACGGCCTGCAATGGCCTAAAAAACTTCACAATCAGAGACCCACTTTTAGAAGGAACAAGAACTTTACAAATCTGTGATTATCTTCAGAAGGTGGAAGCTGTTAGAATGGTAATTAGCAATTCTCTCGAGTTGTTAGTGATAAACCATGAATCCTGGCTCTGATTCAAATCTCATTTCCTCTTTCACTCTCCTGATGAAATCATCGCATTTTCTGTTTAATTCCTCTGCACTCAGGAGCATCTCGTCTTCTTCTTCTTCCGCCGTTGGTAGCTCTTTCTCATCATCTTCATCTTCATTTTCTCCTTCTCTTTCCTTTTCATCAACATAAATGTCTCTGCTTTTCTCTTCGGCTTCTCGTGTTTCCAGAGGCAATACTGTTTCTCGTTTCTCTCTGATTTCGCTTAATTCTCCACCATGATCAGAACTCGCCGGAGAACAGCATGAAATACCAGAATTCCTGACAATGAAAACTAGAATCCCGTTGCAGAGCAGAAACACATAATTCTTATGAAACGCAGCAGAGATGTAGAGGGAGAAAGAGTGAAGAAAAGGGAAAGAGAGAAGCGTAGAACTGAGCAGCAAGACCAAGAAAACGAAGAGAGAGAGAGAATTTTTCATGGCGCTGAGTTTGAAATTGCACAACTCCCTCACTTTTCTCTAAGAACAAGCTCTCTTCGCAAACACAAGAAATCCTCCAGCTTTTTAAAAAGGGTCTTTTTCAAAAAAACCCATAAACTTTGGTTGTTTTTTAAAAAAATCCGTAAATTTTACTATTCACCAAAAAAAACTAAAAATTATCTTAAATCTGCAAAAAAACCCTTCCTGGCCGGCCGGTGGGTGGACAGACCCGTGGAGGCCGGCCGGTTCGCTTGAACCGGCCGGCCTCCATTTTTTT
>CM039523.1:13245693-13553440 GCA_022433055.1 Begonia peltatifolia
TTTTCATTTTATATAATAGAGGCCGGCCGGTTCAACTGAACCGGCCGGCCTCCTTATTATTTTCGGATTAAAAAAATGGAGGCCGGCCGGTTCAAGCGAACCGGCCGGCCTCCACGGGTCTGTCCACCCACCGGCCGGCCAGGAAAGGTTTTTTTGCAGATTTAAGATAGTTTTTGGTTTTTTTTGGTGAATAGTAAAGTTTACGGGTTTTTTTAAAAAAAAACCAAAGTTTATGGGTTTTTTTGAAAAAGACCCTTTTAAAAATGTCACCAATGAGGCTTCACTTGAGACACAATTACCCTTCTTCCTTCCCCCCGTAAAATGCCATCAAACGAGGGTATTTTAGTAAAATACGAATAAAAGTTCAAAATTTATATACAATTTTGAAAATAAAAAATAATAATAAAGAATAGGAGCATTAGCAAGGATGGTTCTCCTTTGTATCTTTGGGAACATACACTGCACTTTCTGGTGATATTTTGTCAAAACTCTAATTTAATTTTTAATCTTAAACACGAACGTGTCTTATGTCACGCTACGTGATGTCGCGTTATGAACATAGATAGCTTAAGAGGAGTCTCTTTCGAAATCGACCATTTGTCTCTCCGTCACGGGTTCTAAAGTGTGCATTGGGTCATTGAAATGGGCTTAAACAAATTGGGCTGGGCCGAGGCCCAAACCCAATCAAATGACTTGATAAAATAAAATAAAATAAAATGAAAGTCGAGAGGCTACCCTAGATGTAGGGAAGTAGGAGTAGGAGGGGCGTAGGGCTGTAGAGCCTCAAATGAAAAGACTTTGCAGGTTCTACAAATTCCATGCACCAACAGAGGCAACAATGGTTTGATTAGACGTAACCATGTTCTTCTTCTTCCTTCTCAGTCAAAAAGGTCGGCTCTTTTCTTTCACCTCTCGTGATACTCACTTTCCTTTTTCTTTTTTCTTTTTTTTTTTTAATTAAAATATAATTATTAACTTAATTAACCTAATCTTGGTTTCATGTCATTGTTGCAAATGATTGAGATCAAAATTCCAAACAATAATGCTTCCCCAACCGACAGTAATTTAAGCAAGAAATTATGCATGATAATAGGTTAATCAATCATCGCTAATCATAAGCAAAGGTCAATGCTGGCAGCGACAACTCCATTTCCACGCCTTCTTTTCTCCTTATTTCATGTTTTTTATTTTTATTTATATATATATATATATATCGCGTTACACATTACACGTACGCAATAATCGTATTGTATTATTCTTCTTGCATGAGGAATTGAGGTCTTCAACATGATCTAACGTGCTAGAACGCTTTAGTGGGGGATGTTTTTCTTTCAAGAAATGCGAGAAAAAATTGTTTTGTTTTACACATCATTACCTCTATGTGAATGCCATTACAATGCATGTTTAATATATTGTTATTTTTAATGGTGTTGTTGGGATGCATATTTGTACATGGTTATTTCAAATAGTTCGAGAATTGTTACTGTCATCGTAATGTTTAATCATATTATTATTGTCATATTTTACCGAGAATACTATTGTCTTGCACATCTAATATCTTCATCATCATAGTGCATGTATAGAATTGACCCATGCATGTGTAGCCATTACAATTATCATATTGGATGCATAATTTCATTATCATAATCATAATCGTCATGAAAATCTACGCCCACAGTAATCGTCACAATGCTTGCATTTCTCAAAATAAACGACTCCTAAATGATTGTTTTTAAAAATTAATCGCGAGTAAACCGATAAAATCCAACTTTTAAGTGTATTTGGAGTCTAAATTGCTTATCATAAACTATGTCGTATGAAGAATATTGAGTAATATTGAAATTCTGCAACTGAAATCGAAGGCAAAGATCAACACAACCAAAGAAATACTTTCAACTCAGAAGATTGCCAATGGACTTCAAAAAAAGTAATTACGATGGATCATGAATATACAATTGTAGAAGAAAAAGTCAAAGAAGCAATCTTTGACTCAAGTTAGGGTTAAGCAACGTTGCAGCTTTGCAGGTTCTAAAACCAAAAGCCAAATTAAATTACTGATATCAGCCCCAGTGAAAATTATTAATCGACGTCACAGGTGTTTGCAACTTATTGGACGTGACAGACTAATAATATTTGTTCAGATTGAGCAATACTTCCGAAAATTCGAAATTTAGGAATAAAAAGAGAACCCTAATTTACGAGTAATTAGAAGAGCAGGAATTCTGGAAGAAAACCCTAATTTACAAAGCGGGTTTCTCGGTAATCTTCCCCAAAACAACTGACAAATAAAGCAATTGACCAGAGGAAAAAAAGCATAGAAACACACCTGAAAAATCTGTGGTAAAACGCAAAACACAGCAGTTTCCGACTATCTGCAATCACCGCCGTCTTTGCAGGAAGTAAAACTTTGAATTAGAGAGAGAGAGAGAGAGAGAGAGAGAGAGAGAGAGAGAGAAACAGACAACCCCAAGAGATTAACAGCCAAAAGGAAACATTTCATAATGGTGTAAAAACATAGAGATGGATTTAAACAGATATCTACGAATTGACACATTACTCAAAGTTTTGTTTTTATTTTTTAATTATTATTTATTTTTCATATATATCCAAGAATCACGAACAGCCTTTTTTGGGTCCCTCACTTTGTGTCTTTATCCACGACCTTTTTGTCCTTGTTCCTTTCCTGTTCTCTTCCCTTCTGGTTCCCACTTTTATAGCTTCGCCATTTCTTATTAATAATGTCTTCTTCTTCTTCCTCCTCTTCTTCAGGTAGAGGTGACAGTGGAAATGGCGGCGGTGGGCGGAGAAGAGGCGGTGATTTTGAAGGTCCTTCTTCTTCTCGTCGACGTTCCGTTAATGAGGTTTGGCCCGAGCCTTTTGTAGAAGCTCTTGCTACCCAAGTTGCCATTGATGCTTCTCGAACCAGAGGCCGCCTTGAAGCTGCTCCTGCTCTGGCTAACATCTTTCGGGTATGGCGCTTCTCCTTTTTTCAGGTCTTCCATAAAAATAAATAAGAACGAAGCAGATAGGTTTTGTCTTGGAAAATCGTTATCCAATTGAATTATTTATATAGGTTGAGTATTGGCAAGGAAGAACTGGGGAACTGTTGGTGAAAGGGATTGGTAGCTTTCTGAGAGGGTCCCTTTCTCTCATGTCCCTCTCAGATTCAGTTGTTTTTCTTTTCGTCTTTGGAGTTTTTAGCTTCCTCTGTTTAGAATTATCCATCTTCGTATTCTTTCCTTTTCACGTCTTGTTTCGAAAAGTGCTTTTTTGGCTTTGATTTTCGCTATTCCCCTTTATTGGCATGAATCTCTTTTGAGCTCCAGAAATCCTCCTACTTTTTGACTGATCGTTTTGCTTGACTATCAGGAAAAAAAAATCCTGCCTTTCTGAGTTTTCAACCAGAAACGTATACAATGATTTCTCGTGGCTGCTTCTACTTAATCCTAGAGAGAGAAAGAGAGCCTGCATGTATTAGAAGCCTAAGATTTGTTTTTCGTCTGGCATTACCATCTTTAGCTTATGTTATTCCTGGATTATTTTTCTGGGTCTACTCACATTTTTCACGTTAAATTTTTGGCCATGCAACGTCTAAGCATAGTCTCTTACCGCGCCAATGTTTGAAGAGTTAGATGGAATTCCGATGACTACTTGATGGTTTATTCTAGATTTTATGGCTGGAACCTACCCTAGGCTGTCTAGAATACATAACACACCATACATGATACATCGAATCGAACAGCTTCCTAGTGATGCAGTAAATCTAAGAAGCAGCCAAAAAGTCGATGTTTTTCGTAACAGTAGAGCTTTAGAGGCAAGTAGAATTGAAAGAGGCAGTCTCATATAGGGACGAATGTTGTATTTTATGGGGTCAGTCAAAAGCCAGTTTAGAGACCTGATGACGAAAAAGACGTAAAAAAAAATCTCATTTGACTGGTTTTTCGCAATAGCTGTCTCCTTGTCTTCTCCTGCCACTTGCTATCTTTTATTTTTAACTTTAAACGCCATTTTACTGGATCTTAGTTTGTGTTCTTCGTTAGATGCTGTCTAAACTGATGCGAGTGTGGTAGATATGGAAGTGGACATAAAAGGATTTACTATCCCTAGTTGCTGTTAACGAGAAGGCCTGTAGACTCCTACTCTTTTCTTGGAAATGAAAAGATAAATTTGTGGGGAAGCACGCAGTGTAATCCTATGTTTATTATATGACACATTAATATGTTATATTTTTCAAGTATGGACCACAAACTGCGAAAAAGAACTCTTCTGTACTCGCATTTCTTTCATCATTTTATCACTACCCTTTAACTAGCACTCCCCACCCAGTTTCAGAATCTTTGCAATCTTACAAAGTTGGTCCTTCCTTTTCTATATTTTCATGATTTTGGCATTCAAAATCAAAGTTTAGGCAAATCAGATGGGTGGGTCCGTTTGACCTGCGTTCATCTTTTTTACCCTCGTCTGTTCCTGTCTCTCTCTCTCTCTTCTGTAATGTATGGGGAGGAAGATTGTACTTTGTGTACCTTTTCCTGTAACATAGATTGAGTAATTAATGAAGGAGGTGTCATAATCTGGAGTGTGGAGAAAGGGGTATGATGTACTTTGATGTTTACCTACATGCTACATGACAAAAGCTGATTCTATATTGAAAACAACCCCCATGCTTTGGCCATTTGAAATTTTGCAGAAAAATTGCTTCTTTAAATAGACTTCTGACTCTGATGCCTCTACAACTGTCTCTCTAGTCCCTAGTCTCTCCTGCTTTGCTGTGCTTTTGCCTGTCTGGCTTTGGCTCTTTCTTTTATGTCTCACTATTAATGCCTATGCGCGCATGGAATGGACTGTGTGTTCAGTCCCTTCATCTCTCAGACAGAATAATTCATTTTTCTATTTTCTTTTTAATGCTCTTCAAGTTTATGTGTAGATGGAAGAAGTCTTGATCCTAACACGGCTTCCTACTTTTGCAGCTCTCTTTATGTTCTTGGGTTCTTTCCCAACGCTGAATTTATTTCTTTTCCTCTTCCTCTACTTTTGTATTTCTTCTGTATTATGACTGGCAACCTCCCTTAATCTCAACTAACTTGGTTTTAAAGCTTGTCATTACTGTTTGAGTTGAATATCTAGTGGGTTTCAGAAGAAAACTGTCTAATGGGATTGGACGAGTGAGTGCATTTATGAACGTAACTTGTAATGCATTTGTTTTTCATAGATGATGATATAACGACCACAATATAAGATTATGAGATGGATTACTGCGTTCTGTTATTATATGTGAACAATATGAAATCAAATTATTGACTAGTGATTCGACTACGACTTCATTAGTTCTTCTGGGGTATAGTACTCGATTTACAGAGGGCAATGGTGGAAAATCGTTCATAATGTAGGCGCAGTGGGTTGCATTGGCAGACCCAGAACTTTTGGCAAATGATGGAAATCCTAATTTCTGTTTCTGTCGACTAAATTTATCGGCTTGAATCGAGCGCTGTTCAAATCCTCACTGTTTTTCGTTGTCATTTTTTTCAGGTTTGTTCAACATGGCGGGCGGTCTCACGTTCTGAGCTTCTCTGGCACCGTATTACCAGCCGGATTTGGGGTCGAACCCACCTCCTCCTTCAATCTTGGCGCGATGAGTTTGTTTACTGGCATTCCACTGCGAGGAACTTTCGCACGCGTAGGTCAAGGCATACGATCTTGCATTTCGATCGATCCGACATAGAAGATCCTGACGGTCTGATTTGCCGGTGTTTAACTCTCTCCGATCTCTACCTCGCCTGTGGATTCGCCGACGGGACGGTTCGTCTATTCGACCTTAACACCCGCGTCCATATCAGCACATTCACGCCGCACCACCGAGATCGCCTCGGCCGATTCTCCCGCGCTGTCGCGGGGATTCTGATTAGTGATTCGAGGCTAATTTTCGCCACGTTAGATGGTGATATTTACGTCGTGATAATAAACGGCGGAGCTGCAACACGTCGGGCGTATTTGGGCGACGTTGTGAACGACGGAGCGCTGGTTGACTTCACCGGATGCGACCGTTGGTGGGTCGGACTCTTCGCCGGCGTACCCGGGCGAGCATTTCACATATGGGATGGAAGGTCGGAAGAGCTTGTCTTCGTAGGCGGCTCTTTGACCGATCCAGAAGCGGTAATGGGCTGGCACTTGCTGACCGAGTTAACGGAGTTCGTAGGACGAGTCAGGGTAACGAGTCTGGAATCGGCCATCGGTTGCACGAGTTTGGGAGTCATAGTATTCGACCTGAGAAATCAAGGGGTGGTATTGGGTGAGGTGGAGTACAGGAGAGGACTAAACGTGACGTCAGTTGACGTAAGCAACGGAGCGTACGTTGTAGTGGACAGGCGTGGAATTGGTAGAGTACGCAGAGTGGACACGCAGGAGGAGTTGTGTAGGTTTACGGTCAGAGGAGGAGCGCAGAGAAGCGTGGTAGGGTGCATGAACACTGGGTACGCACTAATGTGCGCCGGGAGCTTAATAGGAGTATACGAGGTGGAGCAAGGGGAGTACCTATACAGTCTAAGAGGGGTAGTGGGAGACGTAAACGCTCTGTCGGCAAACGACAGGCACGTGGCAGCTTGTACGCATGAGACGACATTACATTTATGGGATTTTGGTGCTGCGTAGATTGGTCGTTTTTACGAATTGGTGACTCGAAATGTTAGAGAGAGAAGACAGGAGGAGGAGAGAGAACTAGAGTGATTTTGAGTCTGATTTTGTGAGAGCCCTTCTCAGCGTTTTATTTCTGGGTCTCGTACGAGAGTGGTGGAACCCATCTCTCTCTCTCTCTCTCTCTCTCTATCTCTCTCTCTCTCTCTCCCTCTCTCTCTCGTTCTTTCTCTCTGGGGATGTGTAGGTGTAACTTTCTGTGTACTGTTCTGGGATCAGTTGAATATTGCAGTTGATTGGGGTTTTTTCATTTCTTCATCATTTTCAGATTATTTACATTAAGATTAGGATCTTACCCAGCAAAACATAATTAAAACAGATTTCATCTAAAGATTTAGACTCACCAAACTACGCTGTCCGACCTTAAATGCTTGTTGCATTACACCCAAATCAGAAGGTCAGTTTGCTAAACAAAATTTAAACCAGGCCAGAACTACGATTCTTTCTGCCTCCAAGAATTCAGAATTTTGGCTTTATCAAAACCCCCCGGCAGCCGAATTTTAGCTTCCATCTCGCTACATAACAAAACTGCTAATTCGACATTTTGGCACCGGCAAAGTCCGACGCAGAGTTCAGATAAGATATCCAGCTCAGGAGTCATAGATCTCTCAATCATATCCTTTGTCATTTGGACAGCTCCTTCGAAATCTTCGACCTTACAGAGGGTGGATATTAACATCTCGAGAGTGTTTTTGTTCGGATGAAAACCGTTCTTGATCATGCTTTTATATATTTGAAGAGCACGCCCAGAATTCTTTCTAACACAGTATCCTATAATAAGAGCAGAAAATGTCGAAGCATTCGGGAGTAACTTATCATTATCGAGTTGCATAACGAGACAGGCTGCTTTCTTTGTTTTACCCTGTTTGCATAGTCCTAAAATCAACGAATTATAAGTCAAGATGTCCATCTTAACTCGATCTTTCAACATCTCCTCGTGAAGCCTATTTCCCATTTCACTGTCATTTGCTCCAACGTACCCGTCTATCAAAATATTATATGTTATGGTATTAGGCGATACATTCATGGCCTTCATCTCAGAGAACATTTTAATGGCCTCCTCTAGTTTCCCTTCTCTGCAAAATCCACTGATAAGAGTGTTCATAGTAATAACATTAGGACACAATCCTGTCTTCCTCATCGACATTTTAAGCTTCAAGGCCGAATTTATAAGACCCTTATTACAATAGCCTGCAATAAGTGAGTTATATGACGATTCAATCGGAGTTAATCCCATGCTTTCCATTTTGCTAAACATTTCGGCAGCTTTCTCTAATCTTCCCAAATAACAATAAGTAGATATGACCATGTTAAGAGTATATACATTTGGAGAAATCCAATTTCTCTGCATTTCCTTATAAAATGCCAAAGCAATATCCGCCCTCCGCAGGCTCAGCAACGAGCTCAAATACGCATTACATGATTCAATCGTCGGGAAAAATCCATATTCTTTCATCTGACAGAAAGTATCAGTGGCCATCCTAAACTTCTTCAAGTGTGCATAAGTTTTGAAAAGCAAATCGAAAACACGAGGGGAGGAATCACAGACCTTGTATGAATGTAAAATGGTTTCGAACAATTGAGAGGGTAAATCTAGCAATGGTGATTGAAGTAGAGACCTTAAAATAGATTCAGCAGACTTGAATTTTCTATTTTTGGTGAGAATATGAAGAATCATTGAATGTGTTTCAAAGGTATGAGCGGAGGATTTTTGAGTTCCTACCCAACTGAAAAACTCAAGCGAGAGGACATAATCTTTCTGAATCTTCAGTAAAATGTGCTTCACTCTGAATGGAGTTAAATCCATTGATAAAGACTGAAGCTTAGCCCAATCAGAGTGAATTAGGTGGCTATGCGCGACATTAACGAAATCCAAGTCTTGTCCTTTGGGTTCAGGAATCGCTCTGTGAGGAATCGGAATTGGATTCCTCGTCATCGTCCCTAATCTCCCTACTGTTACGGGTTTTAACGAGACATGGTTTTTCACCATTGAGGAATCTGCAAGTCTGGAAAACTTACAAAAGTGTAAGACTTTCATACTTTACCCCCAAATAATAGATCAAGAGAACTTGGATTCTGAATTCGATTAGCTATCTGTTATGGGTTTGTCTAGCAAAACCAAGACAATGGCTCCAAATCACAAGGAAACGATCAAATAAACCAACAAAATGACCACCGGAATCTTCTATCATTTCTGACCGAATGACAATAGAAGAATTACGTACAGTAAAATAGGAAAGAAGAAGATAGAGAGGAGATACAGAAAAAGGGTTACAGAGGAGAGGGAATTAGAGAGACAAGAGCAGTTGTAGTGAAGAAGAAGATCACAGGAAAGGGTTGCCACATACCAGGAGAAACAGAAGACTTCAGCGAGGGAGAAGAAAGAGAAACAGAATGTCCTCACGCCATACTTGCCCTTCTAGCGATACTCCCCACTAAATACCCATTTCTGTTCCAAACGCAGCCCAAAACAGCAGCCCATGGTCCACACTCCTCGAAACCAACCTTGTCCCCAACGTTCTTGAATAAAATAGGATGATCTTCGAGAAAAAAGAATGCAGCAAGATCATCCGTCTTCATCGGAGTTCGTCCGTATTTTTGGCCCGTTAATTAACCACCAAGAGTTTTCAATTGTCGCAAGCTCTGTAATTCCATGGACTCCACATAAGGCAACTACAATTCCATCTTAAAAACGAACTTCTCATCATCAGCACAAGATATCAGGGTTGCCATTGCTGATGGAAGCAACTATACTAGTTTGTGGCTCTTTGCTATTAACATTAAAGAACAGTAAATGCAGGTTCAAAAGTTTGAAATCCGGCAAGGCTTCCAATAATCCTAAGTTCATCACACATGCACTTATCCCACTAAGCTCTTCATCAAACCACTCACAAAGTTCTTCCAATATTGATAGAACTCATCATCTAAACTCCAACCTTAGAAAAAACCATGGCCAGCAAGTATGAATTAATCTTGTCAACCTCTACCGTTTCTGCAAGCAATATTGATAGTTGCCTCTCTAATCCATGAAGTTATCTAGCCTTTCTGTGAGCTTGTTTCTTGCTTTTTTTGACGCAAAATATGATTTCCTCCGACATATAAACTCTAGTAAACTCCGAGTGGTTGCAACAGTGTGGTTCAAGGAGTAGAGATTAATCTCGTCACAATCAATGAAAATCTCTTCTATGAAGTATCAATGAAAGCTAAAATCGATTAGACGAACCCGATCTTATAATTTTCTATCTTTATTTTAGAATTTAATTATGTCATTGAAAAAATTGGGATGCTAATACTAACATCAATAAAAAAAGAGTACACGCTAAAATGTTTATATAGTTAGGGTAAACAAAAAGAATAATAAAAAAGACTAAACTACCATTAAGAACCACTAATTATAATAAAAATGTATGTTGACATCCCCACATAAACTTAAGATGCGACAGCTATAAGTTTTGAGAATTTGTCAGAGAAAAAAAAAAATCGCGAAGCGAAGTGTGCCTTGGTAAACAAATCAGCAATCTGCAGAGAAGAATGGACAAAAGGCAAGATAATGGAGACAAGCTGAAGGTGATGATGGGTGACGTGACAATCAATCTCAATATGCTTGATTCGTTCATGAAACACTGAATTACACGCAATCTGAATGGCACTCTGATTGTCACAATATAACAGAGTATGACAACGAAGATAAATACTTATATTCGCAAGCAAACAACGTAACCAAACAATCTCACAAGTAGTTGAGGTCATGACACGATACTCAGCTTCTATAGAAAACCGAGAAATAACATCTTGTTTCTTACTCTTCCACGAAATGAGTGAATCATCCAAAAAATACAAAATCCAGTAGTGGACTTGCGATCAATTGGATCACTAGCCCAATCAGGATCATAGTATGCATGCAGCTCGAGAGATGACATAGAAAGGAACAAAAGACTCTGAAACTGAGTGTCTCGAAGGTACCTGAGAATACGAAAAACAACATCTCAATAAACAGTAGTAGAAGCAGTAACAAACTGACTAACCACATGAACAGCATCGCAATATCTGGATGTGTCACAACAAGATAAACCAAGTTGCCAACAACAGTAGGATATAAACCGGGATCCGACAAAGAAAAACCATCCAATAGAGAGTATCGAGCATTAATCTGAAGAGGAGTATCAAGAATCCAATTGTTAGTGAGACGTGCACGCTCAAACAAATCAGCCATGTACTTTAATTGGGATAAGAGATAACCTTTTGAGAAATAAACGACCTTATTGCCCAGAAAATAACGTAGCAAATCCAAGTCTTTCGTAACAAAACAACTAGCCAACTCAAACTTTAAAGATTCAATCTCATCGGAATCGTCACCAGTAATAATCATGTCATCAACAAACAAGGATAACAAAATATGACATGCACTCATATGTTTAACAAATAACGTGGAATCATGATGACTAAGACGAAAACCAAGCGAAGTAATCACTGTGGAGAACTTCTTAAACTAAGCACGAGGTGCTTGTTTGAGACCATAGAGAACCTTACGAAACTGATAAACTTCATCGAATTTGTGGGCGACATCAGGAGGAGGTATCATATAGACTTTTTCATGAAGATCACTATTCAAGAAGGCATTCTTGACATCCATTTAAGATATTATCCATCAACAAATAGAGGCAACTGTAATCATAGTGCGAATAGTCGTCATCTTTGCAACAGGGGCAAAAGTTTCTTCATAATCCACTTTTGGGAGTAGCCCTTAGTAACAAGTCGGGGCTGTGTATAGTTCAATGGATCCATCAGGCTTAGTTTTAATCTTGTAAACCCAACAAGAACCAATGGTACGTTTTTCGGATGACAACAATACCAAATCCCAAGTATGAGTCTGATGAAGAGCAGTAAATTCCTCAACCATAGCATCTAGCCAAAGTGGGTCACGAACAACCTCTTTATATGACAAAGGCTTAGAAAGACGATGAATAGAGGCAACAAATGAAGCAAAAGAACTAGAATAGGAAGGGTAAGCGAAATTAGTTTGTTTAGTAGACTTACGAGGTCAAACTTATGGAGTGGAGGAACATCTGTAATCTCAGGAGTTGATTGTGCGGTCGTATGAAAATGAGAGGTAGATGTCTCAGGAACCAAAGTATCAGACTCTGTTAATCTATCAATAAAAGCAGCTGGAACTGTGGATGAAGCTTTCTCAGTGATAATATCGAAAGGATCAATGCAAATGAGATCAAACTGAGTCATATGATGTAAACTAGCAGGAATAGAGAAGAAGATAATATGCTCTAAAAACACAACACGACGAAAGACGTACAATTTTTGACTGACCGGATCAAAACAACGATATCTCTTTTGACCAATACCATAACTCAGAAAGACACACATGGCGGACCGAGAGGACAATTTATTATGCTCGACGTATGAGAGAAAGACAAAACAAGTGCAACCAAAGACTCGCAATGAGGAATAATCAGGCGCATGCCCATACAACTTTTCAAAGGGAGACAAGCCTAAATTATGAGATGTTGAAATTCTATTAATCACACGAATAACGGTAAGAATTGCTTTCCCCCAAAACTCATTAGGAACATCAACTGACAACAAGAACGAGCGAGTTGTTTCAACAAGATGTCGACGTTTCCTTTCAGCAACTCTATTTTGTTGAGGAGTGACATTACATGAGGTTTGATGTATAGTCCTATCAGAAACAAGTAAATAGGAAAAATAGTTAGGAGTATATTAAACCCCCAAATCAGAACGAAAACACTTAATGATAACCGAATGTTGTATTTTTACAAGAGCCCTAAAGTTGGTGAAAATGGTAAGATAATCAGACCTACGTTTCATAAGATAAACTCAAGTATAGCGAGTGCACTTGTTGAGAAATAAATTATAATATCGTGAACCTCTTTTTGTGGGAACAAGAGAGGGTTCTCAAAAATCAGAATGAACGAGATCAAATGGAGCAAAAAAGAAGAAAATACTCTTATAAAAGGATAAAGCTCAAAATTTAGTCAGTTTACAACCACGACAATTAGAAATATCATGATTGTCTAGATGTTCTAATGCTCATGTAGGCACCAAAAACTATAAATGAGATGCTGAAACATGACATAAAAAAGAATACCATAAATAAAAAACAGAAGACGTCACACTAGAACCTGTAACATCTAATACTTTGAGTTGATTCAAAACATAGAGTCCCCCTGCCTACGGCTTATCCCAATAACCTTCTAAGAATATGGGTCATGTACAGAATAAGTGGAGGAAGAAAAAGAGACTAAATATTCATATTCACATAATTGACTAATAGAGATAAGACTAAGAGTAAGATTACGAAAATAATAAACATAAAAAAGAGAAACAAAAGATGTAACAATGAAACTAACGCCTACTAATAGCATAGGAGTGTCATAAGCAGACAAAATTGATACAGAAGAATTGGGAGAATGAAAGAAAAGAAGGCAAATTAAGAGACATATGATGAGAGGCACCTGAATCCAAGACCCATAACGAAGTGGATATACCAAAGGAGCCAGATGAGGACAAACCTTTATGAGAGGTGGCTGACATGACATGGGGTTGTGAGACAAGGAACTGTTGAAACTGCTCAAACATGGATGGATCCAAAGACAGGCAGCCATTGCATGATTGGTTTGAGATGGTCGATATATCCATGAAGTAGACTGTGGCGAGAAAGACAGTTGTCGCTGCAGCGATAGACGTTGTTGCGGCTGTGGTGGCCACTGTTGTTCTGTTATTTACCCTTATTCAGTAATAACAGCGTTGAGCCTTCTAATGACCTTTCTACTTATAGAAGGCACGCTTGTCATGAGAGACCTTAGATGTCGACCTATTTTGATTACCGGTCGAAGGTCGTTGGGGTACTGCAAAGACAGATGGAGTAGGGGGTGGAATAGTTTCCTTATCGACTTGAGACTTAAGACGAATCTCCTCAGCTAACAATTCATTGACCACCGAATCAACAGAACGAAGAGGAGTACAATGTATGATGGTCTCATGCAATTCCTCAAAATCATGACGAAGGGCCATCCGAAATTGTATTAGACACTGTGATTTTCTCCGAGCGATATAAGCTGGGAATACGTGCAATTCTGATAGTTCTGTTAATGCCAACTGGTCCCATAATGCTGACATGGTAAAATAAAAATCTTGAATATTCATATCTTTCTATTGAAAAACTCAAATGTCTGTCTCCTATTGATACTGTTTAATAAAGTTAAACTGGGTGTATAACCTGATCAAATGATCTCAAACCTCTTGAGCAGTGTCATACTTTGCAAACTGAACACCACTTGAGTGCATAACAGAATTGTTAATCCACGTAATAATTTTTGAATTGTCAGACTCTTAAACTTTCAATAAGGTCGCATAGTCAGTGTCATTGTTGTCTGTAAGCATAACTCGCACACCTGTGACATAACCCCACATAGATTTCCTACGCAAGAAATTCTTCATAATATAACTCTAATACGAGTAATTTTTACCATCCAATTGGACACTAATCGACTGAAGAGAATCATCGTTACGACCAGACATGATGAGGAAACAAAGGAAATCAACAGAATTCACAAATAATCCAATCAAAACAACATCAACAAAATCCACAAATAATCCAACCAAAACAATCGAATCCGAAACTCAAACTCGGAAGAACGAACCAAATCATAAATTCAAGTTGCAAGAAAAAATACCCGAATCGAACGAAAGAACGCACACTGTTCGACACTATCACGATTGTTCACCATTGTTAGGCACTATTCGGTAGTGTTCACATCACTGTTCGACAATATTCACTACGGGTGGGCATGAGTTGGTTCGATCCGGCCCCGAGCTGGATCGAAACTGGCTCGAATAGTTTCGGCATTTTAATCCCGAAACCAAAACTAGTCCGGATCAAACTTTCGGTCCGATCCCGATTCAGCCTAAGGCTTTTTTTTTTTAATTATGAAAAGGGATAAAATTTTAAAAAACGATAAATATAACAAAATAAATACAAGTATGTAACAAATAAACTAAAAGTCTAAATCCAACTATCAAACAATAAAATGAAAAAAAAATACAATATCCAAAATAAATCTAAGTATGTAATATACAAATTAAAAGTCTAAATCCAACTATCAAATATTAAAATGTAATATAAGAAACTAAATACAACATCAAAAAACATTTAACTATGTAACATGCAAACTAAATGCAACTATCAAACATTAAAATGCAAGCTAAGAAGCTAAAGTCAGCATCCAAAATTAATCCAAGTACTTTCCAACTTAAAAGTACAGTATAAATAATAAATCCAAATACATAGTCAATTTCATGGCAGCAACTAATCAATCAATCTACATATTTGTCACAACTACAATATTAAGTTATCGATATGTCATCTTGTACTTCTAGAAAATTATTATCAAAAGGGTCAATGTCAGCGACATCTGCAAAATGACAATATTGAAAACATTAATTAATCCTTAATTTAGAGATAAACAAGTAAAACAAATAAATATTAGAATGTTCAAACCTTTTTGTATAGGTGTCAATGTCGTAGTACTACTATCTTCTAAATCGTCTATAGAAAACTTTAAAAGAATTGAAAGTTTTGATCCAACTTTGTGAGCATATCAGAACTTCAACACTTTGTGGGCTTAGATAACTGCAAAAAGCGTCAAGAACATGACTACTACAACTAAAAGCAGACTCTGACGCTATCGTAGAAATTGAAATGATTATTATATCTTTCGCAATGACACTCAAAGTTCAATACTTCTCGGAGTGTCTCTTCTACCATGATAAAATGTGAGAACTATCTTGAACAATCTCTAACTTCTCAGACAAATACAGATTAATCTCTAACTCAGTAGTTTCATCACCTATCTCAAAAGAATTGTCTAGATCATAAAATATAGAGTACAATGCACTTGAACCAGCTTGCGTCAAAAAACTCATTGACTTTGAAGACCATTGTTGACTACTGCTGTTAGGAGGCTAGTCTGCATTGGTTGTATCACTTTTATATTCCATATACAACCTTTGAATTACATCCTCTATTTGCTTTACGTATTGTACAGCTCTTTCACTTCCAAATAAAATGTTTAAACAATACCGTAAAAATTTTGTTTTACAGCTTGGATCAAGAACGAGTGCAACATAGGCAAACATGTTTATTTTTTCTAAAGATTCTCAATATTTGTCAAATTTTTTAATCATTTCGTTGGTCATTCGTCTCAGAGTTATATTCTCGCCGTTACCATATTTCTTAATAGCAATCTTCAAATTATAGACTTCGCATACGTACATATTTGCTGTAATATGCAGATAATCAGAAACATGAAGTGTCATTTTATAAAAGTTTCTGAGAATTTAATAAATTCTCGAATGCATTCCTAATCTTTCACTTTCGGAAGGATTCATCATACCATAGAGCAAAAGCACATCGAACAAACAATTCACAACATTAATTAACAGCCAACAAACAACATATACAATTAAACAACCAGCACATTAATCAATAGAATCTTTAATTTGATTTAGATTCACAGCAAGGTAACCCCATAAAGTCACAAATATAAAATTACATAATAAAAATAACCTAAAATTTTAAACAACAAACAAAAATCACAATGTTTTCGGTCAACAGTTCTGAAGAGTCTCCCTCCAGACCTAAATTTTACTAACACAATAATTACATAATAAAGAGTAAACACATACAGTGAGGTGAAATGAGCAATTTTCAAGATTGGAGCAGCCGAGCGGCGAGCAGGAAGCAGTGAGCAGGGAACAATTGAGCACCTAGAAGCGTCTACAATTTTTATGTACAATTAAGATTAAACATTTTACCCAAAAAAAATTTAACATTAAGCATTACACAATGCAGTTTAGTCTAAAGTCACAAACATACAGTGACTTGAGGAATGAGCCGAGGCAGTAGCCATGGATAGATTATAGAATTCGGATGTTCGGACTTCGAAGGTCGCAGTTGCAGCAAGTGTTCGGGAATTCTAAACTGAAGCTTGACAAAAGACAATTCAAAACTCAGGGAGCAAGGAGCAGGGGAGACCGAAACCGGGAATTACAACTCGCAGGTCGAGTGTTCACTGTTCAGAATCGGAGGTCAGAACTCAGGTAGTGAACTGAGGCCTGAGGTTGAGACTCGGCACTCGGGTGTTTGGGTGTTTGGAGGTCGGGACTTAGGTGGTCGAGTGTTGGGAGTTCGGGACTCAGGTGGTTGGGTGTTCGGAGGTCGGGACTCGGGTGTTCGCCTGTGGCTGTTAGCTTAGTTAGGGATTTAGGAAGCCTGAAGTTGAACTGAAGAGTGAAGGCTCGTTTAGACGGTCACTTGTTTAGTTGTCTAACGAAGGCTTTAAGCCTTTAAGTTCGGTCTAGTCCCAGTTCTTCGGGAATTCAGGTTGTGGACCGAGGACCGGACTAATTGTCTTTGGTTCCAAAGCCGTCGGACCAAGGACCAGACCGTGGTCCATCACCCTGGGACTGAAACCGAACCTCACCCGCCGGTCCAATTCGGTTCTCGGTCTACAGTCTGGCGTTGCCCACTCCTATTGTTCACATCGTTTCTGTTCAGCAATGTTCGTCTGCAATTGTCCACGATTGTTTAGCAAAACCCTAATCGTCGTGCTGAGAGACCATGAGAAAATTGGGATTGTAATATTGACATTAATAAAAAAAAAAATACACATAAAAAGATTTATATAAGTAAAGTAAACAAAAGAAATAATAAAAAAAACTAAACTGCTCTTAAAAATTATTGATTATAATAATAATATACGTTAACTATAGTAATATCTATTTTTTTTTTATTTGACAAAAAAATCACAATTGACCAAACATTAATGAATTAAGAAAAATTGGAGTGGACAAATTGGTTTTGAATAATGTAAATAATTCATGAGAAAAATTTATTAATATGAAATTAACGATTTTTACGCGTATCATTTAAATACAGTCGAGAAGGGTGATTTATAAGCAAGGTTATTCTCAACAAAACTATCACAAGCAATTGGTGCTTTAGTCTTTGCCTTGATCCACTGTGACAAGTTATGCTGGGACTTGAGTCTCTTCGTCTTATATCTAAGCTGGAGATTTCTGATGCATCATCCGTTCTCTCTTTTTTTTTTTTTTTTTGTTATTTAATAGTTCTTGCTTTTATTTTCTATTGTTTTTGATTGGACAGTCATTGTTTGATCTTAGAATATGAGAGAGAGAGAGAGAGAGAGAGAGAGAGAGAGAGAGAGAGAGAGAGAGTTTCTTCTTGTACTGTTGTGAGAACAACGTTCTTCTGAGCATGGATGGGGGAATAGAGATCCTCTCAGATCAGTCCAACACATTAAAACACAACAGTTCCGATGAAGCGTTTTTGTCGCAGACCCCACAGCACAAGCTTTTCAAACTCTTAAATGTCAAAGTTCAAATCTTTATTGTATCTTCGTAATATTTTATCATATGCTTTCTGTCTCAAAGGAATTGGGAGTTTCCTTTCTCAGCCAAAATCCAAACCCATAAGACACCCACATCGATACTCTCTCCCCAGTCACCACCCACCCCATCATCATCTTCTTTTTCATGACTCTGTAATTAACGTTCTATCCTGGTGTTTATGACGTGGGTGTTCGAGTTTTACTGTCAGCTATGGCTGCTACATGGAAGGTGGTCTGCTGACTATGAAGATACACGCAGAAAAATGGAGTTGTAGAGAATACACAAAGACCTGGTTTAATAGATGGTTGAAAGTTGGTGAAATGTTACAACGGCTTTGAAACCCTAGGGTTCTTGAACTGTGCAAACAAACAACAGCTCTGTTTGACCTGAAAACAATATTAAATGGCAGCTAAAGAAGCAAAGACAAAGCATCATCGTCATTTGTTCCCGTTTTTTGCCTTTTGGAACCTTTTCTTTGGCCTCCTCTTCTCTTCCATCGATGCCTCTCTCTCTCTCTCTCAAATGTATCCACACGGGCACCCTCAGACAAAGCATTTCCAAGGTGGACTTTTTCTCTTCGTTTTAGTTGCTCAACTCTTCATCAACCTAACGCAATTATAAAATCTCTGTGTCTCGTCAAATCGCTTTGTTTAATGAATTAAGCTTATTTGCTGCTCATTTTATACATGGTTAAATGCATTTTAACTTTCAAATTTGGACAAAATTCTCATAGTATGTTTTACCACATGTCTATCACATCACCAAAAAATACACTGAAAGTTTTTTGTAATTTTCTAACGTTTGCACGATTTAGTATAATTTTATTTAATTATTTTACAAAACAATCATAATAAACCGTAAAAATATTAAAAAATAACAGAATTTTTCATATTATTTTTTCGTGATGTGAAAAATATGTGGTAAAAATTTCAAATAAATTAAATTAAATATTGTTTGATATTTGTTTTAAATTAATTTATAAAGTGAAGTAGTAAGTAAGATTAATTTTAAAAACAAATGTTAAACGATATTCAATTCACTTGAAATTTTTATCATATGTGTTCCACATCACAAGAAGATAATATGAAAAATTTTGTAACATTTTATGGTTTATTATAATTGTTTTATACAATAATTAAATAAAATTACAATAAATCGTACAAATGTTAGAAAATTATAAAAATTTTCAGATTATCTTCTAGTGATGTGAGAAACATATGGTAAAAATATTAATTAAATTAAATATTATTTGGTATTTGTTTTTAAAATTAATATTGAAAGGTGGAGACCATCAGGAGCGCACGTGTTAGTCACGTGCGCGCGGGGGGTGCTTTGGAGGGTGGAGACCCCCCGATAGAATAGGAGATCGTTAGAACAGTCTCCCGTTCTATGTGTAAAATTTAAAACAGGAGGTTATCGGTTTGTCACTAGGGGTTTTTTTGCTTAGTTTTTGATTGTTTAAGGTTTTTTTTAGGATAATAGTACTTTAAGTATTTTGTCCAACTTTGACAATAGTATGAAGGTTAAAATGCATTGAACCCTTTTTTAAAAAATAGAGGAAAAACTAAAAAAAAATGGTTAAATGCATTTTGATTCTTCGAGTTTGGTCAAAGTTGAAAAAAAATCATCATAGTATGTTTATCTTCAAAAAAACTTTAAACTATAAAAAAAAGAACAAAAAAACCCATTGCCCCTCCGTTGACCTTCCGTTCTCAATTTACACTAGAACGGGGGATCATTCTTGAGGTGTTCACCCTCCATTCACCCTATGTGATTTATAAATTAATTTAAAAAGAATATACTAAACGATATTAAATTTACTTGAAATTTTTATCACATAATAGAAAAATAATCAGAAAATTTTCGTGATTTTCTAACGCTGGTACAATTTATTGTAATTTTAATTACTTAGTTTATAAAATAATTATAATAAATCTTACAAGTATTAAAAAATCACGAAACTTTTCAGATTATCTTCCCATGATATGATAAATACACGTGGTAAAATTTTTAAATAAATTAAATATCGTTTGATATTTTTTTATAATTAATACTCGTTCATTCTTTACTTTGTTTTTATAAAGTGAAGAAGGAACGGGTAAAAAATATCAAACAACGTGTAATTTATTTGAAATTTTTACTGCGTATTCACTATATTATAAGAAGATAATTTGAAAAGTTTCGTAATTTACTAACACTTGTACGATTTATTATAATTTTAATTAATTATTTTATAAAATAATTATAATAAATAATACAAGTGTTAGAAAATTACAAAAATTTCAGATTATTTTCTTATTATGTGGTAAAAATTTTAAATAAATTAAATATTATTTAATATATTATTTAAAATTAATTTATAAATTACGGAGGATGAGCATCCAATGCTATGACATAACAGTCGGTGAGCACACCCCTTAAGCTTTTTTTTTTTTTTGTTAATTTTTATAATTTAAGAGTTTTTTTCAAAATAAACCTACTACCAGAATTTTTTGTAATTTTGAAGAAATTGTAGGGTAAAATTCATTTAACCCTTTTATATAAACAGAGAAACCCACAATGCTCTCTCTCTCTCTCTCTCTCTCTCGCCCAGCGGAGAAAGGAAACACAGCATGCAGAGAAACACATCGGAACTTCTGGATGAGAAGAGATTAAAGTTTTTCATCAATGACCACATTGATATCTTGATAGAAATACTTAAACGACTCGACGGCGCTTCCCTCGGCGTCGCCGCCTGCGTCTGCCGCCTCTGGTGTGCAATGGCTCGTAACGACTTGCTCTGGGAGCACGTATGCTTCCGCCACACCTCAACTCCTCCACCCACTTCGGTGCGGCCCGTCGTGGTGGCTCTCGGCGGCTACAAGCGGCTCTACATGGTGTGCGGACCAGTACTGAGTCGACTCGGCGAATCGAAACTAGTCAGGCGAGTCTGGACACAAAACGAGGTTCAACTCTCCCTCTCTCTTTTCTGCGTTGATAACTACGAGAGAGTCGGTGATGCGTCGGCGTTGTCCCTCATGTTCCTCTGCAAATAAGTTAACATTTGATTTTCTCCACCTTTCGAGTTTGACTGATCACAGAGCGTTAGGTGGCCGTAAATGTCGATGGTAAAACGATAAGACCAACAATGGGTATTTTTATTTTTTCTGTTCGTTGAATAAATCGATTTGATTTTTTATCATCTGTAACTTTATTCATAATAGTCATAGACACTGGGTTTGATAAGGTCGAGGAAGACGAAGTTCGAAGTAAAAGAGGAGAAAGGCGGATTTTGCAAAGAGTCAACCCTCTTTCTCATTGGATTCTACTTGGGCCAGATTGTTTATTCGTCATGACAGGCCGGTTTGGAAAATCGTACGCGAATTCTGTAGAATTGCCTTCTGGGTTATCATTTTCGTGGCAGAATGGATACTGTTAAGTACTCTGTTTGCTTCTGTAAGTTGCAGTAGAGAGAGAGAGAGACAGAGAGAATGCGAGAAACATTGCATTATCACTAGTTACACGCTTGATAACGTTATAATTACAGACATCCGCCATGGAAACGCAGCTTGAAAATGAAGAATAAACAATGGATGGTTAGATAAATACAGCATAAACAAGATTATCTTCATGGTAAACAGAAACTTTCTCTGCTCTTTTTGCAGAGAGATCTCAACCCTTTCTTCTCCCCTGCGACATTAACAGCTTTACCAACCCTCCTCTTCTTAACTAACAAGATTATCTTCACATTCTTCTAAAGTCAAACACACCTCTCTTTCTTACCTTCTTCTGTAACAAGATTTAAAAATTAAAAAAAAAAAACCTTAGAAGCCTGTTATATATAAGCTTTCTTGCTGTGTCAATTTTCTCCGCAACTCCCTTCACCCGAGAATGAAAATGGAGGAAAAATCTGATATTCTAGCTTTCTTTCTCCATGCTCTCTGTTCAACCGATCAACTCAAAAAATAAAAAAAAAGTTACCAAGTATATCGTCTTTCTGTATCGAATTCACTCCTCTAACTATATGAATTTGCTGTGACTGAGTGTAAATTCTATATTGCTGTCGAAATTCCACTCCCTATAGGAGATGCAAATGGGCTATCTGGAAGGTTAAGTCCTTGAGTACTACTGCATATAAGTAAAAACACTATTTTTACACTCCTATTAAGGTTTTAAGCACACTAGTTCAATAAATATTCGTTCGCATACCTATCCTGCTCGCTATAACTTGTATTTATACTTCTGATTTTTTCCTTGCTGGTCGATCCATTGTTGAAGACGTCAAGCAAGTAATTGAAACGGTCTGCTGATGGAAATTCGGATTGTTCTGCATGAGACAGCATAATGGTCGGTTAGCTCCTCTGAGAAATGCAAAATTTGATCTAGAAAGATGAAATTTTAACCTTCTTGGAAATTCAGCTCCTCCATCGAGTAGCCAAAGCAAGGATGGGGCGTGATTTTTGGAGTGAATTGGAAATTCGAGAGCCGCATTCTCTCGAGTTCGAGCGCTTGCTCGTGTTCCTCTATTAGCTGCTTTCTTAATATCCTTGAATTATCGCAAAGTCTAGGAACTGAGAGGATGGAAACAACAAGAAAACATTTGAGAATATCAAAAAAGGTGAGAAAGTGGAATCTTCATAAATGATCTCACTTTGAAGAAACTCACCTTGGTGCAGCTCGGAATCCTCGTCAATGAACTGCTGACTGAATTGTAATGGAAGATGAAATTTTTCTGGAAATTTCCTGAAAAAAGATAAAAAACAAAACAAGTTTCTATTAAACTGGAGAGAAACTTTAAGTAGTTGTCATTCAATAAGAAAGTTTTGGTTTTTTTTTTTTTGCCTATCGACGAGCCTCGACTTGTCACGGTAAGGTTTGACGAGAACTCGGGCCCCGCATATGAAATGAGGATTTCCCTTCGCCAGAATTTGCTTCACAGTCTCAGTGAAAATGAAGGTGACAAATCCAAACATCCTCTTCTGTTGACATGGAATCCGGACATCTTGAACAGGACCAAATTTGCTACAAAAAACAGAAATTATAAAACTCGAACAAAAGAAAGTTGATAAAACAGTACAATCAAGTAGCTTTTGGCGTACAAACTTCCTCACCTGAAGTAATTAGAAACATCTTGCTCTGTGAAAGTACTCTCAGCCGGAAAAGTAAGATAAATTTGCCGAGATCCAGCAATGATTCCGACATGATCAGACTTGTCACTCGCATATTCCAAATATTTGTTCACATCTTCAGCTAAAATAACAGAATGCTGCCCATGTGGCCTGCAGTCCGAAAGCATACAAAAATCAAATTCGAGCTTTTAAAATGGTGCATATTAAAATGGATCTTCGAACCTGTCGATAAGTCGAATGCTATTCTTCAAACGAGCCAGAAGCTTCGTTAGGCTATAACCAGCCTTCCCATGCCTCTGGCTTTCAGTTAGATACCCTTCTGCTTGGAGGGTCCTCCCATATTTCTCATAGTACAACATCGGCAATGAAGCTATCGAAACAGGAATGCCTCGTCTCGATTTCAATAGCTCGGTAATTTCCATCTCGAGCTTGTTAAGAGAGACAATATTATCTTCGTTTAGAAAGTCATTTGAATTCGAGCTGAAAATCTGAGAGAAACTCTCTGTCATGGGAAGACCATGGAAGTACCGACAGTTACTTCCGTGTTTACAAAACCCTTTGTTGAAGTAATGGCAAACTTTTACTGGAAATTCCGGCATACTTGGAGACCTCCGACTGGTTCTAATGCCCAATGCAGGCTCCGGGTAGAAGTAACTACTCGAAAAATCTGAACCGATCGAATTGACAGATTCCAAATGATCTTCCAAATTCAAGAAAGAATCTGAATAAACATGAGGAACAAAATCAACAGCTTCCCAAGGTCGGAGAGTCGCTGGAGGTGAAATGAGATGGCTGGCCGGAGCATATGGTGTAAACTTCAAAGGAACTTCTGCTAATGGACTTTGATTCGCCTGAGACAGTGAGATTGGACCAGAAACTGTTGGATTGGACAATCCAAGGTTGGCTTTGGCTTTGTTGATCAAAGAATGGATCAAATTATCAGGGCTAAATGCCAATCTGATCATCTCACGCTCGCCGTGATCTTGTAACAAAAGATACCCAATAATCTTGGAGACGTTTTCGGGCTCTAGCTTTTGTATTCTATCGTACACAACCTTTGTCGATTCCGAAAAATCCATCTAAACCCTGGATGTTTCAAAAACAATCAACATAATCCAAGTAAATGCACCATAAAGAGAAGATTTAACCTAGTAAATTCCCAGTCAAATTGTTCAAATTAGGATGAAAGAGTTAAACCGAATCAGTTCGAACACAGTATTTATCTGTCGAAAGATTCATTGTCATAAGCATTCACTACCGCCTACTCGATAAACTAGAGAGAGAGAGAGAGAGAGAGACAACATTTTCAGTCCAGAAACAGAAAAATTGAAAAGAGGTGCAACATTAAGACGCAAAAACGAGATTGGAAAGAACCAAACAAAACTTCGAAGGAATCTAACAGGAATTTCACATCTAAATTCGGGTCAAAATGAAATTAGGAGATTACGCCATTTTCGAAGAAACATGAGCATATATTTCCAAAGCAGAAATAAAGAATCAGAGAAGGACGGACAAGATTCAGAAGAAGAAGCCAGGCCAGAACAACTGATGACGAGATAATAGCCTAAATCGATAACACCTTTCCCCGTTTGACCCGAGAAGAAAACCCTTAAACAACAGAAAATGAAATGGAGGGAAAAATAAAAAACAAAAATCTTTTTTCTGAAACAATACCCACATGCAGTTTAAGATTTCGTAACAGGATTAAACAAAACCCCGCTTCGTTTGAGAAACAACTTGAAAAAAAAAAAAAAAAAAAAACCATCAGAGTACCTATGTCTCAAAATAAGATGCAGGGAGGTTGACCATCAAAAAAAGAAGAAGAACTGAAACTTTTTGCAGAGGAAGGATCTGACACAGAACGACCCAATCCTCAAACCCCGTCAGACAAAACAATCAAACCCTTCAAACTCCTCCATCGCCATGACTGGTTAATCACTCTCTCCCCTCCCCCCTCTCTCCCTCCATCTCTATCTCCCTGAGATTTCCTTTTCTGGCTATTTTTATCTCTACTATTATATTCTATTCTAATTCTCCCACACACCAAAAAAAAAAGAAAAAAAAAGAGACAATCTTAAAAAAAGCAAAATGACAGAATGGATTTGTTTGGAAGGGCGCCTTGTTATTGTTCAAATCACCCTCCATAAATATATATAAACCCATCAACCTCTCTCTCTCTCTCGCTCTCTCCCTCCCTCTTTCTCTCTCTCTCTCTCTCTCTCAAACAATTTATGTAATTGTTGTTGTTAATAATTATAATCTGGATAATCCTTTTATCTCTTCCCATTTCTTCTTTTCTTTATTTTAAAAAATGCAAAAAAAAAATTTACAGGTTGTACCCGTCGTTACAAAAGATTGCGGGAATTCAAAGAGAAATGCGCCAGAATTTCCGAAACACTGTTACGTCAAATGACGAAAAAACCCCTTATGTTACCCTTTCACGGAAATATTTCAGTGGAACCGCTTGCTCCTGAGCCGTTGATCTCGGATAGCCCCCACACTCCAATTCCGTGGATCCTATCAACGGCCGCGATTGAATCCGAAAATTGAATCGAAGGGTTGCATGGTAGCCACGTATATTAAAAAAACCTGCTGTTCTCTCTTTTGCAACATAAGATGGCAACCGCAGAGCCTAAAATCGTGTGGGTCCCACCTCATCAGTTTCCTTTCCTAGCTGGCATGGGTGGGTCCGACCACCCTTCTCCCCCGTGATTGATGATTCTTAATCACTCTAGGATTACTTGCCTAGGAAATATATTTAATTATTTTTCCAAAAAATATATTTAAACTCTAACCTTCTTTATTAATTCTAATTATCGCACCTATAATGTTTTTGTGCGACGAAATCGGGAACAACTTAGGAAAAACAAAATACTCGTACCTACTGGTGCGGCGAACAAGGTTGTAACAAAATTAGATGAGATGATCGCGTCGGATAAAATGGCAACAAAGACATATGACACATAAATTTGTGTAATTATTTTTGTTTTATTTTTTGATAAATTAATATTTTTATAAAATACGTAAATTGGTGTGCATCACAAGCTGGATAGCAATCTAAAGGGGGGGGGGGGGCCCAAATTTTATTGAAAAGAAAAGCATCTCCTTCTCACCACAAAAATAAAAATAATTAAAAAAAAAAAAAAGAAGCGCAATGATAGGTTATAATGGAAAATTGGGTAAAGAGGGGGTGGTTTTACGGTAATTACACACCTTTTCGAAGTAGCGTCTGGTTACCTCTTCAACCGGCTGGAAAAGAGGAATCAACTGCCACCGTCAAAGGTGGACGGGGCCGTTACAAAATGGCATGAGAGATATGGTAGGGCCGTTAAGTTTCCCGTTTGAATCGGACGCTCCCGTTAAACAGTTTTTGACTTGATATATTATAATTGTCTATTGTGGAATTAGTAATGATTTTATTTAATATTAATAGTAAGCATCCTTATCCAAGTCCACTAATCGCACAATTAGAGTCTTAATCACTCATGTTATCATCAATAAATTATTTATAGAGAGAGAGTGGGTCAAAGCTGTGATAATTAGAATATCTAATCTTGATTCCGACAGCCGGGGTCCCACCATCCTACGTGTAGAATACATGTAAATTAAATTTTTGTGTAATTATTTTTGTGGTTCTAGAAATAAATAAATAAATAAAAGAATGCTCTTTCTCGTTTCCAGAAATATCATTTTACTCAAATTATGGTTTATTTTTTGACTCCATAATAACTATTTATTTTAATAAATTGCCAATATCGTTGTTATGAGCACGTTCACGGGTTGTTTGTTTTTTTGTTGTAAATGGTCGTTCCATAAAAAAAAAATAATGGTGATGTATTATGTAATGATTAATTCAATTAACGTAGATAATTAATTCTGTCACGTCAATAAATATATTTTTATAATAAAATAAATAAAAAATAATTTCTTATTGATTTTAAATTTTGCTTCATCTTTAAGACAATTATTACATCCAAACGAGAAATAAGTTTTGCTTCAGGTCGACATTTGACTTTTGTTCTAAATCTCTCGATCTCAAATTCTTGCTATTGATCGATATGATTTGACAAATTATTTAGACCAAACCCTCCCTTATAGACTGTTAATGGACGAGTTGTTTGCCCGAGACGAGACTGTTTAATGCGTACTTTGTTTACGTAAACAATTTGTAAAATATAACTTAAAACATTAATCATAGAAGTCATAATGTTATGTTCATGACCGTGTTAATCTTTTTCAAAATTATATTACTTGGCGAAATTTGTTTATTAATAGAATAATTAATTATTTGATTTCCTATTAAGGCCCATGGGCCGTATCAAATGAAATGGGGCATGGTGAGGTCCGCAGTAGAGCAACGCTAGAAGTTTCATTCCGCGAGGGAAGAGGCGGAAATCGGAGAAATGAGACGAAGATGATCGGCGACGATGTTTATGGAAGTCTCTTCTCTATTCTGTACTCGGCACTGCCAAGGGTTTGATTTAGTTCACGATCGATCCCTTGCTCGATTGCTTATTTTCATATTTATTTCCTCGACAAGTTTTGCAGCTCGATCTGCTATTGTCTGAAGAGATTAGAGGGTCGAAGGCGAAGGGATACCGAATATGTACCAGTGGAGAAAGTTTGACTTTTTCGAGGAGAAATTGGGAGGAAAGTGCGCGATTCCTGATGAGTTGAGTGGTAAGAAAATCGAGTGTTGTTCTAGCGGCAGAGGTAAGGTGGTGATCGGGTGCGACGATGGTACCGTTAGCTTGCTCGATCGTGGGCTAAAGTTCAGCTATGGTTTTCAAGCTCACTCTTCATCCGTACACTTTCTCCAACAGCTTAAGGTTCTTTTTTCACGAATTCTATTTGATTGAGCTGGATTTCGTATTATAAGTACTGGTATTAACGAAGAACTTTGATTAATTATACATGCTTAATTACTTTTATAACTCCCTTGACAGAATGGAAGCTTGAACCTTCAGATTTTTGCCATGAAATTAGGATTTTATTGAATACAGACTGACACGAAAAGCGTTCTTGATGTTTTGCGCTCTTTAGAGGATGCATATAACTGTCAACTTCTAGGAGCTTAAACTTCGAATTTTGTACTCGATGTTCATTTTTTTCTGTTTCTTTAGAGTTTGTGAGTGCTGGTGGATAGGGAATTTGAGAGTTGATAGTTCTACTCTCAAAATAAGAAGAGTTCCGGCATGGGAATTTGATGTTGAAACCATATGAAAGATTGGAGAAGTTGCTCACTGTGATTAGTAGATTACGATGTCCGATTGATTTTTTTTCTTTTTTTTTTGGGATATATCAGCAACGTAACTATCTTGTGACTGTTGGAGAAGATTCACAAATAGCTCCGCAACAATCTGCTACGTGCTTAAAAGTTTTTGATCTGGACAAAATACAGCCAGAGGGCACGAGTTCCACGAGTCCCGATTGTATTGGAATATTGCGGATATTCACTAATCAGTTTCCCGAGGCAAAGGTAGTTCCTCGCTTATTCTTTTTATTCAGATAAGTGAAGATAGTTGTATGTTATGCTCCTGATAGATTATATGCACCTCTATCTTAGCACTAGTAGCTGATTGTGATGAACTTTTCAATTTTCTGATGCTGGTAGTGCAGATTACATCTTTTTTAGTAATGGAAGAAGCTCCGCCCATATTACTCATGGCACTTGGATTAGACAATGGTTGCATATATTGTATCAAAGGGGACATTGGACGAGAACGAATAACGCGTTTCAAGCTTGATTTAGATATCCGAGACAAAAGTCTGTCCTCAATAACGGGTTTGGAGTTCAGAGTCGAAGGTCAAGCTCTTCAGTTATTTGCCGTAACTCCCGGTTCAGTGAGCTTGTTCAGTTTGCAGACTCAATCACCCAGGCAGCAAACTCTTGATCAAATTGGATGTGGTCTCAACTGTGTTGCAATGAGTGATCACTCGGTATGCAAATCTATTGTTTCATTTAACATTCTAATGACCTAATACTCTCCTCGTTACAATGCTGTTTTGTACTTGAAATTAGGAGTTGATAATTGGCCGTCACGAGGCTGTATATTTTTATGAAGTGGATGGACGTGGTCCGTGCTGGGCTTTTGAAGGAGAGAAAAAGATGATTGGTTGGTTTCGTGGATACCTTCTCTGTGTGATTGCTGATCAAAGAAATGGTAAAAATACTTTCAACATTTATGACCTGAAGAACCGGCTGATTGCCCACAGTCTCGTAATTAAAGATCTCTCTCACATGCTCTGTGAATGGGGTAACATCATCCTTATAATGAGGGATCAAACAGTTTTATGTATTGGGGAGAAGGATATGGAAAGCAAGTTAGATATGCTTTTTAAAAAGAACCTCTATACTGTAGCTATTAATATTGTTCAAAGCCAGCATGCTGATGCTGCTGCAACTGCAGAAGTTCTTAGGAAATATGGAGATCATCTATATAGCAAACAAGATTACGATGAAGCAATGGCCCAATACATACACACCATCGGCCATCTTGAGCCATCGTACGTGATCCAGAAGTTTCTGGATGCTCAAAGAATTTACAATCTTACGAATTACTTGGAAAAATTACATGAGAAGGGACTTGCTTCTAAAGATCACACAACACTTTTGCTTAACTGCTATACCAAATTGAAGGATGTGGAGAAGCTCAATGAATTCATTAAGAACGAGGATGGGGCTGGGGAACATAAGTTTGATGTGGAGACTGCGATCAGAGTTTGTCGAGCTGCCAATTACCATGAGCATGCTATGTATGTTGCTAAAAGAGCTGGGAGGCATGAGTTGTATCTGAAGATATTACTAGAAGACCTTGGTAGATATGAAGAAGCTTTGGTATATATTTCAAGTCTTGATCCAAATCAATCCGGGATGACTGTGAAGGAGTATGGCAAAATTCTTATAGAACATAAGCCGAAAGAGACAATTGAGATACTAATGAGGCTTTGCACGGAGGATGAAGAGTCTGCTAAGGAAGGAGACTCGAGTGGCTTGTACCTCTCTATGTTGCCATCTCCGGTTGATTTTCTTAATATTTTCATTCATCATCCACAGTCCCTCATGGAGTTTCTTGAAAAATACACGAACAAGGTAAAGGACTCACCTGCTCAAGTTGAAATCCACAATACCTTGTTGGAGTTGTACTTGTCAAATGACTTGAACTTTCAATCAATGTCGCAAGTTAATAATGGTGGAGATTTGGATTTTACAGAGATATCGGGAGCACCTAAAACCTTGAAAGCTCTTTCGAATGGAAATTCAATTTCAGAGATTATTGATTTTATTAAAGATAAGGACCGGTTTGAAAGGCGAAAGAAGGGATTGCAATTATTAAAACGAGCATGGCCATCTGAGCTGGAACATCCACAATATGATCTCGATCTTGCTATTATTCTTTGCGAAATGAACTCCTTTAGGGAAGGACTTCTCTATTTATATGAAAAGATGAAACTCTATAAAGAGGTGATAGCTTGCTATATGCAAGCTCATGACCATGAAGGACTTATTGCTTGCTGCAAAAGATTAGGGGATTCTGGTAAAGGAGGCGATCCATCTCTTTGGGCAGATCTACTGAAGTACTTTGGTGAACTTGGAGAAGATTGCTCTAAAGAAGTAAAGGAAGTTTTGACATATATCGAAAGGGATGATATCTTACCTCCAATCATAGTTCTTCAAACACTTTCAAAAAATCCATGCCTCACACTCTCAGTCATTAAAGATTACATTGCTCGAAAGCTGGAACAAGAATCACGGATGATTGAAGAGGACAGACGAGCTGTTGAAAAGTATCAGGTTCATGCTTAGTGCAGATATATTTTGAAAGTCTATATATTATTTTTTCCCTTACTAGATTTTGGTACTTATAGATGGGTTGTGTATGGTAAATGGTGCCAAACGGATTTAAGAATATTACTAATTGACACTTAACCAGTCGATGCATTAGTATCTTGAAAATGAAATTGGATAGTCAAAGGGCTATATATGTATGAAGCACTTCAATGAAAATCTCAAGTTAACAGCAGGAGAATTTGAATGAACAATATTGAAAATATATTCTATTTACTTCTCTCCTATAACAATGGTAGCATTGAGACTTGTGAAATGGACAATGTCTAAATGTTAGCAAAAGATCATTAACTGAGTAGAATTAAGTAGAAGAGAGAGTTACACGAATGACTCAAATAGTTATGATTGAGAACTATCCTTTTAAGTAGACTGTAGGCGTCGTCAAAATGTCTGCTCCATGAGAAAAGAGGAAGTATTGAATTCTTCTTAAATTGTGCAGGAAGATACACTGGCAATGAGAAGAGAAATTGAGGATCTGAGGACAAACGCAAGAATATTTCAGCTAAGCAAGTGCACAGCTTGCACGTTCACTCTTGATCTCCCTGCAGTACACTTCATGTGCATGCACTCATTCCACCAGCGTTGTCTAGGGGATATTGAGAAAGAATGTCCAGAATGTGCTCCTGAGTACAGGTCTGTCATAGAAAGGAAGAGAAGCTTGGAGCAAAATAAAGATCATGATCGGTTCTTTCAGCAAGTGAAGAGTTCCACAGATGGATTTTCTGTTATTGCGGAGTACTTTGGGAACGGAATCATCAGTAAAACTAGTAATGGAACTGCAAGTGCCGTAAAATCCGAGAGCATTTCTTCCACAAATGGCTTCTGATGATTATGGTAATTCTTCAGCTGGTAATTTGTTACGGCGGTTCAAAGCATTAATGATTGTTCCAATATGCATTTCTAGAGATGTGACTGAAGATTGAGTGACTTTTACATCTTGTTTATGGGCTAGCTCGCTATAATTGATACATAGCGACAGAAAACAGTGCATAGAGAATATTATCTATCGGCGTAATTGGGGATTGGCAAGAAATTTCCTACTCTAGTTCTCTCAGGTTGGAGTATAAAGCCTTGCCCAGGCGACTTATTAGTCTACTGCTTCAATTTCTTGTGGGTAAGTTCAGATCTGGCCTGTTTTGCAGGCAAGGAAAAAGTTGAATCGATCTGGCCCATTTAGATTTAGTGGGTAACTTCAGATCTGGCCAGTTTGCAAGCATCTGAGATTATGATTTGTTTTGGGAGCTTGGTGTCGGCTTTGTTTAACGTTGGAGAGATGTTTCGTTGGGAAGGTTTATCATGTCCTTTAGAAACCTCCATTGTTACAGATAGTTCAGCAGGGAGAGAGTTCAAGGATTCACTGATGAATGTCTAATGGTAATATCGTTTTTGTGGTGGAGGATGTGGTCTGATGTGCGTTGTCTTGTCGTGAATAGGAATAACAGTGTTGTATTTCATGTTAGACGTCAAATTTTTTAATTTTAATTGTTTTTAGTGGTTGGTCTTTTTATCTGTTAATTTGTCGGCAGAAAAGTTTAGCCTATGGGGACTTTGGTTGAATTAACAATTGACTATATTTTTTATTCTAATCAAATCAAATTTAAATGGAAGCAATATTGAATGACAGGGTAGGTTGTTCTAGATGATTATGAGTAGTACCCATAATTAATTATTGTTAGGGGCATTGAAACTGAAAAGAAGCCAAATGGACTGTGATTATGATGTGTCGCTGGCAATAATTGTTTGAAGTTCACCTGCTACTCGTGTTATATGCCTCGTCCGCTTGTTATTATTGTTCCAACGTGACTTGTCTGCATCTTTTGTGTGGGACTCTCCCCTCCAGTAAGTTGTCGCGAAGCTCGTCCTCGTTCCTGAAAAGGTGTCACTCAGATCTAATGATATGGAAGATTACAGGTCCTGGAACAGTGGAGAATGAGATGAAAAATGTGAATATGGTTGTTAGAATTAGATAAATAAACAATAATGTCGTGTCCGAACCAAAAATCATCATTCAAGAAGTCAAGTATATTGGTTTTTGACTCGGTAATCTAAATCATCCAATTACGATCCGTAGAACTAGATTCAAGCGAAATGGGACAATAATTTGAATTTGGGTTTTGGTGTCTACAGAACAAGATACCTTCACAGGCATCCATTTTAGTTGCTTCAGCTCAAATCTATCATAGAACTAGCAACAATAATGCACAGACAGCTATATTGGGTGTTTTCTAGGACAGTAAAGAGTTTCGGACACCACATCTCCCACCATTATTTTACTTATGCAGGTCTTCAAAACAGGTTTCAGATAACAGTGACGCCAGAAAGAAAATATCCCCAAAAAAGATAACCATTTCAAGTCCATATTCAACTTTCTCTCATCTACTTTACAGAATTATTGAGGATTACCTCATCAAAACTTGTCGTATCTAACTGCCCTGCATGTGGGTTGTCGACCCATGAGTAGATATGGACAGCTAAAGCAAATTCTTTTGCTTTCCATGTCAATTTCTCTGCTCACCTGAACTTTGACAAAGTCTTAAACCTGAAAAACAATTTTTTGTTCATCTGTTCATTACATTCCCTCTTCATAAACACAATTAGGAACTGAAGAATCTTTCTCATCTATTGAAAGATAAAGAGAATCTTTCCTTTGTGAATATTCTATGGCTGCTGCAGACCTTCTAGTTTTGAACAAACAACACAATGAGGAAATTTAAAAGCATTGAAATCTCAACGAACTGAATGTGGACATTTCATTTATGTACTTAAACAGCAATTGTAAGTTTAATTACATGAACTACAAATTATGTATAATTAAGCAATAATTGCTCGTTTCTGGTGTGGATTGCCACAATGGAGATAAGTGTACAAGAAGAAGTAAATATACAGAGGACTTATATAAAACACAGCTCTCCAAAGAAGAACAAACAGCGATCCTGATTCCATTTCAAGACATAAAAAAGAGTAAATTCCTAGACTTTTGTTTCCTAAAACAAAAGAAAAACATACTCGCATATATATAAGAAGATACTGCATCACGGTTCCAGCTTCAAAGAAACCACCCGAGACTGTCTATTACGCTTTGCCACCTTCACAAACACTACTGACAGGCAAGATGGAGCCCACCATGGTCGGCGAACCTTCTGCTCCCCTTTCAAGCAAGCCACTATGAAAACAAAACAAGTTTTATTCAACAGCTTAGCGAGGTAAACTTTTAGACTGATATCCTATCTAGAAAGGATATCCACAAATTACACGTGATTTTAAATTACCAAGGTTTACAGACTGATATCCAATTAAAGTAATAAACAAATTCATTTGGAATATAATGTTAGTTTTGTATCACCTAATTGATCTTACTTTTTTTAATTAAAGGATAGATTGCCATTACCCAATTAAAATATTGGCGGTCAACATTCTAGAGAGAGAGTACAGTGGGAGCAACTATTGCATGCATCCATCATCCAAACACAACACATGAAAAGGTGTAAAGAGAAAGATAGAGACCTTTGATGCGCCTGAGTTCCTTGCATAGCGTGATGAAATCTCCCCATTTCATGTGACATTTTCGTATAAACCGAAGGATTTGTTCAGTAGTGAACATAGACATGCCTTCAAGATATTCTCCATTCACACCATTTTCCTTGAAGATCTGACGATAACTACCCAAATTTATCTGCTCCAGCCATAAACCTACATCCTGCGACAGAAGAGAAGCAACATATAGTAAATGGAGCATCAAGTTGAACAACTATGTTCTAATCACACCATATATAGTCTTTTGTGGTCCATCTACCGAGTTTTCCATCACAATGTATATAAACGTTCATCTATAAATCATTAAAGAAATTCATAGACAACCTACAACATAAGTTTCCTGCAGGTACAAAAACAGAAAGCATAACAAGGCCTAAAGGTTTACAAACTCATCGTTAGTTCCAACACAAAAATCATGAACCACACAAGCCACACAACAAATCAAACATGTAACATAAAGAAATTCCTGGGGTGAATGGAAATTCAAAAAAAGCAAACAGAAACTCTAATATGTTTTTTGAATGATCTTTAAAAATTGAAAAAGAAAATACAATATGTTTTTCAGATAAAAATATTAAAGAAAACTTCCAGTCAATGCCGATACTGAAATCTTCTTATTTTTAACTTTCAATGCAGTTCCATGTCTAACATCTAACAATGTTCCATGCAGAGCTGCAGCATCCAAATTCCACCTTAATGCATGAATTCCACCATAATTTTTCAAAACAAAATTGCAATTAGTGGCAAAAAATTTATGGAGAGGTCCCTTCTCGGCAATCGAATTATAATCTTCATGAAATCTGATCCTTTCATTTGTTAAAACATAAAATAAGACTTAAGATAATGAAATGGATGTGAACATGCAGCACCAACATGTCTAATCTCCAAGGCTCAGCAACAAGCCAGGACTCTAATTGTGTGCCACATTATTTGCCCTAAACTGGAAAGATGCGGGATGAAATTATCATATTTGTTTGATGTTTCTTTTTGCTACGTTTGACAATAGTTTAACATGCAGGACACTGGAATACGCCATCTCTAGTGGAGGAAAGGGGAGAACACTGCAATATTCAACTATACATGCAAGAATGAAATGGTAAGAAAAATGAAACCAGAGGTTTATGCATTTTGATTGATCGGTGAGAATGTCTACTGAGAATCGTGAAAAATTTTCAAGCAACCTACGCCCAGTTGATCAATCTGATCGCTCTAATTTTGAACAGCGTATGTTCTGGATTACCAAAACCACCAGTCATATTTTTACCACATGAACTATGAAGAAACGAAATTCACAAATTTATCAGAACTGCGTAAAATTAAAAAAGAAAATCGATCAAACAACAGAAAACCAATAATCTCAAGTAATTATTGAGCAGCACAACCACGGTAATGAAAATTGCGCGCTTTATGTGAGTAAAAAAAACATAAACGCAAGGGATTACAGTGAAAGATCCAATCGCAGGCAAGAAGATCCAGATCAAAGCAATATGTGCTAAAGTATGTAACGGAGAGGGAGGGAGAGAGAGTACCTCGACAGTCCAAATGAAGAAATCAAGAGGTTCAGGTGGATGCCCTTTGTTCATTTCTCAGATAAAGTAGCGCAGAAAAATATACCTAACATTTACAGCACCAAAAGAAAGCTCAAATACCAGAAAAGCAGCTGCGTCGGCGTCGGCGCAGGCGCAGGCGCAGGCGCAAATTAAGCGTAAGTTGAAACAAAAAAACCCAAAACTCATAACCAGTTACGTGTACGAAAAAAGCTCACATATAATTTTCCCGGGAAACAAACAGAAAATAATCGAGAAAATCAAATCCAATCAAGTTGACCTCAAAAACGAAAGCTTCTACTCGTGAACCAGAAGACGGAAATTTTCTACATTTGATTAGAGACAGAGTGAGGAAGAAGGGCGAGTGGGATTCTGAAAGAGAGAGATGAAAGAGTAGATAAGATGGCGTCGTTTTAGGCTCAGAATCGCATGCCTTTGCGTTTTCTTCACCACGCGTCCTTCTCATCACGTAGCTCTGACGCGCTCTTCATTTCATTCCTAGACATTTTTGCTTAATCCAATGCAACTCTCGTCACCAATTTGAGACTAGTTATTCGATTCGATCGCCTCGTTTGATCACTCTAGTTGGTTCGTATTAATTAACTCAATTTAACTATTCACTTTGCTTTATTTACTTAGCAATCAAAACTACACGTAAAAAAGATGGATTAATTTATACGTATAATTATAAATTTCAAATCCTTTCACAAAGTCTTACAAATCGAACATACCACGTTCGTACCATTAATTCATAATTGCAGACGAATAGTTATAAAGTCTAAGCATTTTTGCTAAATCTCATCAACTAACACCTATTAACTCATGATTGTGAATTTTAAATCGCTTTTGAAGTCTCATTAATTGACATTGTTAACATATAGTTATGAATTTCGCATCTCAAAAGGAGTGAAACGCTATTAATTTTCATGCATTAATGAAGAGTTTATCTTAGAAGTGAAGATGATTAATTCACTCGTTATCAAATAATTCTGAGTGTTTTTAAAATAATAATGTTATGTTTATTTTTTTATTGACGTACTTAAATTATAATTGATATAGTAAATTATAAATAATTAATTTATTACAGTAATTACTGTAACTATTAATTGACATGTAAGTTAATATTTCAAGATGTTAGAATAAAAGACTGAACATTAAATTATCGTACGATGACACACATGTGTATCACATGTTTATGTACTAATTTTACTAAATAATAAATTACTAAATGATAAAATTAAGAAAAGTCTAGTTATACTTTTCGTTTTTTTTTTTTTAAAAATTAAATTATTTCGGCTCATGTGCTAAAACATGTTCCGATGAAGGTTGAAAGCCTAGAACCGAGAATATCGGGATACAATAAGCTCCATCCTAAACTTTGTTAAATTGTAGCCAACAATGCTCTAATGTAATTATTCTTATTCCATCCATTACCCAATCTAATAATTCAAAACAATATACTTAGATAATTTCAATCTATTTTATTCAACAAATTGTCAAAGGGAAAAGAGGCCTATGAACATGGGCTCTACATACTTTGATTTAAATATTAATACAATTTATTGGCACAATTAATTGACGAACCCTAATAAAATTCAATGGTATATAAATGACAATAAAAATAATAAATTTAATGTTTATTTATAATAAATATGTTTCATAGAGTGTTATAGATTTTTTATTTTGATATTAAAATAATTATAAAAAATAATATAAAACACTAAGAATTAAGCATAGGATTGTAATTAATCATTCTTTATAAGACTATAATTAATTTATACTTAATTTAACACATTGTATTCCTTTTATGACACTTCATTAGTCTTCTATTACTATTCAATCTTTAAACTCTAATTACCTATAATATTAAATATTTAAAATTACGTAAAGAAATATTATATCGTAGTACGAAAAAAAAACTTTAAACTGTTGAGTTAATGACAAAACACACTTTAAATTATATTCATTAAACAAATCAACCTTACTTCTGTTAAATTCAGGAACAATCAACTCCATTTTAATTGCGGTGAATCAGACGTATGCTTGCATGAAGCTGAGATCATTCGTTCTACAACACATTTGGCAGTCATTTCAAATGCGGGTGACCGCATTTGCACTATAGTGAAATGTACCATGATGACATCTTTTCATACAGTCGTCTATACATACGAAAATAATTTATTTAATGTCTCGTCTATGACTCTTGGAGCTTGTTTTATAAAACATTAAAAATGAGTTTTCATGAGACATTGTTTGAAAACTATTTTGATATCAAATCATATTTTAAAAAAATAAAAATAAAATTTTTTTTATATGAATTTAATATAGCATTACTATTGATTTATTCACTTACTTTAAACGACTCCCCTCCCATTTCCAAGAAAGAACCACAACAGTGAATACTTAGAGTTCAAAAGCTATTTTTATTATTTTACTTATTTTTGCATTTGAATATTTAATTTTCTTTTCACTAAAACTTCTTTTTATTTAGTATGTATTAAATATTAAGATTTTGATTTAGAATTGTAAACTTTGTTAAACTGTTATTTCTTTTATCAAATTATTATATTTGTAGTCAGTACGTGAATATTGATTTTTAATTAAATGTTCAAGTCCTATGTTGCAAACCAAGCTTTATGCTAGGTAATCAAGTTCTTTTCGAAGATTGAGTCGTTCGACCCGACGTTATGTTAGAACAACTGTGGATATGCTCGCGTGAAGGCAAGGTCGCTCATTCTTAAATGTATTGAAATGCATGCGACAATATAATATTGAATTTTTATCAAATACTAATTTAAAGTTTGTTTTGTTAATAAAAAATAATTTAAATTTTGTTTTATTAATAAAAATAGTTTAAACGTGAGTTTGTTAATGACACTATAGTTTAAAATTTTTATAGATATACACTTGTTATAATTAAGCACATTTGTAACACTTCAATTACTCCACGCACAAAAAAATCATAATATATTTATCCTAACTTTAATATTAGGTATAACACAGTGACGGTAGTCAAAGGGTCGCACGACAGTAAAGAACGAATAATAAGAATAAATTAATTAATTAGAAGGCAATAAATAGACGTTAAATGTAAGAAAGCGACGTTTAGCATCAATAACCCTCATTAATTTCACATGGCTGCGTGTGCATCGTGTTTACTCTACGGGCGCATCGATGGACCACTCACGTCCCATCTTCCACGTAAACTAAAATCAATGATTAGATATGTCAACGTAATTAACGGCGCAGATCAAAGTCGTGATGACTACTTAGAACTATATTTATTTATGGACATAATGTTTTAGGACAACCACAAACTAAGTTTTTTTTTTGGCTGTTAAATTTATTTATTTTGTGTAATGTTTTGTCGATGAATTTAATGAACATATCTCACAATTTTTTTTCCATGTCGGTAATTAGATTAAAATGATTCGAACACCTTTAACTTTTGAAAGTAAATCAAATTGAAATTAGAGACGAAACCCGTTAACTAGATAAATTAAACGAGCTTGGGAGTCTCAGGGCAGCGGGGTTCGATTCCGACCCTTGAAAACTCACCTTTGAAAGATTGATTAGAACATAACATAATGATTTATTTTCTTATATTATTGAAATTTGAAAAGATACAAAAAAATAAAAAATAATAAAACCAAGTTCATTTATTGTCACGACTGTACTTAACCCATGACTACCAAATATGGGCGGTAAACCGAACTAAAACTGTAGTTTTAACCAAATAGGGCAGTTCGGTCTCGCTCTGCTCACCAATCATTTCTATTCATGTTTGGAACTTTCAAGACTACACAGTCCGATCTTAGTTTATGTTTTACCTTTTCAAAGTATTGTCAAAATTGAACTGGACCAGGGGTCAAATATTCGACCCAACAACAAGTCAAAACCTGACCCAAAATTGAAAATCAAACTACACTCGAAAATTGACCCAAAATGCAACCCAATCTTTGAAAATGTGGCCCAAACCGAGATCAGACCATATTTCATGGTTCAACCTTGCTTCAGTTTTAGGAACCATATCGAATCGCATTGCGCCCACTCTTATTACCAAAACCTAGTCCAGACCAAAAAAAAAAAAAAAAACTCAAATCGAAACTCGATCGAATCAGATAATATAAGAACAAATAGTTTATTTTATCCGCTACTTGATTCGATTTTAGTTGCTAGAATTCTAGAACCAAATAGAAAATAAGTCTATTTGTTTTTGGCTCAATTATCTCGACCCGTTTTGCTCTCAGCTGCTAAAATTCTAGAACCAAATTATAAATAATTCAATTTGTTTTTTTTTTTTTTTTTTTTCCAAAGGAGGTGGAGGGAGGTACATACACAAAGAGAATCTAAAGCTTGTGTTTGAGAACACACAATGAAATAGCAAATCCACGTGGCAAGACAGAAGCCTCAACCTGTCTGCAAAACATCTGCGACGAAATCTCCATCGTCTACCCACAACCAATGGGTGCTCGCTGATGTGTAGATTTCCTCATCTCTACCCACCTTCCCCTCTTCCTTATAATCTCTCTCCTCTCCCTCTCTTCCTCACTCTCTGCATTTGATTCTCACTAATCCTCTATCAAAATCCTAGCTTTTCTGCATTCAATGGCTACCTCTGCCGTCCACCAGTCAACCTTCGCCGGCCAGACCGCCCTCAAGCAGTCCAATGAGCTCGTCCGCAAGGTCGGTGCCTCTAATGGCGGTCGCATTGCTATGCGCCGAACTGTGAAGAGTGCTCCTCAAAGTATCTGGTACGTCACTGCAGTAATCTTAAGCGATTGATAAGAGAGAAATTAACGTGGGTCGTCTTTCTTCTTAGTGGGCCTGATTGAAATATGTATTTGATGGGCACAGGTATGGTCCAGATCGTCCGAAATATTTGGGACCATTCTCCGAGCAAACCCCGTCGTACCTTACCGGCGAGTTCCCAGGAGACTACGGCTGGGACACCGCCGGGTTATCGGCTGATCCCGAGACGTTCGCCAAGAACAGGGAGCTGGAAGTGATCCACAGCCGGTGGGCCATGCTTGGGGCTCTCGGATGTGTCTTCCCAGAGATTCTCTCAAAGAACGGCGTGAAGTTCGGCGAGGCAGTGTGGTTCAAAGCCGGATCTCAAATCTTCTCTGAAGGTGGCTTGGACTATCTCGGCAACCCTAATTTGATTCACGCGCAGAGCATCCTTGCCATCTGGGCCAGTCAAGTTCTCCTAATGGGGCTGATCGAAGGTTACAGAGTCGGAGGAGGACCTCTCGGCGAGGGACTCGACCCAATTTACCCAGGTGGATCATTCGACCCGCTTGGGTTGGCCGATGACCCCGAAGCCTTTGCAGAGTTGAAGGTGAAAGAGCTCAAAAACGGAAGGTTGGCAATGTTCTCCATGTTCGGATTCTTCGTTCAGGCAATCGTCACCGGAAAAGGCCCGATCGAGAACCTCTCCGACCACCTAGCCGATCCCGTGGCCAACAACGCCTGGGCTTACGCCACTAACTTCGTCCCCGGCAAATGAAGAAAGAGTTCCGAAAATTGCTTCTCTGTAAACTGTACTCTGTCAGCACACTACCCTCTTCGTTGAATCTCTGTTCCCACCATTTACATAAAAGTTGAGCTCATCCATCTTCTATTTCTCGTTAATCCTTATTAACTCCGATTAATTAAACTAAAATGTGTTAAAAAATCATTCCATCGACATAATTTATGTTAATTCTTTCTTTTCTGGCAACGGAAGGGTCGTGGTAGTGATAATAATCATCAGCGCAGCAGAAATATTCCTTCTAATCCTTGTCTTTTCTAACCTCCTCCACCGAAAACTCCATTAAAAAGCAGAAAGAATAATGCTAAAGTTGAAAAGATTTGCCACAAAAGAACAACTACATCTCCTCCAAAGCTCTCAAGTTTCTTTCGAGGACGAAAGCTTCCAAAAAGCATTACCTAATCAATTATTCCCCAGAGCCTCCTTCCAAACGCTACTCTCCACTCCCCCTTTGGACTTTCCCCTCCGCTCTTATCTTCCCCTCTGAACTCCTTTTTGCCTAAACACCCACCAACCCTCCCCCCCTCTTTATACTTGCCTTTAGACTCTTCCCTCTTGGAGTTTTCTTCCTCATCTACTGATTCTCTTCAGTGTTACCCCATTAAAGAGCTTAATATATCGTCATGGTGCTTATTGTATATGCGGGCGTGTCTCTCTCTTGTGGTGGATCAAATGGGCAGGCGAAGTAGGGATTCTTCGGATGCCGCCATTGTTGGGACCTCGATTTCTCTGTTGAAAGAAAGGTTTAGACAGTTGCAGAAAGATAAGCAGAGAAGGCGAGAGCAAGAGCTTCTGAAACTATTGATGGGCAGAGAAAGAAACACCCCACATGTGGATTTTGATCACCCTCGAACCCCCTTTTCCCCTTCGCCGGCCTTGCAAGACTCCCTTTCCCTCAGCCTCAATCTGCAGACCAAGCCACCGCCGCCGCATATGGCGGCTGTGAATGGCGACGAGGTGTGGCCTAGAAAAGCGGCTTTGCCGGCTACCTCGAGAAACATGGAGAGTTGTGACGTTGATACTACTCTTCATCTGTAGTCGATATCTTCTGAATGAATCTCCATATTTTTTGTTTGCTGTTATATGTATTTTGAGAAAGTGTATATATTGATGGTAGACGAAATCAGCTTTACACTCTCATGAATGTGACCCCGCAAATTGATGGCACGATTATCTCCTTCCATCTCAAAGCGGGTTTAGCTCGACTTGGATGATATAAAAGAGTGTAATAATCATGAAAACTCGAAAAATTTAGTTCATGAATAATAGCACGTTAATGGCGGAAAGGTTAGTAATCACGAAAAGGAGAGCGTATTTTGTAACGTGACGTTGTAAGTTGAGAACAAGAAAAGTCATTTCGACAGTCAATTTTAGACTTGTAACATTTTGGAGACTGAAACTACTAAAACACCCTCAACCTGTCTCTCCCCCAATTTCCTCCAGAACCTTCTCCTGAACCCCTACTAAAACCCTACTGAAACCCCCTGTTACCCAGCTCTTCGTTCTCTGTGGCGCCAGTCTTCCCCCTCCTTCATTTTTCCGGCTCTATTTCCGATTTCTCTCTTCTCATACGATGCACAAGCTTTCAAGGCGCTCCGTCTCATCTATCCTTCGTTCGCGCGATGCGCTTCATCATCGCAGCTTAGCTTCATCTGCGGCTTCACTTACCCACACCACTCCTCTCACCAATTCGGTTCGTTCTCTCTCTCTCTCTCTCTCTGGCTCGCTCTTGATCGCTTTGGCTAAAGCTCCATTCTCGTTATCTAATTTTTGTTCGAGCTTGTTGAACTGTTATGTAAATGCTTCAGTAAAATTGCTTCTACCAAAAGTCTAGCGATGTGGGACATCATTTTGCATGTGATTATTGATCTAGAAATGCTTTTTTTTTTTTTTTTTCATTTTTCAATGTATCTTCATTTTTCTATATGCCTGTTGACTAAGAGTGGTGATTTCCGTGAAGTTAGCTCTAGGGATTATTCAGCTGATGCTTTCTTACATTTCCGTACTAACTGTAATACGGGAAAAGTGTTGCTTCATAAGCTTAATCATAAATTATTTGTGGCCGATGCTACATATGTAGAAATTTTGTAATTCTTGATCCAATAATGAATAGGGATTGATGAACGCTTTTTTCATTTTCTCAACTTATTTTTCATTTTTATTTTGTACGTTTCTTGGCTGACTGTTGAAGAGAAGTTTAGCCATGTTAACTATTTTCTTTGGTTTTCTCGCACTTTAATATGAATTGTGACTATTTTGCTTTCCTTTCTTCATATATTAATCTTAGATTATTTTTTATGTTTCTATCCATGGGAGTATTGTGATTCTTGATCTAGAAATGATCAGTGAATCACGAAAGCTTTGTCTCTTAATATCTGCAAATATTTTCTTTTCTTTTTTGGGTTTCATTTGTATGCCTGTCGATTGACTGTTATGATTTCAGAGATATTTACTTTTGACGAGGATTTTCTTCTTATAATTACTATTATTTAGTTTCTACACAAACTTAATCACGTAGAGATTTGTTGCTTCAATAGTTAATCTTAGATTTTTCGGCTGTTTTGACAACATTGATTAGGGTGGAGAAGGTGACACCAAAATCAAATGGTACTCAGTGTTAACGACTGGGAGGTGTAACACAGCCAAAACTTCTACATTGTTACACTTACAGGATGGCCTTTTTTGGGGCAATCGAAGTGAGTCAACTTCTGCAGCTTCTGATTCATCAGCTGATCCTCCAGCCGAGAGATACGAGTACCAAGCAGAGGTAATTTTTGGGGCATACACAGATTAGGAAGTTACCATTTTTTCTGTTCACTTTTTTAGTTTTTAACTTTTCAATTGTTTTTTGCTTGGGGCAGGTGAGCCGCCTCATGGATCTTATTGTTAACAGCTTGTACAGCAACAAGGATGTGTTTCTTAGGGAGCTTATCAGGTATTTTTGTTAGACATCATGGTGGAGTTAAATACTTTCTGCATGATTCCGTGATATTGATTTGTATGAATCTATCTGTTTCTAAAGTGTATCCGTTCCTTTGGTTTATTGTGTAATTATGGTTGACATAAGAATAGTTACACAAATTGATTGTGACTATGATTTTCTAACACATCTATGTATGCATAATTAATTCTGCATGGCTGCCGTTACAACATGAAACTTGCAATTTTTCTTTTTTAGTACATCATTGTGAATGCAATTGGATAGATCCCAATCCATATGAGCGGATGGTAGAAATGAAATTAATTTATAAAAGAGAAGATTTGTGAATTAGTCACCGAAATGGGAGGTTAGTGGGAGTTTGGTTAATGAGAGGAGTGAAATATTGCCTATATATAAGAGTGGTTAGTTATTAGTAGGGGATAAAGAAAATTTGGGGTAAAGTTTTTTGGGGGTGGCGAGCCGCGATGAAGGTGCTCGGTATTTTGTAATATTTCTTGTTTCTTTATGTGTTAATCTATGTTCTTTTATTCTGTATTTGGAGTTCTATCAATTTGGTATCAGTGCGTTCGATCCCAGCGAGGGAGATGATGACTCACTGAAATGATGATTGAAGATTTGAAAAGATGGACGATGCAATGGCTAGAATGAGGGCCACAATGCAGGCTATTCTACAGAAACTTTCTATTCTTGATTCCATGGACCAACGACTCCGACAGGTTGAGAATTATCAACGAGAAGAGATGGATTTGTGTCATGGTTTCTTGGGTGGTGAACCACTGTTACAACCACAAGCAGAACCAGAGGAAAACAATCCTCAACACCAACTTGAGGCATCGAAATTGAAGGAGGAAATTGAAGGAAGAAATATCGGGGCTTCCCAACATTGAATCACAACATCATCAACAAACTGCAAAAATCGGTATTCAAGTTGAAAATAATCAGCTACAATTTTAGGGCTTAACGTAGTGGAAGCGTGGCGCAATTCAATCATGCCCACATCATTGGAAATTTCGACAGCAAACTGGGAATAACAATGTTCATTGGAAACCAATATGTCACCGGTGCAGAATGTTGAGGCAGAGCTAACTGATAGAAAGCGAGCAAAATGAACGCGTATGGTGGAAGCACCTGCGACCCAAGAAGCTTCCATGGCAGAGGCAGTTTCCACGGCAGAGGAAGAATTTTCAGTGGAAGGTTGGTGAGTTCTCACTGATTCTAGTCAGGGCGCCAACGAGAAAACCCAAGAAGCACGAGTGGCGACAACGAGAAAACCCAAGAAGCACGAGTATTGCCGTTCAGGGATGCCAGCCGAGAGGAAATCGGTAGAGAGAATGAAGGACATTGGAGATGGAGGGAGAACCGACGCCGGAGGAATGGGCGTAGCTTCAAGCAAGGGACGGCGGCTGTTCGGATGATTCTTCGACAGGGAAGAAAAGGCGACAAACCTAAGGGCTTTAATGGACTAATGAGTTTGATGGGTCTGACCCAAGTAATAGACCATCAGAATCATCTATTAAAGACAACTGACCTAGGCCCCAGCCCACCAACCAGTATACTCCCAACCACTAAGGCACGAGAAAACGTTCTCCTAACCAAACTTATCAACCAACAAAGCTTCATCCTGCCTTGATGCTCTCAAACTTGGCAATAACGGAGGCTAAAAGATGGGATCTGAACAATGATTTATTGGGGATATGCCAAATTTGCAGTCAAAGAAATTATCCTAGTCAAGGAGAGGTTGTTATTTCAATAGCCTATGCAACTGAATTCATGGAGTTCAGAGGCAAAATAGACAAAGAATGGAAAGGGTTACCGAAAGCTGAGGCATTAGTGACTGCAAGCAGAAATTGTTGTGAGAATGTCTTTCAAGAGATCTTTGTGTGTGTTATCCTCCTCCTTGAAATAGTTAGAAAGGTGAAGAAGAAGCTGGACTTCAAGGTACAAGAAAATATATTGACATTTACTGGTGCAAGACAAGAAGTTTTTGAGGGATCAGGCGATACATATTCTCCATACTATAAAGTGTACAACACTATAACGAGTGCTGGATTTACATTTCCACCTCAAGGAGACAACGAAGGACCATTTTCCCATCCACCCCAAACCCAACCTATAGGTCACCATCTTGATTCAATGAATGGATGATGCTGTTCTTCAGGCACCTCTCATGTGTGATTCTCTCGTCGTTACTTTGCCTAAAGTTCAGACTACTTAGGATTTGCATAATGAGTGGATGGAAATGCTTGGTTCGTTAGATCATGCGAAATCATTATGTGTAAATGAGGAACTATGGTGTTATGGTTTGGTATTGAATGACAGAGGGCAACATGTATTTGGTCTTGTGAAGAGACTATCCATAACAAGGGAAGGAGGAGTTGAATTTTCAATCTTGACAACGTTGAATGTGAACCAGGATGATGAGGATTTAGAAAGTACGTTTGCACAAAAAGCTCACAAAGCTTTGAGAGAAAATGTCCAAGTGCGACCACCCAATGGCACATGTGATGAAATGCAAATCAAAGGCATTGTTGGAAGTCTGTTGACGACATTCAAATTTAATTTCTTATTTTTTCCCCTTGAGGACAAGGTTACTCATTTGATAGGGTCCTAATCCATGTGAGCGGAGGGTAGAAATGGAATTAATCTATAAGAGAGAAGATTTGTGTGTTAGTTACTGAAATGGGAAGTTAGTTTGAGTATGGCTAATGAGAGGTTAGTGAGAGTTGCTCGGGTTCTTTTTTTTTAAGGTAGGTTAAAGAAAGCTACTATTATATGATAAACCAAGAGATTGACTTATGGGGTCCCATTTATTCCATCTCTTAAGCCCTGAATCGGACTCGATTGCAAGGATCTTGAGAGAAAGAAGGATCGCCCCAATCTAAAGGGTTCTTGGTAAGACCAATGGAACTAGCACGACGAACAATGTTCGGCACCTGGCCCCCCAAGTGGGAAGCTATGGGCAAAGGAAGGGGTATCGCCCTTTCTTTTCGTGTGACGTTTGCCATCTTCCGAACCTGCTAAGCTAACTTGCCCCCTTTATATATATAAAAGTAGTTAGTTATTAGTGAGGGATAAAGAAAGTTTGGGGTAAAGCCTTTTTGGGGCTTTCGAGCCGCCATGAAAGTGCTCAGTATGTTGTAATCTTTTTTTTTTTTTTGAATTAATCTATTTTCTTCTATAGTTGGTGTTCTATCACAATTTTAGTTTATTTTGCCGTTGTTACCTCTACTATTTTGTTTTTATTCATTGTTGGACGATGTTAGTGGGATTTGATCTCTTCGTGTCTACAGCAATGCAAGTGATGCCTTGGACAAATTGAGGTTTATGGGTGTTACAGAACCAGATATTTTGAAGGACGCAGTTGACTTGGACATACGCATTCACACTGACAAAGATAATGGGATTATAACTATAACGTTTGTTTTGTCCTTCTATAGATTTTCCTAGTGGTAAATGTTTCTACCATATCAGGGTCGAAGCCCTTCATCTTTTGTTCCTTTTTTTTTTTTTTAGTGATAGTGGAATTGGTATGACGAGGCAAGAACTTGTTGACTGTCTTGGAACCATTGCACAAAGTGGAACTGCCAAGTTTTTGAAGGCATTGAAGGTCCAATTACTTGTCAAGAGTTTGTTCTTCCATTAATTGGATGCTTAAATCAAGGCATGATTCTACTTAGCAGTATTTGTTATGTTACAGGATAGCAAGGAGACTGGTGCTGATAACAATCTAATTGGACAATTTGGTGTTGGATTTTATTCAGCATTTCTAGTAGCGGATCGGGTATCTTAGTTTATGGCTGTTTCCTGTTCCTTGACAATTCACTGTCTGCGTAAATCCATGTGACCACTTAAATATTGTGTTACATAGGTGGTTGTCTCGACAAAAAGCCCAAAATCCGAAAAACAATACGTGTGGGAAGGTGAGGCTAATGCAAGCACGTACTCTATTAGAGAGGAGACAGATCCAGAGAAACTTCTTCGAAGAGGAACCTGCCTGACTTTGTATCTTAAGGTCAGTAGAAATTTTTGTGAGTGTTGCTTAATATTTATCTAGTAATCTTTATGATAATTAATTTTTATGATCTATCTTCTTAGTTTTGTTTGATTTGTATTTATTTATTGATCTTGCATCTAACCATATAGTTTATCAAATGCATTTCAGCGTGATGACAAGGGTTATGCACATCCAGAGCGTGTACAGAAGCTTGTCAAAAACTACTCTCAGTTTGTTTCATTTCCAATATACACCTGGCAGGAAAAAGGGTTCACCAAAGAGGTATTTGTTTTGGTATTTTGTCTCCTAAAATCTCAAACTAAATTACTGAAGGTACTTTCCTTAGCAAGTTGTAATTAAAACGGTTTAACCTAGCTATATGGAGATGAATCTTGACTTCTTCCTTTGGGTGAAATCATACGTGTCAGAATATTTAGCATTCTGAGTTATGGCTTTTTATATATTCGTCAGGTTGAGGTTGATGAGGATCCAGTTGAGGCGAAGCAGGATGAGCAAGATGGGAAGACTGAGGTGCGTGTTTCCCGCACATCCATCTTTGCAATTATGGTTTTTCCTATTAAATAAATTGACGGTAATTTATCCATAGATCATGCAAACTGATCAATAAGTGTACTGTTGCAGAAGAAGAAAAAAACAAAGACTGTTGTGGAGAAGTACTGGGACTGGGAGCTTACGAATGAGACTCAGCCTATATGGGTGGGACATATTTTCTGATGCTCATTGTATTGATTCTAGAATGACCTCTTCTGGAAGTAAATTATGTTGTGAATTTGGTGTAATGGGCAGCTTCGAAACCCGAAGGAGGTCACCACCGAGGAATATAATGAGTTCTACAAGAAAACTTTTGACGAGTATTTGGAACCATTAGCATCATCCCATTTTACTACAGAGGTAATAGGGAGGTTTGTTTGAAATCGAAGGTTTAAAAGGCAACTTATCTCTTCTTTTTTAAGTTGTTGAGGTTTACATGAAATGAAACGTTGCCTATAAGTTTGAATTCTTGATATTGAGAAGACCATTTGTTGAAAATTGCATCTCTATTGACTTAGACTTGCCTATAGATTTGTGTACGACAATCTTGCGACAAATATATCCCAATAACTGTGACAAGAGTCCTAATAATTTTAAATTTGTCATTGAAGCCTGATAAAAGCTAAATCTGCAGGGTGAAGTCGAATTCAGGTCTATACTCTATGTGCCTGCTGTTGCACCAATGGGGAAGGACGACATAGTTAATCCAAAGACCAAAAATATTCGGCTTTACGTGAAAAGGGTGTTCATTTCAAATGATTTTGATGGAGAGCTGGTAAAAGGACTTATCAAGTTGAGATTGTAGTTCTGAATGTTTGTTCCCACTGGTACTAACTATATTTTTTTGGTCTTGAATAGTTCCCACGATATTTAAGCTTCATTAAAGGTGTTGTAGACTCGAATGACCTCCCACTCAATGTCTCACGCGAGATCCTCCAAGAGAGTCGCATTGTGAGTACAGAGAGTTTCTCAAATTTTACTTGCGGAGGAATCTGACTTGCTCAATTTTACTAAGAGATTTTATCTGCGTTGCTTGTCTGCAGGTACGTATTATGAAGAAGCGCTTGGTCAGGAAGGCCTTTGACATGATTCTGGGAATATCCTTGAGTGAGAACAGAGAAGTATGTAACCTCTCATTACTTTTAGATTTGTATGATGCAGAAAAATCAAAATACTTTCAAGGTCTAATGATGATCAACCAGGAGAGAATACACGCACACACATACATGTAGTTTCCTTGACAAACTGTATTTGAATTTACGCCAATGCTAAATATAACGTGTACTTGTTTCTTATTATGATAAAATATCATATAAACGCATTGAATCAGAAGGGGCAATAGAAGCACACTAATAATTTATTCATTAACATGCGAAACACAAAGTAATAAGTTGCCTTGGTTTGAAATTTTCTCATGATTTTTGTTCAGGACTATGAGAAGTTTTGGGAGAACTTTGGTAAATTTTTGAAACTGGGTTGCATTGAAGATCGGGAGAACCACAAGCGCTTAGCTCCACTGCTTCGATTCTTTTCTTCACAGAGTGAGGAAGACATGATCAGCTTGGATGAGTATGTTGAAAACATGAAACCTGAGCAGAAGGACATCTATTTTATCGCCGCTGACAGTGTGACAAGTGCAAAAAGCACACCATTTCTGGAGAAACTTGCTGAAAAGGATCTCGAAGTAAACTCTTGGTTTTTAAATTTTAGATAAATGATTTATCTTTTTCAAAATTTGTGGATTTGATTTTCATTATACTATTTTAATGGTGTTTTTTTTCAGTGATCTCAATCCATATGACTTCATATTGTTTTAGGTGCTGTTTTTAGTTGACCCCATCGACGAGGTTGCTGTCCAGAATCTAAAGTCCTACAAAGAGAAGAATTTTGTTGATATTAGCAAGGAAGATTTGGATTTAGGTCAGTCTACTGAGCCTTCTTACGGTTCTGACGATGCATTGTGCCCCATCCACATTCTTGCTCTTGCCATTTGTTATGATTTTTTGGACCATGATTTTCACTACTTAATTTTTTATTTGAAACCGAGTCTATGCTATGTCCATCTAATCTAATTCAACTGAAACTGTTGGTTTCTTTCTTATCACAACATAGGCGATAAAAATGAAGAGAAAGAAAAGGAGATGAAGCAGGAATATGGCCAAACTTGCGATTGGATTAAGAAGCAGCTTGGAGATAAAGTTGCCAGTGTTCAAATTTCCAATCGTTTGAGCTCATCACCCTGTGTTCTCGCATCTGGGAAGTTTGGTTGGTCTGCTAACATGGAAAGGTGAGTACCCTTTGTTCGCGCATGCCTATTCATGCATTAAAAATTGACATGAATAAACGTCTGCTTCTTTTGTCCCTTTTCAAGACTGATGAAGGCACAAACGGTTGGTGATAACACCAGCATGGAGTTCATGAGAGGCAGAAGAGTGTTTGAGATCAACCCAGAACATGCAATTATCAAGAATTTAAATGTACGTTCATGGACAAGAAACACTTGAAAAAATTAAGAATTAAAAATATTTGACAAATCATTTTTTGACCTGAATTGTTATAGGCTGCTTGCAAAAACAACCCTACGGACCCAGATGCACTGAGAGCTATTGATCTTCTATATGATGCCGCTTTGGTTTCCAGTGGGTTTACTGTAAGTATTTTAAGCTACCCTAGGAAATTTATCAAATAATTGTATGTACCCTCTCAATGACTCTCTAGCACATAGCTCAAAATTGTAGGCCGACTCGGAATGAAATGTTAATGTGCACAAAAAGTGACTTGTGGTTGGTTGTTTTGTTGCAGCCAGAGAATCCAGCTCAGCTTGGAGGGAAGATATATGAGATGATGGGAATGGCACTTTCTGGAAAATGGACGTCACCGGCGGAGGTTGGGCATCACGGGGGTATGCCTCACCACCCACAAACTTTAGAAGCCGAGGTCGTGGAACCCGTCGAAGCTGGCAGTCAGAAATAAGAATCAAACGAGACAGTTTAGTAGATTGTGTTGGAATTTTTGTCGGACCATTCTGGTTTTGCCCATTTTCAAATGTTGTAATAATATCAAATCGCTTTAATTATTTCGATTTCTTTTTAGTTATACAGAAACTTTGACTAGTCTGAGTCAACGATACCGCCTGATTTTCAATCCCAAAATTATTCTTGGCTAGCCGGTGATTTTCAGCCAAAAACCGGTCAGACCTCGCTTGCTCTTCTTCCTCCCGACCCACCATCTTCCCCTGAAGTGCCGAGATTCAATTCTGGTAGCACCAGTGACTCCCCAACTGAGAGTGCCAGCTCTGTCGAAACTTGGCCTATCTATCAATGAAGCATTCATGACAAAAGGAATGGAGAATGGGAGGGCGCAAACTGATTCCCTGTCTGCCATCGTCCTTGTGACGATGACATCTCTCTTCGGGACGTAGCAAGAGAAAGGGTTGATTTAATATCTGAAAAGTTGGACCGTCTATCAGAGGAGCTCCGAGAGGAGTTGAAGAATGGGCTCCGAATCATCCTCGACGGAACCGGTGGTTTACAGCAGAAAGAGGAAATCTTCATTTTACAGAAGCTTGTTCAGAAAAGAACAGATTTGACTGCAAAGACATTGATCACAGCAAATCGAACTCAACTTGAAATCCTCGTTGCTATAAATACTGGAATTCAGGCGTTCTTAAACCCAAATATCACTCTCTCCCAAACTACCCTCATTGAAGTCTTTGTCTACAAGAGATGTCGGAATATAGCATGCCAGAACGAGCTTCCAGCTGATGAGTGCACCTGCGATATATGCACCAACAGAAATGGTTTCTGCAATCTTTGCATGTGCGTAATCTGCAACATGTTTGATTTCGAAGTTAACACCTGTCGCTGGATTGGCTGCGATCTGTGTTGTCACTGGACTCACACGGATTGCGCCATTCGTGAGGGAAACATCTGCATAGGTCCATCTGCTAAGATCGGAACTATCCCTGCCGAAATAGTTTTCAGATGCCAAGCTTGCAATCGAACGTTCTATTAGATTCATAAATTTACTTTTCTTATGATTCCACATTATTTATCAGGTTTCTCATTTTCTTCAAGGAGAAACATGTATTTGCATGATTTTTCTTTTAAAAATAAATACAACAGGAAATTGAACAAATTGATTTTCACCACTCTAAGCAATAGAAAATTATCGCTTACTTGAATCCATGATTTAAGAGATGATTTCTCTCTCTTTTCCCTTTTGTTTCTTCAGAGGTGAGTTTAATGGAGAATATCACCGTATATATGGCAGAGAGAGGACCAACTTATAAATTCTTCATTAAATTTAATTTCCATCAAATTAATCAATTAATACAAAATTTTAACCAATAGGATTTGTACTCATAGGGCCATATCACGTGGGTTCTGAGTTTGACGTTTGGTATTCAGAAATTTAGATTTTATAGTGAGAAATTCTTTTGCTTTCAACCACAGTTAGTGCCCAACAAACGCTTCTGATTTCCAACATTCTCCCACTTGGCCCATATGACTTTATCAAATTCAGCTTTATATTGATCAAACATAAAATTATATCAAATATACAACTAATATGGATTATAGCGGTCATATGTCATTATCGCGACACAGTTCCTTCCATGTATCACAATATTAATTTTATACTCAATATGCTTCATAAGAAGATATAACATAATGGTCCACATTAGTGTCTTCAGTAAAGACTAATCCTGTTCATCATAATTTCATTAAATGAATGCATTCATCTTAATCAAACAAGATTCATAAATATGTATCAAAAACTATCAATAAACGAACTCAAGAGTGTCAAATACATAATGGACACAGTTATAAACATAAAGTTAATATTCAGTAATGCCCATCCGTTCGACATGTTCAATAAATGTCTTTGGTGGCAATCCTTTTGTTAACGGATCCGCAATCATAAGGTTGGTGCTTATGTGTTCAATTGATACTCTTTGTTTCTGAACTTCTTCTTTAACAGTCAAGTACTTCAACTCTATGTGTTTAGCACCTTTGGAATACTTGTCATTTTTCGAAAAGAAGACTGCTGCGGAGTTATCACAATATATTTTCAGCGGCTTGGCAATGCTGTCGACAATTCCAAGTCCTGAAATAAAGTTCCGCAGCCATAAACCCTGAATTGTAGCCTCAAAGCATGCCACAAATTCAGCCTCCATAGTGGATGTAGCAGTGACAGTCTGCTTCGCACTCTTCCATGAGATTGCTCCACTGGCTAAAAGGAACAAATAGTCAAAAGTGGATTTTCTGGTATCCATACATCCGGCATAATCAGAATCTGAATATCCAATCACTTCAAGACGATCAGATCGTTTATAGGTAAGCATGCGATCTTTTGTCCTTTATAAGTACCTGAGAACTTTCTTTACAGCTTTCCAATGATCTATGCCTGGATTACTTTGATATCTGCCCAGCATTCCGACAACAAAACTAATGTCGGGTTTGGTACAAGTCTGTGGATACATCAAGCTTCCAACAATAGATGCATAAGGAATATCTTTCATTTGTGTACGTTCTAATTCATTCTTTGGACATTGATTGAGATTAAATTTATCTCCTTTCTGAATTGGAACAACACTTGCAGAGCATTTTTCCATTCTGAATCTCTCTAGAACTTTATTAATATATGCTTTCTGAGACAATCCCAATAATCCTTGTGATCTATCTCGGAATATTTCAATTCCGATAACAAAAGATGCCTCTCCCATATCTTTCATTTCAAAGTTCATATTGAGATATTTTTTGGTTTCATACAATAAGCCAAGATCATTAGTGGCAAGCAATATATCATCAACATACAGAATCAAAAATATAAACTTACTCCCATTGATCTTTAGATATATACACCGATCAACGATGTTTTCCTTAAATCCAAATGAAGTGATGGTATTATTGAACTTAAGATACTATTGCCGGGAAGCTTGTTTAAGTCCGTATATTGACTTCTTCAGTTTACACACCATGTGTTCCTTTTCTTTAACTACAAAACCTTCAGGTTGATCCATATAAACTTCTTCATCTAAATTCCCATTTAAAAAAGCAGTTTTCACATCCATTTGATGGAGCTCTAAATCATAATGAGCTACTATTGCCATAATAATTCTGAGAGAATCTTTTTTCGAAACAGGAGAAAAGGTTTCTTTGTAATCAATGCCATATTTCTGAGTATAACCTTTGGCAACGAGTCTAGCCTTATTGCGTTCGATATTACCATTTGAGTCGCGTTTAGTCTTAAAGACCCATTTACACCCAACTCTTTTACAACTTTCAGGCAAATCGACGAGTTTCCAAACTCTATTTTGTTCCATCGATTTCAACTCATCTTTCATGGCATCTAACCATTTATCAAAATTCTTACTTTCCATGGCTTGTGAAAATGAAACTGGATCATTATCAATTCCTAAGTCAAATTTAGACTCTTGAAGATAAACCACATAATCATTCGAAATAGCAGATCTTCTTTCTCTTACAGATCTTCTTAATGGTATTTCTAGTGGTTCATTTATTATAGGTTCATCAGTGACCATATCATCACGTGGTGTTTGATCATTAATTTGTTGTTCTTGTAAGTCATTGAAATGATCAACAACTGTTGGAACAACAACTTGAGAAGAAATTATAGGTATTGAAACTTGCACCCTAACTTCATTAATTTCCACTTTACGTGATTCCAAACTCCCACTGATTTCTCCATTTTCAATAAACCTAGCATTTCCAGTTTCAACTATTCTCGTACTATGGTAAGGACAGTAAAATCTATACCCTTTAGATTTTTCTGGATAACTAATGAAAAAACCACTGGTTGTTCTTGAATCCAGTTTCTTTTCATGTGGATTATAAACTCTCACTTCTGCCGGGCATCCCCAAATATGCAGGTGCCTTAAACTAGGTTTCCTACCTGTCCACAGTTCAAATGAAGTATTTGATACTGCCTTACTAGGAATGCTGTTTAATAAATATACAGCAGTTTTTAAAGCATGCATCCACAATGATAAAGGTAAAGATGAATTACTTAACATACTCCTAACCATATCCATTAACATACGATTGCGCCTTTCTGCAACACCTATTTGTTATAGTGTTCCTGGCATTGTGTATTGTGCACATATACCACGACTTTCAAGGAATTTAGCAAATGGACCTGGATGTTGTCCATTTTCATCATAACTTCCATAATATTCACCACCTCTATCAGATCTTATAATTTTCACTTTTCTATCTACTTGTCTTTCAACCTCAGCAATAAACACTTCAAGAGCATGTATTGATTGAGATTTTTCATTGAGTAGATAGATATATCCATAACGTGAAAAATCATCAATAAAGGTGATAAAATATTTTTCTCCACCAAACGATGGAATATCAAAAGGACCACAGATATCGGTGTGTATAATTTCAAGGAGTTATGTGCTTCTTGTAGGTACTTTCTTAATTGTGTTTTTTGTTTGTTTTCCTTTAATACAATCAACACAAATGCCAAAATCAGTAAAATCCAAATGTGGAAGGATTTCATTCTTTACCAATCTTTCAATTCTTTCTTTGGATATATGACCCAATCGTTTATGCCACAAGTTAGTAGAACATTTATTCATTAATCCACGTTTAGTTCCAACATTATGATGCAATGTTAAAAGAGTTTCAGCAAAACTATTATTAAGCTTTAATTTGTACAAACCATCATACAAAACACCAGAACCAATCAAAAGATTACTTTTATACAAACTGAAACATTCATTCCCAAACATAAAGGAATATCCAGCTATATCAAGTTTTGACAAAGAAACTAAATTGCGAGAAACAGATGGAACATAAACAGTTTGAAAAAGATCTAATTGATGTCCAGTGTCTAACTTTAAACGGTAAGTTCCAATAGCTTCAACTGGAACTTTTACCCGATTTCCCATGAAGATATACTTTTCATTTGGGCTTATGGTTTGGGTCGTAAGGAATCCCTGCATCGTATTTGAAACATGAATGGTACAACCAGAATCAATCCACCAAGTATTACAAGGAACTTCAGTTAAATTTGATTCGAAACATACAAAAGCACTAGGCTTACCTTTCTTTTCGAACCATACCTTACGTCTCAGACAGTCTTTCTGATAGTGTCCATGCTTTCCACAGAAATGACACTTATCTTTCTGTTGTTCCTTCTTGTGGATTTGAGTAGAGGACTGATGTATCGATGATAGTCCTTTCCTACCTTTTCTACGTTTCTTTCCTTGTTTCTTTTCAACTCCATCATAATTCATGAGATTGACACTTTGAGTTCCTGGTTTCTTAAGCCTTGCTTCTTCCTGAATGAGCATATTTTGCAATTCATGCACATTCCACTTATCCCTCATCGTATTATAGCTTATATGAAATGGACCATATTGAGGAGGCAAAGAATTCAGGATAAATGTCACAAGGAAGTTCTCATTCACTTCCATTCACATGGACTTTAATCTTGCTGCCATATTCGTCATTTCGACGACATGCTCATGCATAGTACGAGAACCATCAAACTTAATGGTGGTCAAAGTACCCATCAGTGTTCCAGCCATTGACTTATCAGCAGAGTCAGACTGAGAACATTTTTCCACAAAATTCATAAATTTCTTAGCACTTTCAGTTTTAGGAAATATGGACTTGATGTTATTTGCCACAGTCATTCGCATAAACATTAGGCTTAGTCTGTTTGATCTTTCCCAAGCATTATAGGAAGATCTCTGATCAACGCTATTAGATGCAGTAATAGCAGCTGGTTTCTCAGTTACAAGTGCTAAATTAAGATCCAAAACACCAAGGTGAAACTGAACTTGTTCGCACCATTCAGAAAAATTTAGACCAGAAAACTTTACAACTGACGTGGCTTGCGAATGAAGAGACACATGAATAGATGCTGCAAAATATAAAACATGCTCATACTTTAATGCTTTGAGTCATAATGCAATCAAATAATCATTAATACATATTGAAGTTCTCCTTTGGGTGATACAACAATATAAAATTATAAACACAATTGATGCTCAATATACTTTCTCATAATTGGCAATTAACATACTCAAAATAGACATGTCATTATCTTTGGATATACTAAACACATCTACTCACGACATATCAATTTACCACAATCATATTCATCATTATAAAATAATCAATCCACCTTTGGGCGATTCAACATATTTTTTAACAATGAAAATCAGTATATTCATATTAAACTCATAATATCGTCATGTCATTTCATTAGCAAGCATCACATAAAACATGAGTAATTGAATTTATTTAGTTTGATATCGAAGAACATTTTCTAATTTGGCCACTTTGGTGACTAACAAATTATCATAATCTAGATATCAAATTAAATAATCATGTAATTTTCAATAATACGTGGGTCCAAATAAAATCATCTAAATATGAAAAATATTTCATAATTTTAAATGTGAACATTAATTAATTAAATATTTTTTTATTTATTTAGAATCACGATAAATTGTTCAAATCAACTTTCTTGAACTCAAAGGTTATTCATTTTTCTGCTGTACTAATACACATCAATGTTTCCAAACAGAAAATGATCAATAAGTAGCAAATGGACACACACATAATAAATCGGAAAATCAAAAGTTCTAAAAACATGGCTCTGATATCACATATTAGATTTCATAAATTTACTTTTCTGATGATTCTACATTATTTATCAGGTTTCTCATTTTCTTCAAGCAGAAACATGTATTTGCATGATTTTTCTTTTAAAAATAAATACAACAGGAAATTGAACAAATTGATTTTCACTACTCTAAGCAATAGAAAATTATCACTTACTTGAATCCATGATTTAAAAGATGATTTCTCTCTCTTTTCCCTTTTGTTTCTTCAGAGGTGAGTTTAATGGAGAATATCACCGTATATATGACAGAGAGAGAACCAACTCATAAATTTTTCATTAAATTAAATTTCCATCAAATTAATCAATTAATACAAAATTTTAACCAATAGGATTTATACTCATAAGGCCATATCACGTGAGTTTTGAATTTGACGTTGGGTATTCAGAAATTTGAATTTTATAGTGAGAAACTCTTCTGCCTTCAACCACAGTTAGTGCCCAACAAACGCCTCTGATTTCCAACACGTTCAAGCTGCTGGGATGGGTAAGAGATGTTTTCCAGCACTGTGTACCGGCGTGGGACCTTGATGCTCTCATCATGGAACTCGATTTTGTTAGCAGGATCTTTCGTGGGAGTGAAGACCCAAATGGAAGGAAACTATTCTGGAAGTGTGAACTCGATTTTTTTTGGGGGTTCTGATTCTAATTATGTTCTTGATAAAGAGATAGAGCTAGACTCTCCAAGGAGAGCAGAAAACGGTGGCGGTGGCGGCTGATAGCGCCGCAAGAAGCGTGCAATAGAATTGCTGAAGTGGTGCACGAGGCTACCAGAAAAGTGGAAATGGTGGAAGATGAGAAGATACAAGAAAGCTCTGATGGACGCGGAGGCGTTCGACCGGGAGTTGGAGGACTAGATCAGAGAAGCTGAAGAAATAAAGCTGGACAAGCAGAGAAAGAAAGAAGCTCCAAATAGAAGAGCTGGAGAAAATCGTGATGCTGAAGCAGGCAGAGAGTGATATGTTCCAACTAAAGGCCAACGAAGCAAAACGTCAGGCCGAACGGCTACAGAGAATCGTCATGGCCAAATTGGACGAATCTGAGGAAGACTTTGCGAGCAATTATCTGAAACACCGACTGAGTGAAGGCAGAAAGCGAGAAGCAGTATTTGTTTGAGAAGGTTAAACTGGAGGAGAGCTTTCGAGAGTCGCACGGCGGCGGTCCGGACAATCCTTCCTAGATGCCAAGGCATTCAAAATCCTTCTTGCGCATTGCCTTTGTTTACTTTCAAAGGAAGCTTTAAGAATGGAACACTAATAAACTTGGGAATACAACATTATTCAAATTTACGTAAAAAAATCTTTTAGCGAAAAACTTAGCAGAAAAATAGCAATTCACTGTTATAAATCAACGTATAATTGAATTTTATTACCGAATTATCAACATTAAAAAAAATATTGATATACAAGTGCAACCCGACCAAATTAAAATTTAGATTACTCTGAACTTTTACAAAAGACAATGTTAGTTTACATCGTTATTCAAGTGGCGGTCTCGACTGTGTATGTACATTTGTTTGAACCAATTCTTCTGTCATCCTTGGCTTCTATTGGTAAAACTACCATCGATTTTACTATCATTGAGGAACATAACCCGGATTAGTTCCTCATAAGTTTCTAACTCAATCCAAAACCCAGAAAACAATAAATCTCTGCTGCAAACATGGGTGGTTTCAAATCTATGATACAAGAGAGCTGTTCTTTGGTTTTAATTTTTCATTAAGAAGATATAAAGACCTTCGGATGTTTGCTTAAAAGACATTATTTTCACAGCGAGAATGAAAAAATAAAAAACCGAATATTTCACGCAAAAAAAAAAATCTTTTCAATGAAAAAATTATAAATATGAGAAAAATTTATTATGAAAATTAAATTACAACTGTGATTAAGTTAAAGAGTAACGCAAAACTTTGCAAATTTATCGTCTAAAAAGAGTTAAATGACTTTAATTTTAATAATTTCTATATTGACACAAATTATACAGTAGACATTCGCAACATATGCTTCTAAGCTAATACCAAAAAAGAATTTCGATCGATAAACTTTAATAACATCTACTTTGACAAAATTATTAAAATAAGAATCTAATTTTCAGAATTTTATCTCTTCTGGTATATTTTTTTTTCATGTTATTCTGTGACGCGTCAAAATGAACAGAATTTTCTTAAAAAAAAAAAGAAAATACAAAAACCAACTTTAAATAAATTACGTAGAGTGCATAATTGTGTTTCATAATTGAACTATAATAGAATTGAACTATATTATACTAAGCATGATTGCCCCTTGTGAACCTGTGCTCTTCTAAGCTCTACCCTACTCTCTCACATGCATAAAAAAACGTTCCTTTATTCCTTCGTCTTTTTTTTTTTTTGTTCAATGGGTTAAAAAGAAAGCAATCACTAATAGCCGACCTATTTAGACTTTTGCTGTAGCAAGCCGATATGAAGCTTAGTTGTTGAGCTTGCAAGCTCCTCTTGTAGACATGACAAACGAGCTGGCTGAGTCGAGCTAAGCCAGAAGTAGTCTGGTTCACCGAGTTTAACGAGTTAAATGAGTCAAGCCTAACGAGATAGCGTGAAAAAATTTCAACCTGAGATAGGTCGCGAGCCACGAGTTAAACGAGCCTAACGAGTCTTAACGAGTCGAGAATATATAAATATTTTCAACTTATATTAAATTTTAAGGTAACTATCGATTTTAACCCTGTACTATGCACTTTATTTCAGTTAGTCTCATGTACTAATAAAACTGGCAAACCAAACCTTATATTTTGATTTTATTATCAGTTTTGATTTTCTATCAACAATTTCGTTAAACTTTCATTTAAAAAATTACCAAATGATATTGAATTCATATGAAATTTTTACCACATGTTCACTACTTAAGGAGAAGATAATTTGAAAATTCTCATAAATTTTTAACACATGTACGATTTATTATAATTTTATTTTAGTAATTTATAAAAATATTATAATAAATCATACAAATTTTAGAAAATCACGAAAAGTTTTCCATTATCTACACATAATGCGGTGCACATGTGAAAATATTTTCAAATAAATCCAATATTGTTTGGTAGTTTTTTAAAAATAATTTATAAAATAAAGAAGAAATTGAGATTAATTTTAAAAAAACACCAACATATATTGGATTTATTTGAAAATATTTTCACATATTTAGCACATAATGGGTAGATAATAGAAAAAGTGTCGTGATTTTATAAAACTTGTATGATTTATCATTATTATTTTATAAATTAATAAAATAAAGTTACAATAAATTGTACATGCGTTAAACAATCACGAGAATTTCCAGATTATCTTTTCATTAAGTAGTGAATATGTGAGAAAAATTTCAAATAAATCCAATATCTTTTGATAATTTTTTAAATGAGAGTTTAACGAAATTGTTGATAAAAGGTCAAAACTGACAACAGAATCAAAATACAAAGTTTGATTGGCCAGTTTTTATCGTACAGGGGGCTAACGGAAGTAGCATGCATAGTACAAGGTTAAAATCAATAGTTATTCTAAATTTTAAAAAATTTCATTTAAAATTATAATAAGTATTAGTAATTATATGTCAACGATATTTATCATTTAATTTAAAAATTAATTATATTAAAGTATATATATTAACAAGTTCATTTGTTATGTCATAGTGCAATATATAAATTTATAGAAATTCTTTTGATCATAAGACATACTATTTTTAATTTAAATCTTAAATTTATGATAAGTTAGTCGGTATATATTATATTATATAATATAATATATTAAAATATTAAATTAAAAAAATAAAAAGAAAAAACAGAAGAAAAGAACCTCATTTTATTTCTAATTTTTAATTCTTGGTAGCGTCGCGAAGAGAGAGGGCTGAGGGGAGAGAGAGAGTGTCACGAGGGAGGGGAGAGAATTTCTCGATCGTCTGACTTTCGTTTTTGACGAAACTAGTTCCATTGCGTTTCTATAGAGATACTCTACCTTTCTCGTTAAGAAATCTCGAAGGTTAGTCGATTATTTTTCCTCGATTTTTCGTTGAACGTTTAGGTTTTAAGTGTTTTCGCCTAAAAAACTCGTTCAACTCGGGAGTTTTCGTTGAACGTTGGTAAAAAATCACAACGGGGGCAAATTGACAAATGACCATTGCTTTGCGAGTCTGCAATTTACAAAATAGAGAGAGAGAAGGGGTTAGGCTCACGAGCCTGGTAGCTGGCTCATTGGGCCTGATTCCTAGCGGACTCGCGAGCCCAGCCTCTAAGCTTGTCTCGACAAGCTTCTTAGGACCGGGTTAGGCTTGGCTTGCGAGGCAACCGGCGTATTAAACAACTCTATCCCATTGTACCATTTTGGTATTGAGTAGTTTGAATGAGCCATATCGTTTTAGGTTTTGCTAATTAAACTCTAATTTCACAACTCTAATTTTAGGTTAGGAGACTCAAAAATCAAAGTAAAACCTATCATCCTCAATTTAATTTAAAACAAATACCAAAAGTTTTGTACTTGGTTGAAGTTGTGGAGTAATTGTAGGGTTTGTTATTATGAAAATATATAATAATACTTTTATTTGTTGACAAAATTAATATTTGTTGATCCTAATTAATTTCAAAAATCAAAATTAAGGCATTTATATTTTCTTGGAGTCATTACTTACATTTGGTTATTTTGGGACTTAGAAGAAACACTCACCAACATGTGCCTATGAAAATGGAAACCGAGGACCAGACTCTGGTTCGAGATTGTATCCCTGAAAATTTGGACCCTGCACCTATTCAAGACGAATACGGACCTGTCATATTTTCCCAAGAAACTGTCTCTCATGTTGTCTCTATTGACATGATGTCTGGAAAGGTATAATCTTGTGCAACATTTTTTGTCTGTAGCCTCGTTAAGTATATATATATATATATTCTTTTACTGGGAACACATGCATATTTCAAACTTATTACTGCAAATCCATAATGTTTTCAGAACTGTCGTCATTTTCTTTTGATATATGGCGGAATTAAAGTAACCGATTTGCCTTCACCATGTAGGAAGATGGTGATAACAACATATTAGGAGCCGGAGCATCTGGAAAGGGAGTACTTACATCCTCTTTTGAACTATTAAAATCCAATCATATTGGTGTTGTTCTAACATTTGCTGTCTATATAATAAGGACCTCCCTCCTAATGCCACATTATATCAACGCATAGAAGCTACTGTCGGGTAATTTGTCTTTGCTCCAATTGATTATGATCTGGTTCTTTTGAATTAACTTGTTTTTGTTGTTATAAGCTTTATGCTGATCCTCACATTTGGATTATTCTCTGTTGAGAAGGTAATCTCAGAGCATCTTATGATGTGCTATCATTGGTGGAGAAGCTTCTGCACCAGCTTGCCTGCAAACAAACCATCGTTGTAAATGTGTATGATATGACAGACAATGCTACTCCCATAAAGATGTATGGTTCTGATTTTGGTGATCCACAAAGGAAGTACGAGATGCACTGTAGGTAAGATCTCTCCTGATACTTCTTTTTTTTCTGCATGTATATGCATAAAAACTTACATTCATGCATGTAAAAAATTGTTCTTCAGGTCCAAAATTGGTTTTTTTTTTTTTCCTCAATGGCTGCAGCTTCAAGCAAAAACCAACTCTACCTTGGACGGCCATAAATGCATCGGTGGCAGTCCTGGTAATTACTCTCCTTGTCCGGCATATATTTCATGCTGCCATTTGTCGAATTCAAGAAGTTGAGAATAATTATAGTGAGATTACGGAGCTCAAAGTTCGCACTGAAGCTGAACATGTAGCAAAATCTCAGGTGCCATAAAATCTGATCTTAATGTTGAAAATTTCTCCACTAGAAGCGAAAAATTTGAACATGTGCCAAATCTTGATTCGAACATTGTTTCCTATTTTATTGTTCAGAAGTTTTATGCTTCCATGTTGTTTTACTACATATGTCCATGATCTTCTGTCTCAAACCCCATCTTTTTTGCAGTTTCTTGCAACTGTTTCCCATGAGATCAGGACAACAATTAATGGTGTGTTAGGTAATTTAAAAATGCGATGAATTGAATCGTTAGTATAATAGAATAAAGATTCGTCGTTAGAATAATATCTTCCGAACATCTCCAGGCATGCTGAAATTGCTGATGGATACCAACCTTGATGAAGGACAACTGGACTATGCTTGTACAGCCCCTTGAAAGTGGAGAAAGCCTAATATCTCTCATAAATGAAGTCCTTGATCAGGCTGAGATAGAATCAGGCAGGCTTGAACTTGAATTTGTAACTTTCCATCTTCGTGCAATGCTTGATAATGTTCTCTCACTCTTTTCTGGAAAATCAAATGGAAAAAGGATTGAGGTAAAACCCAAAGTCTTTTTTTCCCTTTTATTATTCTTCTAGTATTTGACACTAACCACAATCACTTAAAAGGACTTCAATTTTTCTTTTTGCGCGAGAAAAGTTGGCTGTTTATGTCTCTCCTGTGGTACCTGAAGTTGTGATCGGTGACCCTGGTCGATTCAGGCAGATCATTACAAATCTTATTAGAAATTCTATTAAGGTTTGTCTTTTTTTGCATTTGGTTTTGGGATTTTTGTGTTTTTTTTTTTCAAAAAGAAAACCTCAAGAAGAGGGTAATATTAATTCATCACTTTGGTTTCCTAACATTCTAAATATCGTACTGCAGTTTACTAACAACAAAGGACATATCTTCATCTCAGTGCATCTGGCAGATGAAGTCTTGGGTCCGCTTAATGATATGGATAAAGTCCTGAGACAAGGGTTGAACTCAGTTAAAGAAATATCGAGCACTACCCTTAATACGCTAAGTGGGTTTCCTGTTGTGAATAGATGGAAAAGCTGGAAACTTTTCAATAATCTTTGCAGGACAGATGCAATGCAGCCTTCAGAAATGATCAAATTGTCAGTTACCGTCGAGGATACTGGTGTGGGGATTGCTCTAAACGCTCAGAGCTGAATCTTCACCCCTTTCATGCAGGCCCATAGTTCCGCTTGGAGGACTTATGATGGGATCGGAATAGGATTAAGCATTTGCAAATTCTTGTGAATCTCATGGATGGGGAGATTGGCTTTGTTAACGAACTAGGAATCGGAAGTACATTTTCATTTAAAGGTTCTTTGAAAAAAGGGAAAAGTGATTCTCTTGAAGCAAAAAGGCAGCAGTACGATCCAATCGTGACAGATTTTAGAGGGTTAAAAGCTTCAATAATAGATAACAGCAGTATAATAGATAATAGATAAAAGCTTTAATAATTATACATGCTTTATGCTTGAGAATAGTAGCTTTATTTGCTTATTTGTTACTTCTTTGTTGATAGTGTGTCAAGCGATTTGGGTATGGTACTTATTGAAAAAGATGTATGGGACAAAGAAGGGGGGCTGAATTTCCATCAACGCCTGAAAGAGCACATCAAAAACGGCACAGAAGAAGGCTAGAAAAACATCCCAAAGATTTTTCTCTTAGCTACATCCATCTGCACGAATGAGTGGAACATGCTCAGGTTAGAGGGGCTTCTAAACAATGTAATTATGAAACTTCTACGGTTAAGTGTTGCAATTGGATGCTTCCAAGAGGCTTTGGGAGGTGGTAAGAAGAGACACATTAGTAGAAAGAAACCATCTACTCATGGGACCCTACTTCGAGGAAAGAATATTTTGCTGGTGGATGGCAATGTCGTTAAAAGAAGAGTGGCTGAAGGTGGTCCGAAGAAATATGGAGCGTTTGTTACCTGTGTGGTAAGCGGACGAGAAGCTATCTCTCTGCTTAAACGACCACACCAATTCGATGCGTGTTTTATGGATATTCAGATGCCAGAGGACGGGTAGTCAATACCATCCTCTACTTTACAACTATAATCAAATCTCAAAAGCAAGAAATTTCTCTAATTTTTTTTAATGCATTCACCATTCTGATTGTTTTTCTTTTTTTCGTTAGCTTTGAAGCAACAAGGCAAATCCGAGAATTAGAAAGAGAGGTCGATGAGAAAAATGCCTCTGGAGACACATCTTTTGGGGATATGGCCCATTGGCACATACCAATATTGGCCATGACTGCGGCTTCAAATGAAAAGTGTATGAAGTGCGAGATGGATGATTATGTATCAAAGCCGTTTGGCGAAGAGCAACTTTATTCCGCCATCTAACGCTTCTTTGAATCTGGCTGACGGTGATTGATTGAACCAGTTATGTTCATGCAGCCCGATGACTAGCTAAAGGTGACAATAGTTTGAGATGGTGGAAGGAGTAGGCCCTATGTTAACTGTATTTGCACCATCCCTCTAGATGTAAATGTTCATCTTTTTTCTCCAGAGTGATATTACGCTGAAAGTAAAGATGTTAAAATGAAATCATGATCAAGTTTCTTATGCAGTTGGGTAAATAATTTGTTTCAGGAACGATACAATCTTGTAATGGCCAACTACAGAGTGGAGGATAGATGCAAATTGAAGAGCAATCAGGCGATGGAATTCCTGGCTGCTATTGAAAAGGTCCTCACATTTGGTTGTAGATCATCGGGTCAGGAGCTGAATTCATAACGTCAAGAATAAGCCGCTTGGCTCTGATAAAATCACTGGTTTTTCCATCTTCTAGAGGGCGGATAGATTGTATGCGGCGAACCAGGGCAAAACAAGGTTTGAGATATAGTTAAAACTATCTTCTCTCGTCCAACTTTGCTCCACTGTCAATACGAGTAGCTCTGATCGGCCTGCGGTGAAGGTGACTTACTTCAGAAGAAACGAAACAGAGAAGTAGAGAATGGATGATATTGTAATGACTAGGAAGGAGAATAGTATGAAAATAATTATGGTCGGATAATTTAGAAGGCCACCACTTTATCCCATTACAATTATTTCCAAACTGTTCTCTTTCTCCCGTTACTACAATTACATACATTCTCTACTTAACTGTTTGTTTTCGTCTACGGCAAGGGAACTTAAAAAGAGGTCTTTCAAGTTCTTATGAGAATGTATACCGAGATGCAAGTATGGTGTTGTTATAGCTTATGTTTTCTTGGATTGAAATGTAAGTAACAGGTTAGACAGAATGAATAATTAATTATGATTGTCTTCAAATTATATGGTTTGTTCCTGGATTCCTGAGTTGCTCTGCAGAATCATCGCATTCAATTATCAAATCTGGTTAGCCTTAAGATTTGGGAACTTAACTACATCATTGTTTTCTGAAGATCTCCAATGGGTTTCTTTTAGCTGATATATATATAACAAGGTTCATCGGTAAAAATAATCTTGTATTAAATGTTTTTTTAATTATTTGTCGAGTTGATTTGTTTAAGGAAGGCATGCAGGTTTTGTTGTTTTTAAGAATGTGAGATTCCTTTAGCTGGAAAGATTCCTAATTTCTTACTGCAAAAGTGAGCACAACCTGGGGACGGTTTGAACTGAAGTACAGAATAATTCAAAGCTGGATACAGTGTCATTGGATTCCTGAAATACCCATTTTTTTAATCTCCTCGTCTACCCTATAAGGGTGGGCACGGTCTGGGTTGGTCAGATTCTGATTATTTTGCATACGATCCCAAAACTGGCCAAATGAAGGAGAGGGATTGAACCGGAACCAGACCAAAATTGTCAGTCCGGTTCCAGTTTTGGTTCGGTACCCGTTCCTGTCAACCAAAAACAGGGAGCAATGCTACACATTCTAGGGAATTAAATCTAAGTGGAAAGACTTGACAAATCTAAGCTTTCACTAAAAGCTGTATCCTTGACAAATCGATCTATAACGATAAAATTTGGAATCAACTTATCCGATAAATGATTTGCTAACCTGAACTGCAAGGGCCGAGGGGAGAGAGCGAGGGCTTCTCTAGACTGGCGAGGGCGTGGGCGAGGGTGAGCCGGCGAGGGCACAGAGCGACTGGCGTCTGGCTCTGCAAGAGTGCAAAGGGGGAGCTTCGGGCCTCTGAAACTAAAACTAAATGTTTTAGTCTTTTAGAGTCACTTATTGAACGACGCTGAGCCTTCAGATTAAGTCTTTTAAACCGGTTTTGGGTTCGGCAAATCGGGTTTTTCATGGTTTTGTTTGTTCTCCACAGTTTTTCTGATTTTTTGTATCTGAACCGTGTACCATACCATGATCAACGGAAAATTTACACTCAGAACTGGTCCTGGACCGTGGAACCTTGAGGACCGACCAAAATCGGACCGAAAGATTCGACCTGGTCCGGTTTGTCGGTTCCGGTCTGTCCACTCCTATAGTACCAGTATAAGGATTTACTGTTTATGGTCAGAAAACTCTCCGTAGGATACTCATCCATTTGCACTTCTCTCTCTCTCTCTCTCTAGAATGTCTACTCTTTTGATAAAAACATCACTTGCTCTGCTGCTACTGTGGACAATGGGTCAAAGAACAAGTAATGGTCAATTCCCATTGAAGTTTTTCCTCTCTTTTAAGCTGATTTTGGATGAACATAAATGGTCCGTGTTGATTTTTAGCAGATGCAGAAATGGAACAATGGTGCATAGCTGATGAGCAGACTCCAGATAGTGAGTTGCAGATGGGTTTGGACTGGGCTTGTGGGAAAGGAGGAGCAAACTGCAGCAAAATTCAGATGAACCAGCCATGCTATTTCCCAAATACAGTCAAAGACCATGCTTCTTTCGCCTTCAACAAGTATTTTCAAAATTTCAAGCACAAAGGTGGATCTTGCTCCTTTAAAGGCGCCGCCATTGTTACAGAGCTTGACCCCAGTAAGCAACATTTCTTCCATTTTCAGCCCAAGTCTTTCCTTCTTCATTTTCTTTTTTGAGTTGCTGTGGATGTCTTACTTGCAGGCCATGACTCTTGCCTGTACGAGTTTATTCCATAAAAGAAAAGCCTGTCTGCAATTTGAGCGTTCGGGAAGAACACTATCTGTATCTGCCGAATTACAGTACAATCTCATCAAAGTCATTTGATTCTTTTTATTTAATGAATTTCTTTCGTCTCCCCTTGGTTTTTTTGATCGGATAAAGTTGTCTGACATGTTGAATTATACTTTGGCTGACATATAGTTGTTACGTATAAATAGTTAAAATACGAGTAACGGTCATTTAAATTTTAATATTTGAGATCATTTACATTATTTTTCTAGATAAATTAAATCTCTACTTTTCATCTTAATGACATCTAATTATAAAACAGTAAGGGAGACCTTTAACGATCAACACATGATGGAGCTCGATAGTTGTTATTTATTTATTGAGAGACTCCTTACGTTAAACATGACAAATGAGCCAATTGAGCTGAACAGAACCGAATAAGAAGTAGTTCGGCTCACCGAGTTTAATGATTCTAACAAACCGAGTTTACTGAGCTAGCCTAGAAAAATTTTAACCCAAGCCGGCTTGCGAGCCACGAGTTAAACAAGTTGAGCGTATATAAATATTTTCAACTTATATTAAATTTTAAAAAATTTTATTTAAAATTATAATAAGTATTAATAATTGTACGTCGACAATATTTACTTATTTAATTTAAAAATTAGTTATATTAAAGTATATAAAACTGAATATATTAATAAAAAATTATTCGAGACTATCTAATAAAAAATATTACATAAATATCATTAAAAATATTTTGACTTATAAAAAGAAATTACGATTTGGAAAAAATTACAAATTCAAAAAAAAAAATAAATTTGAAAAAAAAAATTACTTCAAATTACAAAAGAATTTCAATAAAAAAAAATCTAAGAGGTTCAATAAAAAAAATCCATAGTTTTCAACATTCAAATGCATAAACTCCTTAAGAATTTTATCCGCTAGTTTTCAATATTCAATTGCATAAACTCCTCAAGAATTTTATCCGCTCGTTGTTGATATCTCGTTTTGGTGTCGGTTCAATTTTTGATACAAATTACCGCCTCCATATGATCCGGTGCAAGTTTTCCTCTTCGCTTATCATAAACACGTACACCTGTACTAAAAGCAGATTTCGATGATATAGTAGAAACAACAGGTATTAGTAGATCACATGCCATTATAAAAAGAATAGAATATGTGGTAGAATGTCTTTTCCACCAATTTAAAATATCAAAATTCTCATCTCGAAAAAATTGATAACGAGTTTCAAAATAAATTTTAAATTCATTTGTAGAAAAAGTAGAATAATTTACAGTTTGTAATTCATTTCATATATCATCAATACTATATTATTGAGTAAAACTACTTTTATCACCACCACTACTACTATTAGGATAACTCTCGGTATGTGAAAGTGATGAATAATAACGATTAACATTGTAATATTTTGTTTCATAAGAAGAATATTTTCTTTCATAACAAAAAAATAAGAGAAATGTTATACCAATATTTGTTAAATTTTGTTTATATTTTATTAAGAATATTACTAAATTCATCTATTTGTTGATATTTTACAAAATTATATGTTAAATCTATAAAAATAGAAAGAATAATATTACAAATGAGATAGTAAATTCTAAAACATTGATTTGTAGTATGATAAAAAGATTTTTAAATTCAAGAAAGATATTAGCAATATCATAAATTTGTCAATGTTAATACTTTGCGTTTTATTATTAATAAAAGCACAAATAACTTACTAATATAACATAACATTTTACAACATCAGATAAGTTGATTTCCACTTATTATTTACGTCAGTTTTTAATTTTCTTAATTTAAGTTGGGCAGTTCTACAAAAATCTTTAATTCTTTTTATCTTGAATTAAACCCAATAATATAAGAAATTACAGATCCAATTAATTTAATATGAGGTGAAAGATATAACATATTATCTTTAAATATCAAATTTAAAATATGACACATCTCATGCTAAAAAGAGAACCATGAGTAATATCTAATTGTAAATCATTCTTAAATTGAGAAATAGCAATATCATTAGCACTAGCATTATCAAGAGTTATGCTATAAATTTTATGTTGAATAGAATATTTTTACAATATTGTCATAACAAATTTATAGATGGTGGTGCCAGAATGAACATATTCACAATTATGAAATTTCAAAATTCTTTTATTTAATTGCAAATATTTATCAATAAAATAAGATGTTACAACTATGTAACCAACAATATTACGTGCATTCTGTAAATCAGAAGTAATACAAATAGCTTGTTGGTCGACTCTTTTGACTCTGTCCCTGGTGGGCTCGCGAGCTCAGACTCTAGGTTTGGCTCGGTCCGCCTTTTGTGACTGGGCAACTCGATTCGCTACTATAGCGAGCCGCTAAGCTCGGCCTGCTACAGTAACGGGTCGAGTGGGTAGACTAGCTAAACAACTCTATCTTACGTAAGACTCTAGTTTGATCGCTTTATTTCTTTGAATTGTTGTATCATTTTATTCCTCCTAGTTTAGTTTTAACTATCAATCAGGAGCAATAGAATGATAACTATAAATGTTTTTTAAATTCATCAGTATCCTATTAATCTTGCACATCCCACTATCTATCGCCGCTCTTTCTCAAATTCTTCTATTGAGTTTGTTGTGATGGCCTTTAGCTGCAATCCGCCGCCGGGTAAAAGTGATTTTTTAAAAGTAGAGTCTATTTCAAAACGCCGTGAGAGGAAGTTGGAGAGAAAGAAGCCCAAACAGAAAAGGAAATGTTAGGTCAATACCTTCATCTTAAGGCGGATGATGGTGAATCTTGAACAATGTAAGTGGTCAATGGTTTCATCAATAATCAAGGAATGTCTTCAAGATCCACCTCCAAACATTGCAAAGTTTGGTCAACCACAACATAGGAAAGTGTTGTATGTGAAGCCCAATCTTATCTATCCAATATTTTATCTAGCCCATATCCTTTCGTATGTGACATGTGGAGAAAGTTGATTTTTTTATTTGATAAGAAAGAAAAGAAAGGGTCATCAGTTTTTGCAAAAAAAAGAGATATTATTACAAAAAGCTATCGTTGGGTTTGAGAGAGAGAAGTTTTCTTTCAGAGAAAAAAATAGGAGTTTTTCAGTTTTCTTTGTGAGAGAGATACTCTGACTAAAACGTTTACAGAGAATAGAAAAAGAAGAAAAGAGAGAAGAGTGTTTTTTTTTGTGTGAACGTGAGTTGAGTTTCTCATGTGAAAGGAAGATCGTGTTTTCTGTTAATTCTTTTTGTCGTATTTCTCTGTAGTTTTCGTTTTGATCTTCTGTGATTGTGTATTTTTGCAAGAATATTGTCCTTGAGGGTGTATTTTGACTGATAGTGAAGTAAATTTATTGTTTAAGCTCTGTGAAAGTAGTCGTTATCAAACCTTGGTTTGAGATCTAGGCAAATCACGTAAATATCTTATATGTTTTATTTTTCGTACTAAATTTTTAGAGTTTTTCATAACAGTGGTATCAAAGCTACATTCGAGTTTTTGACAGTTTGCTCTAGGGTTTTAATGCGAAGTTAGTAAACTTAATTGAGTTTTTAGGGTTTGGGAGCTTTGATATAACTTGTGTGTTTTAGATCTGGTGGTCTAACACAGAGTAGTGAGAACTTAAGTTTGTTATTTTTTAAAAAATGATTTTCTTACACAACCACTGAAATGAAAGTTTTTCTGTCTTTGCTTAGTCAAGATCTTCTTGTCTTGCTGTTCTTTTTTTTGTGATCAAAAAGTTTTTTTAAAAATAAAATTTTCTTCATATATTGTGAATCTGACTATGAGTTCAAGTCATCCCATATGATGGAAAAATGAACTTTGATTCATGGAAAAAGAAGATAAGAGTCTTGTTAAGTCATAATAAGGTTCTTATCGCATTTGAACAAGATGCCAAAAAATGGTCTAATGACCAAATAAACAAGAAATCAGAGATTGATGAAGAAACGTACAATTTGATTGTGCTCAGCCTGTCTGACACTGTACTTGGGAAGGTAGATGGTGAAGAAACACCATTAGATATATGAGGTAAACTTGAAACTTTATATGTTATATAGTCTGCTACTAATCTAGTATATCTTAAGGGTGCTTTATTTGCTTATAAAATAGATGTGAATAAATCTCTTGATGATTTCTTGAGAATGACTTTGTTATTAAATGGAACTTACCAAAGTCTTGATGAAAATAGTTATACTATGATTTTACTTAAATCTTTGCCTAAATTATACAATTTTCTTAAAGATACAATTAAGTATACTGGTACCGTTTCCAAAATTGACTTGATCACTTATGCTTTAAAGACTAGAGAACTTGAAATTAAAACGAAATTTGATCTCTCTTGGAACTTTTGATGAACTTGTCTGTTGGTTTAAAACAGTAAACTCTAACTTGCAGGTTTATAAAGATGAGAAACTGGTTTTTTCTGATCTTAAAGAATCTAATTTATATGTTTAAAATGGTTCTCATTATATTTCTTCCTCAAATAATGTTGTGATTGACTCGGTTTCAAATGTTACTAAAAAATGGCACCTTAGATTAGAACACATGAGTCAAAAAAGGTTAGATCTTCTATATAAAGAAGGCTTATTTGGAAATGATAAAATTTCTAACTTTAGTTTTTGTGAAACTTGTGTGGTTGGTAAACAATACAAATTAAAGTTTAAAAAGAGTGTTCATATGTCGAAAAACAAATTACACTATGTACATGCTGACTTGTGGGGTTATGAGAAACACCATACAGATGGTGGAAATACATATTTCTTGTTTATAGTTGATGATTTTACTAGAAGGGTGTAGACTTATTTGTTAAAATCTAAGGATGAAGCCTTTCAGAGATTTGAGGAATAACAAATCTTGGAAGAGAACAAAACCAAGAGGAAATTTAAAGGACCTTGGACCAATAATGGTTATAGTTCTACAATACTAAGTTTGATTCGTATTGCAAAACTAATGGAATTCTTAGACATAAGACAATCAATCATACTCCTCAGTAGAATGGTGTTGCTGACAGGATGGACCAAACTCTACTTGAGAAAGTTAGGTGTTTATTGTTCACTTCTAAGCTTCCAAAAGATTTTTAGGGTAAACCTTTGAATACCGCCACCTATTTGGTAAATAGAAGTGCTAATAGTGCTATTGAATTCAAGTGTCCTATTAAAGTGTAGAATGGTAAAAAGTCATATTTGAATCACCTTAGGAACTTTGGATGTGCAGGCTATGCATATACAAAAGATGGTAAGTTAGATCCAAGATTAACTAGATGTGTGTTCCTTGGTTATTAACAAAAACATGGTACAAAATGGTATATATTGTGGAAAAGAGATTCTAGAGGAGTTAAAATTCTAATTAGTAGAGATATTATTTTTTATGAGTCAACATTTCCTTGTAAGCCTCTTAATACATCTAAGCAAGTGGAGGAAAGAGTTAACTATGAACAACCTGGGACTCACGTTGAAGTGTAAACTCTAAGGTTGAGTAACCAAAATATAGAATTATGTGAACTTGAACAGAATCAGGCTGTAGAGCCTGAATCTGAACCTGAACAGATCACTTGAGTTAGTAAGGATGAACATGAAAATGTTCAAGAATTCTTACAAAGTGAACTTGAAACTTCTCAATTTGCTAGGGATAAAAATAAGAGGGAAATTAGATCACCTTGTAGATATTCCTATAATGATCTTGTTTTTGTGACTCTTGTTGCGATATAGCATGTAAAGAAAGTAGAGCCAAACACTTATATAGATGCCGTAAAATTTAAAGAGAGTTAGGATTAGAAAAATACCATGAATAGTGAAATTGAATCACTTAAACTTAACAACACTTGCACTTTAGTTGAAAAACTAGAGGATCAAAAATTAGTTGACTACAAATGGTTATGCAAACTAAAAGAGAGAGTTAAACTTAAAGATCCACCTAAATATAAGAATAGATTTGTTGCCAAGGGTTTTACTCAAAAAGAGAGTATAGATTTTGATGAAATCTTTTCTTCTGTAGTTAAGTTTAAAACTATAAGATTGATGTCATATTTAGTTGTTCAATTTGATATTAAATTAGAACAATTAGATGTAACTACTGCTTATCAACCTGAAGGATTTACTGATTTGAAATTTCCTAACCATATGTGTTTGCTGCAAAAATCTCTTATGGACTTAAACAATCTCCACAACAATGGTATAAGCATTTTGATACTTTTATAATAGGTTTGAAATTTAAAAAAAGTGAGTATGATGCTTGTTTTTATTTTAAATCAGTGAATAATATACCATTGTATTTGTTGCTGTATGTGGATGACATGCTACTAATTTGTATGTCCATAAGTATAATTGATGATTTGAAATCAAAATTAAGTAATAAATTTGACATGAAAGATCTTGATCATGGTAAAAGAATCTTAGGTATGATAATTGAAAAGGATCGGGCAAATAGAAAATTAAAATTACATCAAAAATCATATTTGGAAAATGTAGTATCAAAGTTTAGGAATTGTAATCGTAAACCTGCGAATATGCTTTTTTCTACTCATTTTGTTTTAACAACATCACAATGTTATCAAACTAGTTATGAAAAGAATAAAATGTCAAGTAGATCATATTCAAATATAATTAGTTCTCTGATGTATGCTATGACTAGTACTAGGTCTGTTTGTCATATGTTATATCTCTGTTTAGTAGATTAATGTCAAATCATAATTCTTATCATTAGACAACTTTGAAATGACATGTGAATAACACTATTAATTTTAGTTTATTGTATAACAAATCTAATGAAAATGAATATCTGGTTGGATATGTTGATTCTGAATTTGCTGGAAATAGATAGTCTAGGAAATCATCTACTTCATATTGTTTTACCTTATTTGGAAATTGCATCTCATGGAAATATCAACTTCAACATTTAGTTACTTTGTCTACTACTAAAGCTGAAAATGTTACTCTTGCTAATTACTTAAAAGAATGTATATAGTTGAGTGATTTATTGCATAAAATTGATTTATTAAATTCTGTTCTATCAATTTACTGTGATAATCAAAGAGTCATTTATTTAAGCAAAAATTCTGTGTATCATAATATAACTAAATATATTGATGTTAGATTCCATTTTGTTAGAAATTTAATTTCAACAGAAAAAGTGAAAATTTTGAAGATTCTTGAGGAGGATAATTATGCTGACACGGGTACTAGTTAAGGTTTCCAAGTTTAAGCATTGCTTAGACTTGTTAAACATTGGATAATTATTGTAGTCATTTGAGCAATGAAAACGAGATGATGTAATTTCTTGTTAGTCAATTTTTACCTAACGATTAGACTTCAAGGTATAGCTTGTTGTATGTGAAGCTCAATCTTATCTTTCCAATATTTCATCTGGTCCATATCCTTTCATATATGACACATGGAGGAAGTTGATTTTTTATTTGATAAGAAAGAAAAGAAAGGGTCATCATTTTTTGCAGAAAAAAGAGATATCATTACGAAAAACTATAGTTGGGTTCGAGAGAGAAGTTTTCTTTCAGAGATAAAAAGAGGAGTTATTCAATTTTCTTGTAAGAGAGATACTCTGCCGAAAAAGTTTACAGAGAAGAGAAAAGGAAGAAAAGAGATGAGTGTTTTCTTCTTGAGCGTGAGTCGAATTTCTCATGTGAAGAGCAGATCACATTTTCTGTATTTCTCTGTAGTTTTCGTTTTGATCTTTTGTGGTTCTGCATTGTTGCGAGAATATTGTTATGGAGGGTGTATTTTGATTGATAGTGAAATAGATCTCTCGTTTAAGATTCATGAAAATAGTCGTTCTCAAACCTTAATTTGAGATTTGGGCGACCCACGAAACCACGTAAATCTCTTGTGTTCTTTATTTTTCGTACTAAATCTTTAAAGTTTGTCGAGTAAATTTTTTATAACAGAAAGATCATCTGCTGTGGATGACTAGACCTTGCAGTGTTTTGAGGGTGGATTTTGAAGAAAATCATTCGATTATTGATAAAATCACCCATCGTCTTCAAGATTCACCGTTGCCCTCCTTAAAAAAAAGCTATGAACCCGATATTAAAAAAAACATAAACCTAAGAAGATTGACAACAAATTTCAACGAAGCAAGAAAATGCACCGGAGGTAAAAGAAAGCGAGTAAAGAAACAAGAATTGTAAATTCAGAAAAATAGATCCACTCCCTCCGCACCTTCTAGAAGACATGTGGGTGATAGTCAAGGAATGTCAACATCCATGCACCAGTCTCAGCACAAGCTTGAGCATCCAACGTCATTCTTTCCTAGTCATGTCTGTTTTGTTACATTGATTCAAGATTCATACAAATCTGTTGTGTTTTGTCTATATCTGTGGTGTGCATATGTGAATAAGCTTCTTTAAAATATTTATTTTAATTGAAAAAATCACACTTTTTCCGTTTCGACTTCGATTTTCATCAAGAAGGCTAAACAAATATTAAAAACCGAATCTTTCGATATGAAAATCAACAGTTTGAATGGATTGGTGAAAACCAATCTATATGAAAATCGAAGCTTTCGATACAACTGGGCAGAGATCGGACCACCTTGTCGTTGAGAAAACTGTACTCGCCACATTCTCGAGATATGTACACGCAGTCTTCGTCTTGGCCCTTCTCCACTGGCGAATGCTCCAGGAAGAAGACAGAGTTTCCTTGAATCCCACTGAACTCTTTAGAGTCCACTACTTTGCTCCCATTTCCTCCTAAAAATATGACTTGATCCCCGACGTCCTTCAGGCGTGAAAAGCGAGCACCTCCTTCTCCGTCGACGTCGAGTTTGAAAATGCCGACTCTTTTTGTAGACTTTGGGGATAGAAGATCATCTTCCGACTCACTCTCTTCCCCCACAACCCATTGGACTGCCAACAGTAGTTCGTCTTGAACAGATAACGTCAAGTATACGAATAATCCTACTAAAGCCTCTTTTTCAACCTCATTCGGAAGTATCAGGCACTCGGAGCAAAGAGAAGACAGATCCTCTTCAGCTTCCCAATCCAGGAGAACATTAATAAAACTAAGCTTTAATGGCCCCAAAAAGTAAATTCCCATGTGATCAGGATGTGATGATTGGCCAATTTCGTGAGGGGCCACCGCACAAACAACAAATAGGGTATCTTCGCGAAATAAAACTTCAGCATAATAGCAGGCGTTGTTCTCGTCTTCCACCAGACTCTCCATCATCTCTACGTATTCTTTCAGGTCATAATTACCGGTGAAAATCGTCCATTGCTCGTCGCCCGGTTTGCAGACGGCAAGCTCGAGGCCTTCGCTGAAAATAGCTGCCACCATCGTAGATTCTTTGATTTGGTTTGACGAGATTGCAATACCGGATATGTAATCAATCTGCATATCCTTCTCAGAGACCCAAGCATGGTAACAAGGAGTTTTGGGTATTGAAGGAAGTTTGAGGAGTTGGCGAGAGACCGGGTTGAAAAGAAATAATTGAGGTTCTTTTAACAACGGTGTCATTCCATAGTATTCAATTTTGATGAAAGACAACCAACCATTAGTAGAGCCAATGAACTCCGCATCTCGAAGTGGTTTAGGCAACTTGAGCCTTTCGACGGTGCCTTGAGATAAATTGAGACAGCGAAGCTCTCGACATGTTGGGTCGTGGGGAAGAACAAGCCAAGGTAGTTCGTGCACGCGAGAGAGACATTCTTTTTTCATGGAGGCCCAAGATTTGCAGACTGCGCCTAAGCTATGGCGATCAGAGAGGGCGACTTTTGCAAAAATCAAATCCATGAGATCGCTGGGAATGTCTTCCCAAGAGGCGTGCTCCGATGCGATTGCGGGAGGAGGGCGGACGAAGGAAGACCTGGACATGGTGAGGGCGAGAAAGTGTCCCAAATTGGTGGAAGCGTGGAACAGAGAGGCCATTGTTGACGAGAGCAAGGTTGAGGCCAAGTGCTTCTGCTCGCCGATGAGTTCACAGAAGATCGTCAACCAGGTTTATTTATAAGAAATTCTAAGTTACCTGGTTTCAGTAGGATTCCTAAAAGATTTAAACTTATTTGCTTTCAAATATTCTTCATTCAGGCGTTGGTTGCAGAATTTTATAAAAATTAGTAAATATTATCAATTAATGATAATATAACTTTGACTAAATGAATGTGGTTTTTTAAATTATAATTAATCAATAAAATACTTGACCTTAGCCATTATAAAAATTAAGAAGTTTGTTAACCCTCTTCTATAATTTAATCATTTTATTCTAAAAGATTTACACTTATTATAAATTATTCTTTCCATCGGACTGGAAAACCCGTATGAAAACCAAATAAAAAAATTTAAATTTTAAAACCCCATTTCTTGAAGATATTGTTGTAATATTTAATAGTATTATGTTTCTTAATCTTAATCTTAACTATAAATTACATCCAAAAAGTTCAGCATTGAAATTGATGACTGAACGTAATACGTCTTCTCCTTGTATTCTGAATTCATATGATAATCCAAAAACACTATTTGTTTCTTGTCTTCTCAAAAGTGAGAACTTTCCAACATGGAGACGCGCTATGATGAATGCCCTTCGAGCCAAAAACAAGTTGTGCTTTGTTGATGGCTCTTTGCCCTAACCAAAACTTAGGCCTGGAACACTTGCAATTCATCATATGGTAATCTCTTGGATTTTCAATGCCTTTGGTTTTAGAATTACATGATAGTGTTGCTTATGTAGACACAGCTTGCGAGATGTGGAAAGATCTGCAAGAACGCTTCTCGCAAGGAAATGTTCCATGCATTCATGAATTGAAGAGAGAGATATGACTTGCACAACAAAAGGATCTTACTGTGGCAGCATACCACACCAAACTAAAAGGATCCTATCCCTTTCATGTACATGTGGTGTTGGCAAAGAAGTTGTAGCAGAAAGGGAGATGGAAAAGGTTCATCATTTTCTTCTATCCCTTCTATCAACAAGGCCTATGACTCTGTAACCAAAGAAGAGAAGCAGCAAACTATTACCTCAATTGGCCGAAATCAATAAACAGAAGCAAGCAACGTTTGCTGTCAAATTGCCAAACAATCAGATAAAGGAATTTATTGGAGAACAGCCAAAAGGAAAGGTAAAATGTGCATACTGCAACAAACCTAGCTATATTTAAAGAAAAGTGTCATAAATTTATGGGTCATCCTTCGAGCCGGCAAAAGAAAACCAAAACTTCAAAAGAGAGGATCGAATCAGTTTCATCCAATAATGTTGTTTCAGGTTCAAATCAGTCAATGGGTAAAGGTTTTAACCTCACTCAAGAACAGTATGAACAACTCATGATTTTGTTGCCATCCATAAGGCAAAATGTAGCAAATTTTGTTGATAAGGTCACCCAATCTCATGATGTTTTAGACTAGATCCTAGACAGTGGTGCTTCTGAACATCTTACATGTGATGAACCATCTCTACTTAACATGAAACCTTCCTCCTACTCTCTACATGTTAAATTACCAAATGGGACAACTGTTCCCGTGCACTCTATTGGTCGAGTTAAATTTTCAAATATGGTTCTAAATCATGCTCTTCACATTCCTTCTTTTGATTGCAATCTTCTGTCAATAAGTAGATTGACAAAGGCTCTTCAATATTCGGTCACAGTTTTTTCATCTTTTTATGTTTTGTAGGACCTCAAAGCCGATGCAATGCTTCTTGGTCAGATGACCAAGATATTGGCGGATGCCACATGTGATCAAGAAAAGAATACCTATAATCACATGAAAACCACGAAAGTCAATTGCTAAGAAAAATGTAGAACCATAAATACTATTTGAAATAGTAAAGGGTGCTTGATAATATTCAATTCCTTGAAACCCTGTACATACTAGAGCCAATGAAAACGGTAGCTACTAAATCATAAATTGCTCGTTTTTTCTTCCCCGCGAGTATAGCATGATGAGCCCAAGTTATAACAACTCCGGATGAGAGGAGAATAGGAGTGTTAAGAAAAGGGATTTCCAGAGAATTTAAAACCTCAATCCCTTTTTGGGGGCCAAATACTTCAGATCTCTATCGTAGGTGTCAAAGAAGAATGAGATTGACCAATGCTTTAGCAAAACCCTTGTGTTTCATAATCTTTTGACCGTCTTGAGACCGAATACAATAACTCTTTGGTACTTAGAAGATAACTGAAATGACATTGTATTCTAACTTAAACTTACCTAATTCTATTGGCGATCTTTCTTTTTCAGGAAGATGACTGCTAAGAAAAATTGAATCAGTATCAGTATGGTAACAGTTAAGTCTAGAAATATATGGATACATATGAATCCGTAGCAGCTGTCATTTGAATTGTTGATATCTTTGGAGGACTCCAGTCATAGTGGGGGATGGTTTTACTCAACTCGTAAATACAAAGCAAATCTCGATGAAACCACAAGGAAAGTTACTGCATCAACAAAAAGAAGTTTTCTGGCTAACAAATTCTATATTCAATTTTATGATTTTTCAGTGTTTTTCTTGATTTATTAGTGGGTTATTGTCTGCGAATACTGGGTGTGAAGTAAGCCATTAATCTTCCTTGATAAGCGACTTTAAACCATTGGAATGGGTGAATTATATGATGGCATATGTTACTTTCGTGGTTTTCAATTAACATTTGTTGCAGCTGCATTTTCTTCTTCACCTACCCTATGGCATGAACGTCTAGGCCACGTTTCTTTTGATCGTTTATCTTTAATCCCTGAATTATCTACTAGTTCATCTTATAAAACCATGAAAAAAGGTTATGATGTGTGTCATCAAGCTAAACAAATTAGAAATATTTTTCCTTTGAGCAATAATAAGTTTGATTTCCCTTTTAATTTGATTCATTGTGATATTTAGTGACCTTACAAAACTTCATCTTCATGTATACATTATTTTCTTACTATTTTTGACACTTGCACAAGATCCACTTGTGTTTATCTTCTCAAAAGCAAATCAAAAGTATAAAAATATTTTGTACAATTTCATGCTATGATTGATACTCAATTTAATCGTGGTACCAAACAAGTTAGGAGTGATAATGGTTTGGAGTTTACTGGTGATCCTATGTCTACCTTCTTATCCCTTAATGGTATAATTCTTCAAATATCTTGTATTGATACCCCGCAACAAATAGAATCGTAGAGTGTAAGCATCGTCATTTTTTAAAGTAGCTCGTGCTCTTCAATTTCAAGCAAATCTACCAATAAAATTTTGGGGGGAATGTGTTTTGACCATAGTCTATTTAATTTGTGAGGGAAGAGTCCTTATCAGATATTATTTTCAAAGCCCCCATCTTACTGTCATTATTTAATTTGTGAGGGAAGAATCCTTATCAGATGTTATTTTCAAAGCCCCCATCTTACTGTCATTTATGTGTCTTTGGTTATTTATGTCATGTTAATGATAAAAGTTGATCAAAAAATAAATTTGCTCTTCGTTCTAAGCCTTGTATCTTTATTGGCTATCATATGGGAAAAAAAAGATATAAAGTGTATGACACAGAGTCACATCAAATTTTCACGTCTTAAGATGTCATTTTTTATGAAGATTAATTCCTTTTTCATTCTCATAACACTTTGAAAAAACAAAATGTCGTTCTTCCTTTACAAATTCAGGATCCCTTGGAAACATCAATTGTTGTCCTTGTTTCTGACAAACCTTAAGTTCCAAATAATATTATTGCTTCAGTTGATTCTGACAATGAGATTGTACCTTCATCTCAAGATTCTCTAACACAATCTGCTACCATAGAATCAGATAACACAAGACATCATCTTCCTAAAAGAACTCGTTGCATTCCTTCACATCTTTATGATTTTGTGTATCACCTTCCTGGAGTAGATAAGTCATCACAATCTACATCCAATTTAGTTTCTTCAAGTAATCTTTATCCTATTTTTTGTCATTTGTCATATCCTCATTTTGTTCTATCTCATCAAACTTTTTTTGTTAATGTTTCCATTTTGAGTGAGTCCAAATCTTTTTCCCAAGTAGTTAAAGACTCGAAATGGTGTGAGGCTGTGAAACATGAAATTTCTATTTTGGAACTCAATCATACATAAAACTTAGTTCCGTTACTCTCATAGAAGAAACTAGTTGGATCATGTTGGGTGTACAAAATAAAGTACCAGTCAGATGGTTCCATTGAGCGCTATAAAGCACGGTTGGTAGCTCAAAATTATACACAGATTGAAAGTTTGGATTATATCGAAACATTTGCCTCTGTTGAAAAGATTACTACTGTCAGATGTTTATTGGCTATCGCAGCTGCTAAAAGTTGAAAATTATATCAATTAGACGTGAATAACACTTTTCTCCTTGGGGATTTAAATGAAGAAATCTATGTCTCCTCCCCCAGGTTATCTTTCACCAAATGACACTCGTGTCTATCAACTCCATAAATCTCTTTATGAGTTGAAGCAGACTCCACGTCAATGGTTTGAAAAGTTCTCAATGTCATTGAGAAAATTTGGCTTCTTACAATCTCGTCATGATCATTCATTTTTCACTTTGGTCAAAGGTACTTCTTTTATTGCTCTCCTTGACTATGTAGATGACAGTTATTGCTAGGAATGATCTATTGCAAAATCAAAGGTTCAAGAATTATCTCTGCACATGTTTCTCTATAAAGGATCTTGACACTCTTAAATACTTTCTTAGCTTAGAGCTTGCTAAATCTCTACAAGGGATGACTCTTTACCAACAAAAATATACTCTTGATCTCTTGAAAGAAACTGACATGTCAGGCATTAAACCAACATTTTTTCTATTCCGCAACAACATCATTTAACCTTTGATTATGGTGCAAACCCAAGTCAATATCGTCGCTTAGTTGGACATCTTATTTATCTTACTATTTCTCAACATGATATCACATTTGCAATTTAACATCTCAATCAATTCAAGCAGAAACTATGTCATTCACATCTTAATGTTGTCTATCACATACTTCGCTATCTGAAGAGTTCCCCTGGTCAAGGTTTATTTTTCCCATCTACTGTGATGCTGATTGAGCAAGCTGTCAAATGACAGGTCGATCTATCACAGGCTATCATATATTTCTTGGTGCTGCTCCTATTTCATTGAAATCCAAGAAACAACCTACAATATTTTATTCGTCTGTAGAATCAGGATATAGATCTACGGCCTCTACAACTAGTGAGCTAATATAGTTGTTGGGTTGACTCAATAATTATTGGATTGTTTCACTAGTTGTTTTGGCCCCAATTTGGACTTTCGATTCAAATGGTCTTAAATTATTTGTAAACCCAAAATTTGGATTTTTAGTTATCTAATGTTAGACAAAATATTATGTATAGGTTTCAAATTTAGATTTGAACTTAATATGTTATTGGATTTTCTATGCTGCTTGGGCTTTGAATTTTGATATACTCAAATTGAGGTAAGAATTTATTTTTATGTCCAGTATTATATAATTTTTTGAACTTTAAATTACGTAATATTTTCACTGAGTATTTTGAATTCAACGTAAGTATTTAATTTAAATTCAATCATGTTGCTATTACTTTGTGAAAATAGATAATAGGATAGTGAATGTCGTGTTCTTAGGGCATGCTCTAATGTTTTCCCAAGGGGCATACTCTGTTGCAATTGCAGCAGGAGGGTCGAAGAAAGAAGACCTATAAATGGGGTGAGAGAATTCCCAAATTGGTGTTAGAGAGGTCATTGTTAATGAAAGCAAGCTTAAGACAAATGTCCTTATGCTCAGCCGATGAGTTCACAAAAAAGGCCAATTATGTTTATTTATAAGACATTGTTTTAGTAGGATTCCAAACAAACATAATTCATATCCAATGAGATTATATCATATCTACATAAAAAAAAAAAAAAAAAAAACATTGCGAGCTAACTAAATGAATGTGTTTTTTTAATTTAAATATTAATAATATATTATGATTGTTTTTGTGACAACATTATTTGTTCTAATTACGATATTGATAGATGACCATGAAATGATAATTGTAGTTTCTAAAAGGCCCTTGCAGCCTATTTAGGATCTAATCCTCCTTCGTTAATCTTGAGTAATATTTGTATTAAACTTAAAGTATTATTAATCAATTGACCTTAGCCATTCTGAAAATTAACAAGTTTGTTAACCTCTTCTATAATTTAATCATTTTATTTTAAAAAATTTAAATTTTATACGAATTATTTCATAAATTATTCCCTCTATAGGAGTGATGTTGACCGATTGGAAACTTGTTTGAGTCTTCTCTTATATCTCAATGATTGATGGTAGTCTCTTACGTTTAATTATTTAAAAAATTAAATAATTTTATATTAGTAAAATTTTTAATATATTTTACAAATTATTTTTCGCTCCTTCAAATTTGTCACAATTTGTTAACCTTCTGTCACATGTGATTTTAGTTAGAAATTACAATGTTGTTAAAATTTTGAAATAACTCGATTAATTCAATCGCAATTCAGAATTTAAAATTTATTTAATATACAAGATAACATTATATATTAAATAAAAATATTTTTTTTATAAAAGAAAATTTTTCTTTTTCTTCACCGTATAAAAAAAACTTAGAGAAAAGAGGGAGAGAACGACGAGGAGAGGAGGGATTTTGCTTCCTATCCTATTGGCTAAAGTTCCAATTTTCAACTTTTGTTAGGATTCTTCGAGAGCACGTGGTTTTCTAATTTTTATTTTCGTTCATTTTGTCCCTTGTATTTCTGTTAGTGACGTATTTGGAGTTTGATATTGAAAACTCTGAAATTCATGGGTTTGTTTAGTTTATATAGGATTTTAGACCGATTCGAGGAAGAAGTTAACAATTAGAATGGATTCACGAAATCAGTCGTTGAAACGTCATTTCTGGTTGACCACTATTCAAATATCAGTCAACTATAGTTGCTAGTCCACTTGACCACAGCAAGTCCTGGTCTTTCACGGATCTGTCAGGTCGACCATTGTGAGGTTCAAATCGACCGCACAATATGTTTTTGTGCACAATCTTTTTTCCTCAGCAAAGTTTCATAGCCTTTATTAATATTTTTTTTCAATTTGGGTTCTTAGTTCTGAAATAGAATTCATTCATTATCCCTCGTGTTTTAAAGGTGGATTGTGTAAGACAATAGTAATTGATTGAATGAGTGTTCGCTTTTTTTCACTTCCTTTTTTTTTTTGAGTGATTTGTTGCTTTCTTTAGTGAGGTCTCGTATTTTATTTTCGGTCTTTGTAACTATATCGAGTCTAAGATATCTTTATTCATACATGGCATTTATTAAGTTGTATCTTAATATTTTATGATTGCTTTGTGAATTTGACTAATTTCCCATGGGTTATGATTTAATTTTTTGTTAAATATCCTACTGCAAACCATGAGTGGTATGCGGACAGCTAATTATGTTGTGTAGGGGTGAGCAAAATCGAACTGGAATTGGGAACATGACCGGAACCAGTAAAATCGATCCGATTTTGGTCAGTTTTGAGCAAAATTAAATTGAAATACTATTCTATTTTGTAAGAATTGAATTTATTGGTTTCGTTTTTGGTTTGGATCATTCAGAACAGACAGTAACTGAACCGAACCGATCAAGCCCTAATTGGTTCGTTTTTCTACTTCTAGTTCTAATTTCTGCTTTATCGAGAACTGAGAAGTTCTTAGCTCTAACCCCTACGTAACTTTTTCTTCTCCCATGTTTGAAGCTCTCTTGCTGGCCAACAACCGATCTCGTTCGCTTCCATCGACAACTTCTCGAATCACGACTCTTTGGTTGGTGCTTCTGTTGTTCTTTCTCCCACTAGGCACTGGGTACATACGTTCTATTCTCTGTTGTTCTTTCGTTCGTTCTATTTATTGTGTTTGGGCAGAGGAACAACTCTCTGCATTTTGAATTTTTTTTTGTATGGTTTTTCATATCTTTGGTAGAGTATACTAAAATTCAAAATCAGAAAACAAAATATTAAATTGTTGTTTTATTATATTGTTTTATTGTTGTTAATTTCGTTGTGTTCATTCCCTAATTTATCATCTTTTTTCTCTCTATTTGTCCTCTTTTATTTGAATACAGAAATAGGAAGTCAGGAGGGAGAACCAATAGACTTTCAAAACATTATTTTTATGTGAAGTGTACCGTGGAGTTAATTTTATCCTTGAAATGTGAACTGTGTATTTTAATTTTGTTTTCATTGATGTAAAGTGTGAATTTTGTAATTTAATAACTTTAATTGTATCTTTTATTAATTAACTATTGTTTTAGGATAGAACGCATTACTGAAAGTGTAGATGTAGTCAAATGAAAAGAAAAAAAATCAGAAATTTGAAATCACTTTACTAAGATTGAAAGTTATAATAATAGCAATTTTAAAACAAAATGTAATAATTGTTCATAGTGATATGCATGTCATGCATCGAAGAATGGAATGTCAAACTTGAAAAGACAAATCCTTTCTTGCAATCAAATATCAATCTATCGACATTAATTATTTAGTAGATGATATTGACAAAGTTGAACAATGTGTGTTTTACATCTTTGTTTTCTTTTCATTTTATATTTCTAATTCATTTTATCTAATTATTTTTTCAACTACATTTTACGGATTCTACGTCAACTAATGGAAATAAAGATAGTGTTCCAATATTAGTGGAATAGTTGAAATCTTGAAGCAGATATTATTCAGCATTTTTTTATCACTTTTTTGGTTTTTGATAACGGATAATATTACTTACTTGATACTTTGCTTTGGTTTTATATTTTGTTATATTAATTAATTTGTTTTTAAACTTATAAGATATTGAGATAGATATATTATTAAGTAAATTTATTCATCATTTTGGATATTATTTGATTTTTGGTTAACGAGTATCGCCTACTCATCAATAAATATTTATTAGAATTCTCTCTTTTTGTCACATTTTTTAAAAAATTCAAAACTAGAATTATTTTTGTTTCATTTATAAATTGTTGGATTCAAAATTATAAAGTGAGATGTTGCGTAATTCTATTTATTTTTTAGATATATAATATATTTTATATTATTTAAAATATTTTTTTCTAATATTCTGACGAATCGAAACCAAACCGGAATCAAAGCAATAGTTTCTGTTCAGTTCCAGCTATTTTGCCGACTGGTTTCTGATCAAATCCAAAAAACTGATTGCTTGTCAGTTGGGTTCGGTTTTACTTCAAAACTGAACCGAACCAACAAATGCACACCTCTATTGTCGTATTACGGGGTGTGAATTCCTAAATATGATCAGAGTTGTTGTGTTATTTTACGATCATTGAATATCACTCATCCCCATATGCTTGAGTATCTTGTGCTCAGAATTCTGAAGTGGTTCTTTTTTGCCTAAGATTTTATGTTTTTACATCAACAATTTATTTTGTTCCTTATCACAAAATAGTGGGTTGTTTTAAACATTTGCCAAATTGATGGTCTTTGTTAGAAATAAATAAATGAAAGATATAGACATTAATTAATCTAAATATACAAAGAATATAATCTAAATAAATGTGGCAAATCTAAATGGATTCAATCTTCATAAATGGACGGTTCACTTTCAAAGCGACAGTGAAGTTGCTCGGCAATGCCACAACACCGACTCCTCGGCGCTATGACGCTGACTCTTTGTTGGACGTCGCGGGTTCTCACTTCCTGCAACGTCATTCTATTTTTGGGTTTTTCAACTACCTTTCATGGGCCATGTTGTGGGCTATTTCTAAGGCCTTACTTACTTTGAGTTGTTCCTCAGGATATATTGTTATTGTCCATGACGATAAATTTTTAAATTTGACAAGAGAGTTCTCGATCCACATCGATTGGTCTCATACAATATCATTATTTCTCTTGCGTGCCTACGGGTATTCGATGTGTGAATGTCTGTGAATAACTTTAGTTTCACTAAGATTATTTCTATAAAAAAACGATAATAGTATTATTTTCTATATAGCTATGATATAGTATGTAACAACGGTTTTCAAAACCAAATGGCTCTTAGAACCTGTTTTAAAATGATAAAAATAAATCCAAACTTGCATTTTTCTTCGTTAGTTCATGGTTTCCCTGATAAAAGATAAAATGTATTTTGCATACATTAAATATAGTTTTTGTCGTTTACTCCAAAAAACTACCTTGTTTTTTCACGAAAGAACCAAAGAGATCAAGATTAGCTATTTGTGGAGTTTCCTATCATGTTCTTTTCTTATTGGGAGTTTGTTTATTTATACTCTTCACTTTGGCGAAGATTTATCTTTTTCTTTTTTCTCTCTCTCATTCTGGTCTGTTTGATTATATTTAGTGTTAAATATTTTATTTTCATGCATAATATTTGTTTAGTTGTATTTAGTTCACAATTTACGTATGGTCATCTCGTGTGGACTATGCTAGGACTTTAAATTTTAGTATAAAATTTTTCGTGGCAAACCATAGATTAAGGCTTCGGCTGGGAGAGTTGGTCTTTGTTGAGGATCGAGTTATTTAACTCGACGTTTCTGTCTTGGTTCACCTCGTAGTCATGACTACGCCAATCAACGATAAGAACACACTAATGATGGCTAATAGGTAATCGTAAAATCACAATTTATTTCAATGAGAATAAGAAATTAAAAGAACAACCCTCTTTTATAGAGGCTAGATTTTAAGATAAAATATGAACAATAACATTTGTATCTCAAAATTTGTGAGGTGTGTTAATACACACAAATTAAGTAAAAACCTTTTGTTTTTTAAACCACTAATCAATGTAATTAAATTTACACTGAGTGAAATACTATATTGTGAAAGTAACAAAACTACATTAACTCGGTCTCAATAAATTGGTAAAAACCAATCCGATCGAAAACTATATGATTTGATATTACTAGGTAGAGAGCGTACTACTTTACCGTCACGTAAATTGTACTCGCCGGATTCTCGACAAACATACGAAAAATAGCCGTGCTCTTTCTTGTCAAAAGACGAATTCCCTACAAAGTAAATGCAATTTCCTTGAATCCCACTAAAACTTTTGGAATCCATTGCTGGAGACTCAAGTTTTGCTAAAAATATTACATGATTGCCTATATTCTTTAGACGTGAAGCCCGAATCTCTTTATCTCCATGGATGTCAAGTTTGAAGATATCAACTTTTTTTGTAGTCTCGTACCAAGATAGATCACCTACCGATTCACAAACAGCCCATCGGAGGATCAATAGTAATTCACCTTCAACCGATAATGTCAAGTTTGGATATGCTATATATCCTCCAACGACCTCATTCGGGATGATCAGGCATTCTGAGCAAGAAGCAGAATGATATTCGTCTTCCCAATCTAGGAATGCATAAATGAATATGAGCTTTAATGACTCTAAGAAATAAACTCTATTACGATGAGCGTGTGAAGATTGATCAGCATCATGAGCTCTTAAGCTAACGAGGACAAGAAGGGTATCATCATGAAATAAACTATCAACGTAAAAGCCAATGCTGTCGTCGTCTTGGATGTCCAGAAATCTGTCCATCATGTTTGCCTAGTCTTGAAGGTCGCGATTACCAGTGAAAATCGTCCACTGCTTGTCACTGGGTTTGCATATGGCAAGTTCGAGACCATTGCAGAAAGTAGCGGCTACGACTGTAGATTCTTTGATTAGGTTTGATGAGATGACAATATTGGTTATGTAATCAGGAAGCATGTCTTCCTCAGAGACCCACTGCTGGTAACATGGAGTTTTGGGTAATGAAGGAAGCTTGAGGAGTTGACGACTGACTGGGTTGAACAGAAATAAAAGAGCTTCCTTTAAGATCGCTCCCTCTGAATAGTCTTCAATCGTGAAAAAAACCAACCAGCCATTCGTAGATCCCATAAACTCCCCATATGTCGGAGCGGTTCAGGCAACTTCAGACTCTCGAAGGTGCCTTGAGATAGATTCAGACACCTCAGCCGTCGAGATTTACGGTGTTGAGGAAGAACAAACCAGGGTAGTTCCTTTATGTCAGAGAGATGCTCTTTTTTCATTGACGCCCAAGATTTGCAGACTGCACCTAAGCTTAGGCGGTCGGAGAGACCGGCTTTCGTGGCGATCAGATGCATGAGATCGGCCGGAATATCATTCCAAGGGACATGCTTGGAGGCTGGAGGAGGTTTGATGAAGGAAGGCCTGCAGATGAGAGAGAGAAAGTCTCCCAAATTGAAGCAAGAGTGAAACAGTCTCGCCATTGTTGATGGAAGAACGAATTTGCAGGTTGTGAAAGCGAATGTCTTCAAATATATAGAATATAGATATTCAATGCTTTTTTTATGGGATTGGCTTCACATATAAGATTTAAATATAATCATCGATAGCCAAGATAATAAATTATGAGAATAACTGAATGATTTTAATTAGAAATACTTAGCATAATCTTAAATTTTTAAATTTCTAAATTTAAATTCAAATATTTCTAAATTATTTTAATTACCATAACCTAATTTTGTGATTAACTTTCATTCTCCTTCTATAATTCATACGCTTGAAATAAAAAGTTTAGGATCTTGATTAGCGAGTGTGCTCTTGTGAAGAATTCTCCGTTGAAATAAAAAGTTTCTTATAAAAGAAAAGCATTCAGTTGAAGAAGTTAAACCTCGAAGGACGAGCGATAGCTCATATAGTTTTCATTTTATAAAGAAAACAGGGCCGTGAGAGGGTTAACGCTCTCCGTTCTTCTTTGAGACTGCGCAGGGGTGCTCACCAATGTGCACGTGCTCTACACGTGTCAACAATATTCAATTTATAAATTAATTTTTTTTAAAAAAACAAACGATATTCAATTTAATTAAAATTTTTATCGCATACTGACCATATTATGGAAAGATAATTTAAAAATTGTCATGATTTTCTAACATTTGTACGATTTATTATAATTATTTTATAAAATAATTAACTAAAATTATAATAAATCGTACAAGTGTTAGAAAATCACGAAAATTTTCAGATTATCTTCCCATGATGTGTGAACATGTGGTAAAAATTTCAAACAAATCAAATATCTTTTGGTATTTTTTTAAAATTAATTTATAAGGGACCACCTGTTCTTTCTTCACTTTATAAATTAATTTTAAAAAAATACTAAAAGATATTTAATTTACTTGAAATTTTTATCACATGTTCATCATATCATAGGAAGATAATTTGAAAATTGTTGTGATTTTCTAACACCTTACGTTTTATTATAATTTTAGTAAATTTTTATAAAACAATTATAATAAATCGTACAAGTATTAGAAAATCACGAAAATTTTTAGATTATCTTTTCATGACGAGGTGTGGTAAAAATTTCAAGTAAATCAAATATCGTTTGTTATTATTTTAAATTAATTTATAAATTGAATATTGTTGACACGTGCAGAGCACGTACACGAGGGGTGAGCACCCCCCGCGCAGTCCCTAGGGAGAACGAGGGTCATTAACTCTCACACAGCCTCTCGTTCTCTTTGGAAAATAAAAACGGGGGCTATCGAGCACCCTCCAGGGTTTAGGTTATTAAATTTTTGATATTTTAAGGTTTATTTTGTTATAGTTAATACTTATAAAAAATTTTAAATTGATACTTTGAGGTTTAAAATGAATTTTACTTTTTTTCTTGATTTAGATTTCAATGTAAAAATTCTCGGTGTTCATTTTAGTCATTATTTCTCTTATTTCTTAGCCGTTATATTTTTACGACGTGAAAAAAATATTCTTAGTATTTTTCGGATCGCATATGCAATCATTTCTCGTACCGCTTATTTAATGGTGTAATTGTACTGTATAAGTGAGTTTTTTCTAAGATACTAGATTTTAAGTAGGATCGTTTATGACTTATCTTGTCTTTTCTAGGAATTTACTTGAAAATGTAATTCTGATAATCATCATGATCAATTCTCTTTACGTTTTACAGAATCGGTATTATTATTATTCCCACTAATTTTTCATTTCCAATAAATCTTTCATAAATTGAGAAGATTTCAAATTAGAAACTTTAAACGGGTTTAAAGTTGAGATTATAAGATTTAATACATATATTAGCATTGGACTCAAAAATAAGTTGCCAAGCTTTTTTTCAAACTACAATTTTGGCGATCATATAGTTAGATTATAGCGAAATGATCTTATTATTATTGTTAGAGTTTCTTAATTATTAAATCATGGAGGAGCTTTTATGTAAAGCGATATATTAATTGTTGAGCAAAGTAATAAAGTATGCTTAACAAATTAAACACCCTTTAAAACTAAAGTGGCCAATTCTATTCTTTATTCTTTTATTGGTCGGACCCCACCTCTCTCTCTCTCTCTCTCTCAGAATCAATAATACATCAATGGGCAAAGCGAAAGTAGCTGTCTTTCATCTTCAGCCTGCAAGTGATAGTATCTCAAAGAGCAGTCATGGCGGTTGGTAACTTTGTTTAGTTCTCTTTCTTTCATATTCTTGAAATCTCATGGATTTTCTTCTCTTAAACCCATAGCTGACCCTCTATTTGATCACATGTTGGGAGATTTAAGCGAATTTCTGATCTTCTTCTCCCTCGGAAAATCACTTGTTTTCCTGCAATATATGGTTTTAGCTATGAAATAGAGATGATTGATTTTTCCCGAGGATGCTGATATTTGTTCTCTGTAGGCCAAGTCTCTACATCCATGCTTTATTTGACTGTTCTGCCAGATTATGTTCGTTGAAATAATTAAATTAGTGGTTTTGGATATGTTAGATGATTAACTTGTTTAGGTCTTAATTGGGTTTTAGTTTCAATTGTTGAAGTGAGATAATTTTATGAAATGATTTGTATTGTTTGAGTTTTTGTACTGTAACGTTCCTCGTGGGGAGTGCTAAATATAACTACAAAGCAATTTTCTCAGCAAACTTGTAGTTGTTCTTGTTTGTTAACCAGGGAAAGTAAATCTCCATGGCTGTCTGCAAATTTTTTGGTCATTGTCTCTCTTTTATGCACGCCCTTGAAACAAATAAAAAATGCAGGCGTTTCTGAGGTTTTTGAGAGTGTGATTTTTAAGTTTTTTATTGTTTAGGAAAAGGGTACCAGTCCATTGCCAAAGTTCGGCGAGTGGGATGTGAATGACCCATCATCGGCGGAGGGATTCACCGCGATCTTCACCAAGGCCAGGGACGAGAAAAAGACCGGCGGGGTAACTGATTCACCAGCAAAAGATGATTCAGCACATAAGCATGGAACAGTTCTTGGAAAGCCTCAGGTTGTTATTTATCTTCTTCCTTCCTAATTTTGTAAGTTCGTCTATAAATAGATTTTTCTTCAGTTCATGAAGTAATTAATACAATCACGAGCATCAAATTGTTTAAAACATTCTGCTTCAAATTATTGAAACAATGATGACATCAAGAAGTTATTTTACACAGTTTGTTCTCGCTGGGTGCAGAAATGTTTTTAAAGTTATGTTCATTATTTTCATTTTCACTTTCTAAATCTGCAAATTCTCGGTGGCCATATCGATGAATTATGGCTGCCCTTCAACCATTTACATCATAAACGTACTGATCATGTGCGAATGATTATCTCTATCAGTGGTGAAATCATTGTCAATTGCTCGGGTCGCTATACTTGTCAAATTTGTGGGAGTTTAAGGATGTTGGACCATCTGCTTTTACTGAATTTTTTCTATCCGTTTGTACATTTATATGTTTTGATTTTGTGTTTGATATGCAGAAGCAATGGTTTTGCTGCATTAAATCTGCTACTACAGATTCGTGAGAGCTGTATCAGAAAGCCGCGATGGATCTTCCCCTGCTGTATTTTTAATATCTTAAAAAACATAATTGTCTTCAAATGGGATATAAAAAGATTGAACTGCTGTTGTATTATGCGCTGCGTTGCCATTGTGATTGTTCGTTTTGTCTCCATTTTGGGCGATATTCGTTTTCGATATTATTTTGAGTGCTGGACTTGGTGTCTAACTTGCTTTCTATATTAAATCAAGACATACTTGTTATAGATACAAGTGTTTTACTCTTATCTGCCAAGTTTACCATCTTCCCAAGAATAATTTTGATAATTATGTGCTTTTGATGATTGTTTTACTGGCAATCTTTTGTTTGCATTCTAAATCAACTCCTTTATTCTCAAATCTTGACATAAAATGTGAGATTAGAGTGTAAACTTATATAAAGTGACTGTAGAGATTTACGTTTCTGCGCAAGCATATTTTATCGATAACGATCTATGAATTCAACACAGACATTGATGGACCTACCCAAGAAGAGAGATGAGAGTCTAGAGTTGATAAGCTCCGATTTTTCGATTGAACAAGAGGCGGAGCAGGAAGATTTGGAGGAGGCTCGATCCAATAAGCCCTGCTGATTCGACCATTGCCTTGTACGTCGCTCTTCTGCTCATTTCCTCATTCACTAAACTCACGTCACAACAAAGAATTCACCCAAATCAAAAGATGACAAAGCGAAAAGAGGGTCGAGATTTGAAGCATGTACCTATTTCTGTATGATCAGTTTGAGCATCTAACCAGTGTTGAAGAAACTCGATGTGATTAAGAGCCTGCTCCAATTTAGCAATCTCCTCCTTCAAAGGAAGAACATTTACTGTACCATATCGAGAAAACCAAATCTTCATCCACCATACTTGATGAAAATCATATAAATTTAACAGCTTTATCTTTACTCACCGTCTTCCACCGCCTGAACAGGCGGACCGCGGGACAAATAATGATCATCGTACGCGTCGAAGTAGACAGTTTCCTTGTAAGGAGACTTGTTCCAAAAACAGAACTTATAAAGCCCCTTTGTGCCGGCCACAAACTCGAATTTTCCGTCGGTCTGACCTCGATAATACAGAATATGTTCGCCGGAAGGTCCCTTTACCTGAAACGAACATTTTGAGTTTCTTCAAAACATTATCTATTTCCGATTGCATCTCCTGAAAATTTTCAATCGATGAAGCTACAGAAACAAAACCCAGAAGCTGAATGATCGAGAAAAGGCGAGGGTCAAAATGTACCAGAAGATCGACAGAAGGTGAGACGGAATGACGGGGAGTGTCAGCCTTAATAACAACGAAAAGAACATGAACAATGTCTTTGGCGAACTCAACTCTGTGAGCCAGACACTCGTCTTTGTGAATCTCAAATCTGATTCCTTCTGCTCCTCCGAATCTCCAGAACAGCAACAACACAGCAATGGCTACTGCAGCTATATTTCTCGTACCTGACTCTTCCATCTGTTTGACAATTCAACGCACAAAAGTGAAGGAAGAACAAGGATGCACCCTTGGCAACCTAGAATCTATCATGTCCTTATTTCTTGATGATTTTAAATTAATTTACATTTATTTAGAAAGATTTAGTATTTGAGTTTTAAAAATTAGTTTTTATTTGAATTTTAAAAAATTCTGTTTATTGTTTTGGAAATTTAAATATTAGTTTTAATTTTCTTATTAAAATTTTCGTAAAATTTTAATTTTTTAAATTATTCCCTTGTTGATTTCATCGTAGTGTCATAGTCTTATACTAGACGTATTAGCGATGTTACTTACCCGGTGCGACGAGTGTTTGTGGACATAAATGCAAATATTTTATAAAAATTTTCAAAATTATAAATTTATATTAAGTATCGTCTTTTAATTATCATCCTGTTAAATTATAAAATATTAATGTGAAACTTTTAATAGTATTTCGAAAACTTCTCTTTTCCGTTCATAAATGGAATCGCTGGTTTCTTGCTTCAATGGTCGATTAAACCCGAGCCCTTAAATATCATATAAAAATATAGTTTTTCGCTCATTTATATATCTAATATTCTTATGAATGTATACTATAATATATATTCAATATATTACAATATATATATTCATTAAGCTCTTTCTTATTTGTTGATGAAAAATAGTACCTTAGACTTCATGCTCCCAAGATTATATGAATATTGTAGATGTTTTGGAGGTAGCTAATAAAAAAAAATATATAATTAATATAATATTTTTTATTAAATAATTAAATATGTGGTACAATCAATAATAAATTTGTTATTTTTTTATTAAATAAAATAATTAAATTATTAAATATTCGATTATCTAGCAAAACACCTACACAAATAATTATGTTTGTTATATTTCATTAAATTAAATAGTTAAATTATTGATTATTTAATTAATTAACATACTTATGAAATTATTTTGAAAACGGTTGTTAACAGTTTATAGCAAATTGAAGTTGATGTCTTGGGGGCCAAATTTTAAGTCATTGTGGCAAATTCATTCTAACTTCTCTAATAGTTTTATTTTAAATATGTCCATTCATTTTCAAGTTAACGAGAGATTGAATTTCACAACGCTTTATCTAAATATTAAGATGATCATTATGAAATTATTTTACCTTAATTAAAGGTTCGAACCACATGTCACGTGTGTTTTATTCGAGATAAGAATGATTGACAGAGAAAATCGAGGATTTAGAGGGTTGATAAGATCATCATAAAAGCTCCCCGATTTTGTACTAGTGTGAAATATTCTTCAAAGATTATGATTTTTTTGATTGTTTATGATTAGTTCTAAATAAAATATTTTTAACATATATGATTATTAATATATTGTAACAATTATCCAGTTATGTGTCAGTTTTTAGGTTGCCTCGCACGACAAATTATTAATGCTTATAATACTGATAACGTGGATAACTTATGTATTATGAAAAATAATTTATCATGAATATAAACGAATTGTTATTATAATATAATAATAATCATGTATTAAAAATATTTTATTTTATATATAATATAAAAGATTAAAGAATTACACATTTGTAACTAAATTCACACAGTTACGAAGAACTGAAAGATTTGATAATGATTTTCTCAATTTTTGAAACTTTTAATATTTTCGTCAATCATTCTCACTTCGAATAACTATACGCGAGTATGATAAACACTATAAAATCACACTTAATATGATAAATTGTATTTTCAACACATAAGATTATCTATTTGCATTTAAAGAACAGTTCTCTAAAACCAAACACGAAAAACTCACAGATTTTTTCTCAAAATTATTGAGTTTTCAACCCTTTTTTATAATGATAATGAGGTTATAATATCTAATTTTTCAGATATAATTAAATTTTTAATCGTAATTTTGTCTTTCTCTGTTTAGGTTTTACACGGTGTGTACTATCACCAAAAAAAAAAAAAAAAATCAACTAATTATCACTTTATATTATGTGAAGGTCGCGTGCACGAGCAACGCACGTGATGTTGCCTAATATTTATAGAAATCAAAATATGTAATTAAATAAATCCTTTTTTATATTATTACTTTTATTTAAAAAGAATAAAAAATGATGGTTTATTTAAATAAAATTATTTTTCTAATTAAATTTATAAAAATTCGACACATTTAAAATTCAGTCTTTTTAGATACGTTACTAACTTTGTTGATCTCCTCCCGAACCCGATGCCTCTTCCGGAGTCACGATGGATGGAAATATTATGACGCAAGAAAATAGATCAAATGAGACGCGCTGATCTAATTACATGGTTTAGCAAATACTAGGTCCAAGGTTAGAGAACAACGGATTAAGGTTGGCGTTACAAATGTATTTTACTATTTTACCCTTTATGAGTCGGACATATTCATTATTCGCTGGACTCGTTCACTTCCCAACCATCTCGACATATCGTATGTTAGCAGCTAGCTCGACAATGTTAGCTAATGCTAACCTCGTTTCTGTCAATCTTTCCCCCTTCCCCTATCTTCCTGTCCGACGCTTGAAGCTCACAGCCTCTCTCCCAACCCAAACTTATCGTTCTTTTAGATCTTCGTATTCTAAAACTATCCTAAAAGTTTCAGCTTTTTGTGAATTTCGTGGTGTTTCAAACTTTGCGCTGAGTAAGGAGGATCGGTTTCGGATATTTCGATGTGCGTTGAAAAGTCCGAATTCTGGGGACCCGGTTCTGGAGAAGGGAATTTCGTCGGGAAGTGAACTTGGCGGCGGCGGAAATGGTGGACAGGGGAGCGACTGGACGACCTCTATTTTGCTGTTTGTTTTGTGGGGTGCACTTATTTACTATGTTTTCATTCTCTCCCCGAACCAAACTCCGGTATATTTCCTCTGTTTGCTAAGGTTTAGGTTTAGATTTAGGGTTCCTTCCTTCTACTCCATTGAGTTGTTGTAGGTTTGTATAAATTTAAGCAGAATTTTTTTATGATATTACGTCATCATAGAGAGATGATTTTTGGTTCGCCATTGGAATTTACTTTCCTACTATTTCCAGTCGAGGGACATGTATTTCCTGAAGAAACTCCTGAATTTGAAAGGAGACGATGGTTTCAGGATGAATCAAGTGCTTGTTTCTCTCTGGAACATTATGGGTTTGTGGCCCCTGGTTTACAGCATGCTTCTGCTTCCCACGGGTAGAAGGTATTTCCGGCCGATCATTTCTGTTTTTCTGAGAAAACAACAATTATTCTTAGAAATGTCATGTTCTATGAAATACAGCTTCAACATCCTTCATCTTATAATCTCTAATTGTTCAATAAATGCACTTGTTAATGGATTGATTCATTTCGAAAATCTAAGATTTCTCACCTCATGTCATGACCCATAAATCATGTTGATGCGGATCGATCTTTTTCCAGCATGCGAATATTGGAGGGATGGAAATAGACTTACCTGTTGAATTCATTCATCTGCAGCTCAAAAAGCAAAGTCCCTGTTTGGCCATTTTTAGTGCTCTCATTCTTTGGAGGTGTATATGTTCTTCTTCCATATTTTGTTCTGTGGAGCCCTCCTCAACCTCCCGTCGAAGAAACCGAGCTCGGAAGATGGCCTCTTAGTTTTCTCGAATCAAAAGTAACAGCTGGGGTGAGAGGCCCTTTAACTACATAGTACTGTTCTTATGCTTTCTTATATTGTTGTCGTGTTATGATTTTGAAAATGCATGTTAATATCTTTAGAGTCAGGCATTACTTGCTGCAGGTTTAGGCCTGATCGTTTATGCTGGTTTAGCCGGAGCGATTGACTGGAAGGAATTTTCCCAGTACTTCAGAGAAAGCAAATTAGTAAGTCAAGGACTACGCTTTAGGTAAAACTAAACTCAATTTTCTAACATCCTTCTTCTGCAGGTCCATGTCACATGCATCGATTTCACCCTGCTATCGGCATTTGCTCCGTTTTGGGTGTATAACGATATGACCACTCGAAAATGGTGAGCTTCCTGCCAAAGCGTGCTTTCGTATCTTACTTGTGGTTTATTTTAGCATTTATGTTGGCCCAAACTTGTGATTTCAGGTTTGACAAAGGTTACTGGCTTCTTCCTTTATCTCTGGTTCCATTATTAGGACCTGCTCTGTATCTTCTTCTTAGGCCATGTCTATCTCCTATTCCGGTTTCAACATCCAAACAAGAATGATTGAAGATTTTGTATTAACTCGCCAGATGCAATTCGACCGATGCGGATGCGAAATAGTTCCCATTACTGGACATTATTTGAAATGTTTAAAATCATGCAAACTGATTAAACCTTCAAAATTAATCCAGATTATTGCTTATGATTCTACTTGGTCGTCTGTTTATTTATTTTGAAATACAAATCACTGACTTGTACTGATGTTCTGTTCGATAATATCGTTTCATTAATATCATTTTTAAAGATGGATGAATCTCCATAAGGCTTATCAAAGCAAAGCACTCTTGTTTGTAAAACTATCACTAACCCAGATTTCAAGCGAAGAACAGACACCATTATCATATAAAAGCTGCAATTCGCTATCAGTCACAAAAATATCGGTAACCCAGATTTCTGAAATTTAGGATGGATATAATGTCTTTTTCGCTACGAATTAGCCAAATTGAGGTGAGATGAAACAGAAGATTGTGGTTAAGTTGAATGAAAGTAGAAACAGATATTAACCATTTTTGGGAGAGTAACTATCTAACAGAAGTAGACCTCTGTTTGAAAAAGCATGGCCCTTCAATTTGCAACCCAATTTGTTGTCCAAAACCGTGCTTCTAAACAAACGCCAACTGGGAAAGAGATTTTGCCGTTGTAGACTGAAATTTGTCAAACGGATTGAACTGACAGAAACAGAGAAGGTTCAAGATGGATACCAAGAACGGAGATTTTAGCAGTTTTTCTGATCTCCAATGGGGTTGACAACGTAGCTTTCTTCGACTCTTAATTTGGTTTAAACTCTGCTCAATACACCGGAAAACCCCTCCGTAAAAATGAAGACTGACGAAAAACCATTTCTAAAGCAAACTCTAGAATCTTCAAATCATGAACAGCAACCACCAGGTTTCAAAGTCTCCATCTTTTCCTCTATCCAAGTTTTTCTCTCACATCTCTTTCTTTGTCTAAACTCTCTCTCTTCTCAGACATTAAACTTTATCTCTTCTCCCCATTGGAAGACTCTCCCATTGAACAAGTAAGGAATACAGTTCCGACGACAGATGACCCAACTCTACCAGTCATAACTTTCCGAACATGGCTTATCGGTCCAATCATAAATGTCTTCACATCTGCAATGCTTCAAATTTTTTCTTACCAGAGATTTCCTTTGGCTATTACCAAGTCCATTTCTCAGATCTTCATTCTTCTCCTTGGAAAGTTAATGGCGGCCAAGCTTCCAAACAAAGTTGTCAAATTACCTGGAACAAATTTTCGTTTATCGTTGAATTCGGGACCCTTCAACATTAAAGAACATGTCTTGGTCTCCATACTGGCCAATACCGGCTATGACTCCTCACAGTCTATTCCTATCATAAACGTTGTCAAAGCCTTCTTCCACAAGGATATAAGTTTTCTAGGGACATTTTTGCTAGTGCAGACCAATCAAGTAAGCAAATCTACTCAATCAATTTTCAACATCAACATCATGAATTATATACCTTGATTGATCGGAAGTACATATACTATTGCTTATTTTTCAACTCTGCAGATGCTAGGCTATGGATTTGCCGGAATTTTTATGAACTACCTCGTGAATTCTCCACACATTTGGTTTCCGTTTACAGTAATGGACGTAGCTTTTTACAGGTCTCCTCCATTTTTTTTTTCCATTTTCTCCACCTCTATTTGCCTTTTCTCAAGAGAATCAAACATCAGGCGAGAATCCCAATTGAAATGCTGAAAATTTTTCAGGGTACTGCATGACACAGAAAAAAGAACAAAAGGAGGAGTGAGCAAACTACAATTCCTCCTCATTTCCTGCGTTTCAATCTTTGCCTTCTCCATTGTTTCTTCCTTTTGTGTTTCATCCTTGGCAGCCTTCTCAATCGTCTGTTTGATCTGGAAAAAATCAGTCCTTGCCCAGATCCTTGGCTCAGGCGCAAACGGACTCGGACTAGGTTCCTTTAGCCTTGACTGGACAAGCATAGTTAGCTACATAGGCTCCCCTTTAGTTTATCCTAGATTTGTATTGGTGAACAAACTAGTGGGATTTATAGCAATAATGTACATTCTCACCCCTCTTGTATATTTCAATAACTGGCATAGCTCCAAAAAACTCCCAATTTTTGGTATGAACTTGTTCGATTCCAATGGTGATATGTACAAAACTCCCAAAGTATTTGGGGAAAATTTGGTGCTTGATCCAGAGGCATTCACTAAATATTCAAGTATATACATGCCTGCTTTCACTGTCATCACCACAGGACTAGGATTTGCAGGTTTTACAGCCATGCTCACCCATTTTGCGCTCTTTTATGGAAGGTGATTGATTCTACATCAAATTCATTCCTAATTTGAATTGATGAAGTAGATACAATTCATCATCATTCTCCACTGCAGGGAAGCTTGGCTCAGTTTAAAGCAGGCCATAGATCAGGAGAGAGGAGACATTCACAACGAGCTGATGAAGAAGTATGAAACTATACCTCAAAGATGGTTCAGCACGATTGTAGCCATGGCACTTAGTGTTGCTGTTTTGAATAGCTACGTCAATGGCAGAGAGTTTCAGCTTCAAGTATGGGGGGTTGTTGGCGCTAGCCTCGTCACCGTCCTGTTGCTTCTTCCTGTAGGCGTCATTTACGCTACTACTGGCATGGTAAAATCTCATCAAGTTGGGTAAAATAGATCAGCTTAGAATGCAAATTATCTCACCAGATAATCACTTTTTCCGGCGATGCAGTCGCTCGGAATAGGTCTCATTGGAGATTTGATAATCGGCTACACTTTGCCTGGTAAACCTATAAGTTTATTAGCCTTCAAAGCTTACAGTCAGAGCACAAAAATTCACGCTTTAGGATTCCTAGCGGAGTTCAAATTAGGTCATTACATGAAAATTCCCCCCAAATCCATTTTTCTCGTTCAGGTAAAGAAACCTAAGCTTGAAAATGCACATTTCATTCCAGAAAATAACGAAATTCACCTCTGGTATGGAGACAGGTTATCGGCGGGCTGCTAGCGTCGACAACGCGCATAATCACAGCCTGGTGGACGCTTTCATCGATCAAAGACATATGCGTTCAAGACGTTAAGAACATCTGGAGCTGCCCCGCCGATGCAAGGGGGTTTAACAGAGCTTTAATCTGGGGTGTAGTTGGACCGAGCCGAGTTTACGCACCTCACGGGCAATACGCTTGGCTTTACATCTTCTTCCTAATCGGTATAATCGGACCAGTGATCGTTTGGATTCTCAGTCGCGCATATCCGAACAAAAAATGGCTGAAACTGATTCACTTTCCCATCATTTTCACCGGGGCCGGAGGAATGCCGCCAATGGGCGCCGGCCAAACTTGGTCGTTCCTGGCCGTCGGATTGATCTTCAATGTCTGGGTGTACGGGAAATACAGGAGTTGGTGGAGTAGGCATGCATACGACCTGTCGAATGGATTGGACCTGGGAATTGCTCTATTCAGCGTAGCGTCGGTTTACAGCTTGACGCTTAATCAAATTTATGAGGTGAGTTGGGAGGGTTCTGGTGATCAATGCCCGTTTGCCACGTGTCCAACCGCCTCCGGTCTTGTTAAACTAGGATGTCCTCCTTCCCATTAGTACTAATTTGTTCACAACAAACCTCTCTTAATGTTACCATTAACTAGTGTTTCTCCATTCGGTTGTAAGAAACTATTAGACGAAAAACGAGTAGATCTTCAAATTTAAACAATGATAAAGTTTCAAAAACGCGTAAATGAATCAAACCAGGGCAGCTTGTCCGAACTCACGTGGCTTCGTATACGTCTTGTTCTATAAAACGATTCAATTTGCAAAATGATTTAATATTAAATTTACAAAAGTTTCGTTTTTGTCGATAAACTTGTAAATGTTAATGAACAATTTACCATTGACAAAATCAGATTTAAATTATCATTAACAAATTTTAAACTACCATTCGCTAACAATCTATCTATTTACGGTCGTCCCAAATTCAAATGTGATCACCCGTACTTAAAATGATTGCAAAAAATACTCCGATCTCATCTTCATCCAATTGATCGCGGGGGCACCTCCAATTCATATACGGTAGTTCGTACTTGAAATGAGTAAAAAATATACCGAGGAATGTGCGATTTCGGCTTCAGACTGTCGAACGAGCAGTCTCCCACACTTGAAAATGGATGCAAAATGTACTGAGAAAAAGACGACCTTAAATTCAAGCAATTGACCATTTCTGAGTTTTACGACAGAATAATTGGCTTATTAACATGTGATAGTCAATTAGGATATTTTCGTTGATATGTAAAATTATGGCTACTCGATTAATTTATTAATAAAAATATAGGAACAAAATAAAATTAAAAATTCTAAGATTTTTAATGAAATAAATTTAAATTAGGAGGGGGCAAAATCGTAATTTATCATTTTTTTAAATTTAAATCTTAAACTATAAATTTTTTTAAACAAATCTTTAAAATTTACTATTTACCAATTCAAACCTTAAATTTTCGAAAATACGCAAAATGAACCTCACCGCCCAGCCGGTCCACCGTTGTCTAATTTTTTATTTTTATTTTAAATATTATAATAATTTAATTTTATAAAAATACCAAACGATATTAGATTTATTTAAAAATTTTATCACATGTTCATAAAAGTATAAAGAACATGTTATTTTCTGAGACATTGAAAGAAGAAATTGTTACTAATTTATTGAGCACTCCCTTCCAACTGATTTGAATGGGATTTTCATGTTTAAATTTGCAACTAAACATGCTGATGACATATAGTTTATGACGACATGCACGTTCTTTATGTGTGTATGCACGAGTGGTTGGGTGGGTGGGTGTGCCGTACGAGGTTGTTGTATTCTATTTTACTATTCCTTTATTGGTACTTCGAAGTGATTGCTGTATCGTGGACACTAAGTCTATTCTTTTTTTTTTTTTATTGTTGGAACAAAAAAGTGTGGCTTACTTGTGTTTTTTTTGCACATTGTGTGGCATCTAGTGGTCAATTTGCTCCGGTAACTGGTGGGGTAGGAGATTATGGGGATGTTTCTCAAACCAATGGAAGTATTCCTGAAACTTTAGCTTCTGGTGAAGGGGACACGTCCTTTGGTCCTATCCAAAAGTCTAAACATGTGAAGGAAGAGGCTATATTACTTCCTTGGAGGTTACCAAACTTCATTGCTTCCCACATCTCCAATCTACAGTCTTGGTTTTGTGGCTTCTCCAGTTGGGGTTCAGTTTGTGTCGTCAGAAAATTCAGACTCTCAAGAACCAGATGTTTCTTTCTTTCCCAACTTTACTGTTAATCATTTGATCCTACAAACTATTATTCTCAACAATATTGCATCACAACTGATATCTCCGGTCATTATTCTACTTTTCCCTCATCAGTAGTTGCCATTAAATACAATGGCACTGGCACAGATTTACCTCCTAGTGTTGAATCAACTCATGAGGTTTTTTCACTGATGGAAACATTTTTTACCTTTTCCTTCTCTCTTTCTTGTGCTGAAGCAGTCTTTGATGATTACTGTTCTGAACAAAATACCTGCTTGTTGTGCTGAGAAAGTATTTAGTATGTGTGATTTGGGCCGTGGCGCATATTTCTGTCATGTTTAACAATAGCTTGCATTGATGTAAATCATGAGTTTATGAAAAGCTGGCATGATTTATACTGCTCTTTCAACACAAGTACCCGATATTTGTCCTCGTATAATAAAATCATCTGCTGGTCAAAGCACGACTTTTTAGGCAACAATGCATTTATGCAATGTGAAAATGGTTGTGTTTATCCGTCTCCACCACCTCCAGCTGCTTCAGGTAATTACTCTGTTTGGCAGCAACTTTAGTATGCAAAATCAGAGTTCCATTCTAGAAGCATTTGGTCTTTATCTTCTGATTATAATCAGGTTATTTTTCTATGGCAGTCATATCTACCACAAAGGAAGACCTTGGGGCATCCCAGTTAAAGGAAACTAATGTTTGCATCACTGGGCCGCAGATTGGTATCTGCCCTGTGAGACATTTATTTCTGGATTATCTTTGTATCCTGACTTTGGTAATTCATTTAAAAAATAATCTAATACAATGTGGAAGCAATAGACGTAGAGAATCTGTAAAAGTTGCACTCATCTTTTGTTGTTGTGGTGTGCATGCAGTACCTATATCCAATGAGAAAATGCAAATGAATAGGCTCTTCTTCAGCCACTGGTATTAAGCACATTTGAGAAGTATTTACCTGCTGACAGCCCTTCGTTTGTGAATAGCTACTGACAGAAGACAGTTTATTTTTTTTACAAATTGTCCTTCTGAAGAAGGTAGAAGCTTTTAGTTTTGAAACTCTCTTCCATGGTAATAAAAGAGATCTCTTTTTCCCTAGCTACTTGTAGAACGACTTAATGGAAAAGATTTCATCCTTGTTACGCTTCTTGAAGATTTGTATTTTGAACTTAGTTTAAGAAACATTGTGGATCTTCCGAAAATGACAGTCTTTTGATTCGCCACTCCATGAATCGAGTAAAGGAGATATACCAACCAATCACTACCCCTTGAATCTAAGAGATCAATAACTTTAGTTCTTTCTCTGGAGCCAAAATGGCTACTCTAATGGTCATTGTAATTCTAATTTTGTGGAGCTTTCAAGGTAGGATTGCATACCAGATCTGTTTTCTATGTCTAACGTTTCTGTGCAACCGAAGTGACGTAGGCAGCGAAAATTAGCATATGAAATATAATTAAAGAGGAGGAAGGAGAGAAGCCGAAAAGAAGAGAGTAAAATGGAGAAGTTCGAGAGAGAACAAAGGATTGGAGAATAGAATTTCAGGAAACCATTTCATTCAATAATCATCATCAACTGTTTAACTAAGTTACAATAATAGCACGTAAATAGAAGAAATTAAGGATAATCCTAAAAGACAACAACTAACATTAAAATACGAGAAATTAACTTTAATTGAAATAAATAAATAAAACATATAAATAATAAAAGTAAAATGTTGAACATGTACTCATTAACTCTCCCAGGGTAGAAGAATCATTCAGTCGAGTTGACATAACCACAAAGCAGCAAGTTGATTAATCTCCCAACAATAAACTCTGTGTTTGAGCAATCTTCTTTCAACGTCTATATACTTGTGTGACCGAATGCTTGAATCGAAAATCTTTCTGTCTGGTATGAAACTCGGCAAAAAAAGATCTTGATGACTTCGAAAGAACTCGAAGAGGTTTTGATCTAAGTGCCGAAGTGTCTCTCTGAAAATCCACGTACAATCACCATCTAGTCGATTCAACCAATGAATCAAGAAGCGTTGAACCTCACATTCATTACTAAATACAATTTGTTAATCTAAAATAACATTAATTTTTATCCTTATGTGTTGTGACATGATATGTGGAGAAAACAAAGTTAGCAGATATAGGCTTAAAATCGATAGGTGAAGGTAAAAAAACATCAGCATATGAACTAAAATGATCTTTATAACCAAGCAAGTCTTCAATATTAAAAGTAGGATGATAACCAAAATGAGGTGAAAAATCAACGACATATGCATTTGAGTCACTTCGCTTTAAAATTTTAAAAGAATCAACACTACAAGCTTGCAATTCAGAACTAGATCCGGATGAACGCACTCAGGGCGAACTCGAACCATAACATAATCTTCAATATTAAATTCGATGTATTGTTTATGTGACTCAGCTCGTAATTTATATGATGCATTACTAATATCTATTTGTTTATTGATCTTAATATGCAAATCATGAAGATATTGTGCAAAATTTTCAACTGGCATGGTGACATTAGCATGTAGTGACACAAGGACGAGGTCTACAGGTTTCTTAAGTTTAGAACTATAAATAATCTTAAAAGAACTCATACCTATATATCAATTCACTGAGTTATATACGATCTAGGTGGTGGGGAGGCGATTAATAATATTTAATTTTGTGTGTTCAACAATTTTCCTCTCTTGAAGAGTCTCCAGTAATTTTGGGTTTGGATGCAGAAGATTAAGGTGGATTTTCTTTCCCTGTAATACGAAAGAACCAGAGTTTGATCGACCTTGGATAGTGACATTCACATTAAATTGCCAATGATGACATGGTTGACATCTAGAGAAATGATATTGTACCAGAGTTGTTCTGTGTATTCATGAAACTGAATGAAAACCAAATAATTCTCTTTCACAGATATAGAAGATGTGTTGATTCACGAGACATTGTAAGGTCGAGGATAGGGACGAGTTTCAATTCAAGGCGGAATACAGTAGTTACAGGTACTGCATTAATATAATTACTATTGTCGATAATGCTTTCGCAGTCTTTGTTATTGGCTTTGACATATTTGTGAATAATCGAATGATTACGTTCATCTTCAACGTCTTTGAGTTGGATAAGTTTACTTTCCACAATACTCAGTCGACATGAATCGGAGGGAGTAGGCACAGAGATGGGTCTGTTACATTCTAAAAAGTTTTCGTCATCCAAATCTTCAAGGTTAAATTCATAAATTTGTTCTTCAATTGTCTGCTCAATTTTATTTTCACATTTTTGTAAAACTAGGTTTTAACTAAAGCTATTACAGAAAATATGACCAAAACCTTTACAATTGCAACATTGTAAACGTGAAGAATGTCGCGTAATTTTATTTTCACACTCTTGTAAGGTTAGGTTTTAGCCAGGGCAATTAAAGAAAGTGTGATCAAAACTGTTATAATTTAGATATTGTAATTGTGTAGAACTTCGCGACTTGTCAACATCTTTTCTTTTGTTTTATCTACCAAAAGGCTATTAGACAGAAGAGATTTTAGAAGAGACTTAGGAGTAACAATAGTCGGGACTGAGGGAGGTCTATTGTCAACTCATTTTCCATATAGTATTTTTATAGCTAACTTATAGTTTTGAACCAATGAATATGCGCGATCTAGAGTATTGACACCTCGAATGATAAGTTCACGTTTAAGATTCTCTTTTAAACTCTGTCGAAATTTACTCAAGGTTATGGCCTCATCTTCAACTTGACTTCTCATTCGAAATGCATCGAATTGGTTGACGTATACAATGGCGGATCGATTACCCTAGGCAAGGGCATTCCATTGGTCCAATAACTTTCTCTGGTAGAATTGGGGTAAATATTTCTCTTGAAGTCGATACTTCATTTCTTCCCAACTTCCAACAGTAACTACAACTAATTTGATATTACTAAAGAGTTGTTCATCCTGATGATTAGAAGAACAAGAAGATTGATGATAATGAATTTGATCACCCTCTCGATCGAATTCTTCATCTTTCGAAGAATGTGGAATTTGTTTTATATTATTTAACCTATTTTTGAGGTTTCTATTAGTGTCACAAATAAAGGTCAACTCAGTCTGGTTATTAGCTATTTGATCTTGAAATCGTTGTTGGTTGTTAAGTATTTGTGTTAATTGTTGAGAAATGATATCTAATTAGGAATGTTCCATATCTAAAGCACTAATACTGAACGAGACATGATGACCATTATATAATTGCATGCAATGTTATTAATGAAGGCCAAAATAGAGATCAACAAACAACTTCATGATTTATATGTAGATCAATCAACAAACAATATTCGTAACGAATAACATCTATTAAAGTCAAAATCTAACAAATCAACGTATAAAATTTTATTTTGACGATTATGTTGATTCTAACAAAACAAATACGAAGAATTGATATTCTAAAATAATGAAGCAACAAAATCTAAATATTATGTCGAAAATGTATCACTATAAAATTAGTTATCACAATGAAAATAAAATTAATAATTAGATATGAAATAATCTGCAGAGATTAAATCATGTGACAATTTAAATCAAAAAGTATTTGGGTGAATTAAAAAGAAAATTTTAGTTTAATTTGGTGACGGACTATAAAATTGATGATGAATTAAAAAGATTAATATGTATATGAGACAAAAGTAACAGCATGTCACAGCACAAGAATAAAATTAAAACATAATTTAAAATTAAACCGAATTGAAAAAATTAATAAAAGATAGGAATAGTAATTCATTATTTTGATGCGTTTACTCCAAGATAGCATATGTTTGTCCAAATTAATAAAGATCAGGCTACTGTATTCAATCACACTCGCTGCGGAAATTCTGTCCCAATCACATGCAAAATCCAGAGCTTCTAAAATATGATTCCTGGGGGCCTTGCAACTACAAGATTTAGGGCAGTTAACTGTTGGGGCAGGAGTGATGTGTACAGCAAACATTGAAATCCAGAGGAGCAATGACATTGACCACTGCAAACGAACTCAGATGAGCAGTGAAAATCCGAACAGAGCAGCGACAATCACCACCGAACGCTAACACGCAGCGATGGCCAGAAGGAACGGATGAACAGAGACGGCCAGAAAGGAGAGCACGAACAGCGACAGCCGGAAAGGAGAAAACGAACCGTGACGCTAGAGTTTCGACATGGAACCTTGACCGCTGCTGAAGGAGCTTGACCAACCAGAGGTGACTGACGACGAGCGGCGGCGGTTTGAGTGGCGACGAACACCAACGTGTAAAGAAGCACAAACAGCAAAACCCACAAGCAAAGAAACACCCGATGTGTGGGAACAACAATGCGCGAACAGCCACGGCAATGAGGGCAAGATCTTCTCCGCAAAGCTTTGATTTTTTCAGAGGTGAACAGTACCGAACAGTGTATGAACGGGATGATGAACGGCATCTAAAATTGAAAAATTAGTTTATTAAGCTGAGATTTTATTGTCGAGAAAACAATAAAATTTGATGCCCTCAGCGAAAAGTATAATAAGAAGTATAACTAAAAAAGAGAAAAAAAAAAAAAAAATCAAGAAATGAAGAAATTGGAGAGAATAAAGAATTAAAAAATAAGATTTTAGAAAATTATTTTATTTAATAATTATTATTTAAATTATAATAGTAACACTTAAATAAAAAAAATAATAATTAATTTTAAAAAATAATAAATAATTTTAAAATACAAAAAATTAATTTTAAAATAAATAAATAATAAAAATAAAATATAAGATGTTCTCTTCGTGAACTATTGACTGTTCTTTGAATCACCTTTTGCACTTTCCACTATTTATGATGGGTATATTTGTTTTGGCAGAGTGATGGGTTCAGTCCTTCGAGTTGCTGCTCTGGGAATGAAATATCCAGATTTCTGCCAGGTTCATTGTGCAACTTCCCTCTGCCAGGGAAGCCTGTGATGTTCACTTCGACACAGACTGGTCATAGCCCTTTTGCTGGTTTCTATCATCCTGCTCAAGCTGTTGCCACCTCAACTTTTCACCCCATTCTACAGAGTCTCAAGCTGTTGCTGTTGCTGTAGCTGTAGCTGTAGCTGCTGATTTGGTGGTAACTGAGAGTAACATGCATCAGCTACATCAACATCCTCAGATCAATTGGCCAATCAACTACTGAAAATGGGACACTTTTCCAGTTCCTGAGCAGTAGCACAAGAAATTGAGGTGTATATCAAGAAGACATGATGAGATTAGTGAAATCCAAGAGAATGCTTTTTTTTAGAGGGGCTGGATATGTCAATAGCATAGCCTGGTTGCTCACAAATCAGGACATATAAGGGTGTTATCGCCCCATTTTAATTTAGTCATCTTGCTGCTTTTTTTATTATAATACAATTTATTTTACAACATTAATGCGGCTCGTGTTTTCCACCAGTTTCTTGGAAGTCCTCTAAAATTTGCTGTCTTGGCTGTTGATTGACATTTTTATTTTACATTGGTAGTTTTTAGAATCCCAAAAGGAGTTCTTTTCTTTCATCTCTGTTCCATCTCACCTGTGGGTGAATGTTATTGCAAAAACATGTACTCAGTTGTTGAACGCTTTCATTGTTAATTGCCGCCAGGCTTTTTCAGCGGATACAGGAGTAAAAATGCTCCTAAACGAAGGAAAATCCATCTTTGTGCAGGGATTTTCTTCAAAGGTTCTTGCGTTTTACTATGATTTAAGTAGCTGATTGCTTGAAGCATCCACCAGGGCCGCCTGACCGATTGGAATCTCGATGAAAGGTACGAATCGAGAATTTGACGTTTTTGGGTAATGTATTTGCCCATACCATCAGGACCAGCCTGAGTTTGGTGAGGAATATTCTCCAACGTTGTACCATGCTTTTTGATAATAAATGTTGTGATTTTATGCTAGCTTTGGACTTTTGTTTGGCATTTACTTTGTGTTTATCATATTGATTCTGACTTTTTATGCGGTCTGTTATTGTAAAGTCAGTTACATATGCCTATCAAAATTGAGTCTGTGCTGTTGTAGGCATGGAATAGTATCAAGGGGTGTCTTCTGCTTGAAAATCATGAGTCTGCAGGATTAAAAGTTAGCATTCTACGATGCTGACCAAGCTCCTAAACGTGCACCAAGTCAGCTCGCGCCTTTGCGGCTCAGTGACCTCGAGGCTGGGCTTGGCGAATACAGTGACAGGTTCGACGGATTCTGATCCGGCGGAGATGGGCTCGGCTGTCTTGAGGATAGTCCATGCAGGAGGAATTGTTGAGTGCTACTACATGGCTGTTCCTGCAGCCAGGATCATGGAGAAGTATCCCACGTTCATTCTTGCTAGGCCACAAGTTTTTCGTGAGCCATGGGGTTCAATCGTCCAGGCGGATGAAATTCTGGTCCCCGGCGAAAAATTCTTGGTGGTTTCTCCTGGAGTGGTCAAGAAGCTCAGAAGAAGAATCAGAAAACCGAACCGAAAAATCATGGGAGAGGAGAGAAGGGCAGGGAGTAGTCGTCCCATGGCTTGGCAGCCCAGCCTGACTTCCATTGATGAAATTTGAAGGATTGGCAAGTGATGATATGGGCAAATATTTTCTTCTGTTTTTACCCATTCTCCACACCAAAGTTCAGTGTTATAACTCGTCTTCTCCAAATCTAAACTAATCATTTTGCCCATCTTCCCTTCTATCTTGGATCTGATCTGTAATACCAGACATGGGGGTTACTATTTTAAAATTGCTTGTCCTCCAGTTTTCAGACATGTTGTCTCGTAATTTGGAAATTGATTGGGAACCGCAAGGAAATAATCAATTCTTATTTATAGAAGAATAAATTTAAGGTTGTTTTTTCAATTCATATGTTTAATTTTTTACATGATAACATCAAAAAAATGGAGGGGAGGTTCTTGTAATCTACTGCGTGTTTTAATTTAGGGTCGTTCATGGTCCGGTTTGATTATATTTTGTGATAGACCGAACTGAACCGGCAGAGATCAGTTTTGGCAAGTTTGAACCAAAACCGAATGTCATTTTATCGGTTTTCAAATTTTAGAACCACATATCGGTCCGGTGGATTTTGAAAATCGACCAAAACTAGATTGAATCTAGCGGATCAATTTATCGGTTCCAGATCGGTTTTGAACACCCTTGTTTAAAGGTCTAGGCAATCGATTAACTTGCTTTTTAGCTAAGATTTAAAGGCATATATTTATTTGGTTGTTAAGTTTATTTACAGAAATTGGTGGTCATTTATAAATAAATTAAAAAAAGATGAATTTTAATTTATATTTTTCGGGTTAAAAATAATTATAGAAAAATAGTAAATTGAGAATTTTCATAGCAAATATTGGGACGAAGCTGCGAACGAAGGTAAATAAAAATGGGAGCCAGGGATGGAGAAGGAGGTGTGAGTTTCAGAGAGTGAGAATGGGGAAAGAGGAAGGAGGTGAAGAAGAGGAAGAGCGTCTGGAGGAGAAGGAGAAGGAGACGTGGAATCAGAGGAAGCAAATTCTCATTTTTCAGCTCTCACATAAGCTTATCCATGGCGATCTCCATTCCCAAATTGAAGCGGCGAGAGATTTGAGGAAGCTTGCGAGAAAATCCTCTCCCAAAACTCGTTCCAAGCTCGGGGCTCTCGGTCTAATTCAGCCGCTCGTCTTTATGCTCCTCTCTCCCAATCTTGATGCTCGTGAAGCCTCTCTCCTTGCTCTCCTCAACCTTGCTGTCCGCAACGAACGGTATGCAACGAAGTATTGTGTTTACCGCTTTCGATTTTTCGCAAATATGTATAATTTGATTGAATTGGTTGATGGATTTGAGCTAGGTTTCTGTTTGATATCGAATTATTTGTGCTGGTGAAGGGATGGAGGATAAATGTCGTGGAGAGGCTTTTACAATTTTCATTGTTTCCGGAAATTGAACTATTGGCTGTTATGATTCGTAATACTTGATAAGAAATGCCTCCTTCATGATTTTAAAAATCTTTTTCCTCTGTTAGGTCAGGGATTTATGAACCCTTCTTTACGTGAGGAAAAAAATTTCCATCCCTTTTCTTTACCAGTGAAAGGAGCTTTATATTTACATTCTTTATTGAGAGATTGTATCAATTGGTGCAGACTTTGATAATGTTCAGCAGGCCTTACTGCAATTCGCACACTCCCACCATTTAGTTTTCTCTGGAATAATAGTGTAGTTGTTGTGAAAAATTCTCTGTGATTATGTACATGTTTGTTTGTACCGTAACTGGAGAATGGTTTGAAGAACATTCTCGTTGCAGAAACATAGTGGATAGTTTCTTATTCATGTTTTATAAATTTTCATGTTGAAGGAGCCGCACTTTGGGATGTAATAAGCTGTTAGTGTGGAAAATTGCATATTTTAGGTGGTTTTTCCATCATAATCGATTCATTACAAGTTTAACTTTGTGAATCTTGTTATAAAATTATTCCGGTCCTCAGAAAGATCCATTCATTATCTGAAGTACCAGTTCTTGTATGTCAGACCATGCCTTCACAATCTCTTACATTCGTTTTGTTTGGTATATATCAGAAACAAGATAAAGATTGTCACTGATGGTGCAATTCCCCCATTGGTGGAATTGCTCAAGTTCCAAAACAGTAGTTTGAGGGAGTTAGCCACAGCAGCAATACTTACGCTATCAGCGGCTGCACCCAACAAGCCTACAATTCTCGCTTCTGGTGCGGCTCCTCTTTTGGTTCAGATCCTCGTCTCAGGAACAGTTCAAGGAAAAGTCGATGCAGTAACAGCCTTGCACTATCTATCCACCTGCAATGAAAATTCTACTTCACTTCTTGATCCAAGAGCGGTTTCTCCCCTTATTAATCTTCTCAAAGAGTGCAAGAAATACTCCAAATTTGCTGAAAAAACTACATCTTTACTTCAAATCCTTTCCAATTCCGAGGAGGGAAGAATTGCAATCACAAAATGCGATGGTGGGATATTAACATTAGTAGAAACTGTTGAAGATGGATCCCCTCTCAGTACTGAGCATGCTGTCGGTGCTTTACTCACTTTATGCCAGAGCTGCCGGGAGACATATCGAGAACTCATTTTGAAAGAGGGTGCGATCCCTGGCCTTTTGCGATTGACTGTTGAAGGGACATCTGAAGCACGAGAGCGAGCTCGGAAGCTTCTGGATTTACTCAGAAATTCTCCCCAGAAAAAGAGAATCTCTTCTTCTATTCTGGAGAGAATCGTTTACGACATTGCAACACGTGTGGACGGAGCCGACAAGGCAGCAGAAATGGCCAAACAACTACTCGAAGACATGGTTCAAAGAAGTCTGGAACTCAGCATGAGTCACAACAACCAGCAGACGACGTCCTCGTCTTGTACATCTCCCGAGCCCTCGTCTGTATGATCTCTCTTTTTCCACTTGAGAACAAAGTTCTCTAGCTAATTAGTTGGAGTTTTAATCTGAATCCCATGTTTTAGTTTGGCCAGGTTTTTCAGATTCCGAAAATTGGAAACGAATGGAATTAAAAACTAGCAATGGGTAATTTTGATACCATTGTCAAAGCATTGTATATCTTAGCTCTGGTCATGTACATGAAAAATCTGTTTGGTTACACTAAAACCCTCTTCTTTACCAAATCTTAACTCCTGCAAATAAATGACATAGTGGGAAGTTCACTTCCGAGTAATTTTCCATTTTTAAGGAACTATACAAGTTAAGAGTTTAACTACCTGATTTTTTGAAGTTGGGGTGCGTCCATGTCCAGTGTTAGATTTTTTTAGTTATTTTATAAATGAGAAGTAAAATATAAACTCTTATCATTTGGGGCATGAGATGGCTGACCATTTAGATTCACTTATTTGTTTCGCACAAAACAAACTTTAATGTATCAACTATTAGCGATTTAAAACATTATTGTTAAAAATTTCCGTGTACACTGGCAGCAGAAGACTACAGCGGACGCTCGGACGACCTCACAGAAATATGGACATCCATTAACGGAAAAAGTAACAGTAAGATCTAAATCACTGACAGTTGATACGTTAATGTTTGTGTTATCGAAGAAAATATATTAGTGTCTATATTACTAATAACCACACTTTTTTCCTTGGTAAATTTGAGTTGAATCGAAAAACTTGATTAAGTTTTGATTTTTTATTAGTAAATTTTGGATCTAGACTCTGTTTTTAGGCGTTTTCCTTTTAAATCAATGTGTTTAATTTTTGGATTTTCTTTTTCCGTATCATTATTCGATTGATTGCCACACTATATTTATATTATGGTTAAAAGTTTTTAACTTTCCTTCATTTTACAATATTGGTGATGGAGTCAAGACCAATCCTTAAAAAACAGATTACTCAAATAAAAGGTGAGACCAAACAAAGAGACTACTAAATAGAAGTTAAGGAGGGGAGACAAGATTGCATAATAAGCAGTCAATGAAGCGACAAGATTACTACCTTTTTGTCACCCCAGATTCCCAGAACTCAGACATCCACGTGGAAGCATCATGAGGGTTATGCAGACTCCACTCCTTCCCTCAAAGTTTCGAACTTTAATCTTTGCTGTAATCATCACCATCCCTTTTTTTTTAATTCTCAGACTTCTTTCTTTTGCTGTCAAGTCTCGTAGGTAGCTCCAGGCCATATTTTACTCGTTCTCACAGTCGAAAAAGACTCGCAATGAACTAGAGAGAGAGTGAATATCTGAGCTCTTCTTGCCTAATCTGAGCAAAGAAAGTGGTAAATTCGTCATGAAGAAACTATAGATTTATTGACATTGAGTAGACTGTCATTTCTCGCTAAATAGTTAGCTTTCTTCTATTATTAGAATCGTTCATGGGTCTCTGTTTCGCTATCTTTCAGGATCTCGGAGGCTCTAGATCTATATGGGTGTTGCTGCAGGTCCATTTTTGATGTTTTGACTTTCTGGGTATCCTTTAATCTCTGTAGAGAATTGATTGAATGGCACTTCTTTGAAATATTCCGGTGGGGAGAATGTTGGGGAGGTCCTCGTTGCACAGAGCTGGAAGCTTCCGGCCGGAAAATTTAGGCCAAAATGCTCTGGCTTTGGTCGGAAATCTTTGCTTCACCCTCTTTGTGCTTGGGGTCTTAATCTTCACCATTATAGCTGCTACTTATGAACCAGAAGATCCATTATTTCGCCCGTCAACTAAGATCACCACCTTCCTCACTTCCACTTCCAATGCCACTTTTCAAACAGATAGCACCGTCGTTAAGACCGGTGAGGATTTCATGGCAGCAAATCAAACTGCATTTGCCTCATTTATCAACGAGACAGACGCTGTCAACCTAGGTGATGGCGATTCTACAATTATCAGTATTCCTGAAGAGACTTCATTTGATTGTGATGGAATTGCAGATGGTCCAATTGAATGCAAGGATCCAGAAGTTTTCCACGTGATGGTGAGATTTTCCATCGAACATTTCAAGGAAATGCATTTTTACCGGTTCGGTAAACCCGTTCGTGGATCCGATGATAACACCTGCGACATGGCCTGGCGATTTAGGCCGCAGGACGGGAAAACTGCTGCCTCTTATAAAGATTATAGAAGGTTTGTGATATCTAAATCTGAGAAATGTAGTTTTAGTGTGGTTAGTGTTGGGGAGTACCATAGTGGGGTTAATGCAAGGAAGAAGAAGAAGAAGAAGGCTCAAGAGCCTGGATTTGAGAAGATCGGGGAGGTTCCGAAGGAAGAGTCGACAAATTCTCTGCCTGTTGTTGGGGAGACGGTGAACGATGCTCTTCCCGTCGTTGAATCCGAAGGATCGTTTAGTCGCGGGAAATACTTGTTTTATGAAGGGAATGGAGATAGATGTAAGAGCATGAACCATTATCTCTGGAGTTTCTTGTGTGCTTTGGGTGAAGCTCAGTACTTGAACAGAACATTGGTTATGGATTTGAAGATATGCTTATCGTCGATTTACTCTTCTTCGAAGAAAGACGAAGAAGGGAAAGATTTCAGATTTTACTTCGATTTCGAGCATTTGAAGGAGTCAGCTTCTGTGTTGGACCAGGATCAGTTTTGGTCCGATTGGAAAAAATGGAAGAAGCGAGACGGGTTGAATCTTCATCTCGTAGAGAACTTTCGAACAACACCAATGGAGCTGAAGAAGATGAAGAAGTCTTTAATTATCCGAAAATTCAGATCTACGGAGCCGGATAATTACTGGTACAGAGTCTGCGAGGGAGAGACTGAGTCAGTAGTTCAACGGCCATGGCGTTTAATATGGAAATCGAGGCGATTGATGGACATAGTCTCGGCTATTTCGTCGAAACTGAACTGGGATTACGACTCTGTTCATATAGTTCGAGGAGAGAAAGCAAGAAACAAAGAACTATGGCCAAATCTGGATTCTGATACTTCCCCGAATACACTTCTGTCGACCCTGCCGGAAAAAATCGAGGATGGGAGGAACGTTTATATAGCTACCGATGAGCCCGAAACGTCCTTCTTCGACGCCTTGAAAGATAAATATACGACCCATTTTCTCAATGATTACAGAGAGTTGTGGAGTGAGAACAGCCAATGGTACGCGGAGACGAGAGCGCTTAACAATGGCGTCCCGGTAGAGTTTGATGGTTACATGAGGGTATCAGTGGATACAGAAGTGTTCTTAAGAGGGAAAAAGCAGGTAGAGACCTTCAATGAACTTACCAATGACTGCAAGGATGGTATTAACACCTGCACCACTTCAGCCACTTAAATCTTACACCTCTACTTTCTGACCCTTTTTGTTCCTGTAGTTTGGATACCCGAGTTCTAACCGAGTTAACGAAGAAAGAAAAATGAGTGTCATTTAATTCTCTTTTAAATTCTTAAACCATATTTTAATATCGTCTTTTGGTATTATTGGAGTATTGTTTAGAATCGTGCGGCGTTGAAAGAGACCGTATTTTGGGAAAAATAATATAAGAAAAGAGCGAACATATCTGTTGAACGTCTTGCTATTGTAGAGAACTATCGAACTTATTATCTCATTTTTATCTGATCAGTGCATAAGATTTGTATTGTTGTTTTTTTGACGTATTGCTTCCTTTTGCACCAGAGAAGAGATCCCAAGAATAAACAAAACCTCGTACAATAATCAGATAAAATTACAAAATAACCAAACATTTTATAAATATATTAGTTTTTGCGTTAGATTATTTTTCTCAAAAGACGATCCATCCCAATGCCACTCTTCTCTTTAAATAAAGAGCACTCAGAGAATATTACAATACGCAACTAAAATAGAATCTTAAAAGATAACTAAATGATATCATTTTATCTTCCTTAGGAAATTTCATTAGAACTCTATCTGTATCGTGCGGAAATTATCTCAAACCCGAAAAAAGCTTCCTTAAAATTACGCAACTCCCCACAAAATGCAGAGGGAATATCCAAAAATTTGTAGCTATCTGAGGTGCATCTGCAAAATTACTCAATTCCATGACCAGAAGCAAAGCATAAAGCTGAATATCTCAAAATATGTACAACAGTATTATCCAACAGACCTACCTAAGGATAGGTACAAAGCTATATCTACAACCAAAATGCTCCTGGGACATTGACATATTTATATATAAGTTTACCTAACTCTCTCTTCTTCTGGCATTAATGGAGTCCTACACATTGGGCATGTGACATTCCAGTAGTCCAGCCACTTCTCCAAGCACCCTTTGTGAAAAATATGGCCACAAGATAACAGGTTAATCTCTGATTCAGGCTCAAATTGAGTCAAGCAAACAGTGCAGTTCAGCTCAGCCTGCCGACTGTTGCATGCTTTGTCGAATCGAATGGTGGGCACTCTCCTTCGGAATTCCTCTGCATATGTCTCGGAATAACCTAGATGAAAATCGAGGCAGTCTGCAGAAATTTCGACAGAGTCTGCTGGCAAATGTGAAGAGGATGATGACAAGATGCCAATGTCGATGACATGGAGAATCGATCCAACTATGCTTTTGAAGAAGGAAATGGATAATGCAGTTTGTACTAATACAGAAAGTATTCCGTCGGATGGAGTCGGAAGGCTCGAGAGACCCATTAATTCGTCAAAATAGAAGGCTTCTAGGCAAAATTCTGGTAAGTAGAAGCACACGATCGGATTCAACTGAACTACCCGTAGGTGAAGATCAGATAAGAGCTAAACCTGTATTACAGACGATAAACTTACTTGGACATCTGATATGATACATCAAAAAGCAGCAATTTCCATGGCTTTAGCTAACTTAGGAAACAATAAACAATTAATCACAAACAGGAAACCGACCAGCAACAGTGCAACAGATTGACAGTTCAGATATGCAAGAAAAATCATCAAGAATATACAATTCTACAGCAGCTACACAAAGAGACTTCCTACAGTTCTTCAATTTGGGGTTGGGAGGTGAAAGAGGGAAGATATAAAGAGAAGAAATTGTCTTTAACTTTTCAGGCATGCGAGAAAACAATTCAACAATCACCAATAACATCGTGTCTCTTGATAATATAATTCACCCAAAGGAGGAATGAGACACAGAAATAACTGCAAACAATGGGTGGAAACTCAAAGAGCTGAACTGCCCAGTTCTTCTATGACTTAAAGACAGTAAAAATAAAAATTCAGAAAAAACACAACATTCGTTCATGTAAATGGAAGCCAGACAGAACAAAGCTGGTATCAATCATCGCAATCTGATAACTCTGAAATAAAGAACGGAACAGAAGAACGACGCCGATTTTCTCGAGCTAAAAATACCAAAAAATGCACTATCCCCATCAAATTCCCCACTTTTCCGCCAAAAAAAAATGAAAAACGAATTTTTGTTTTTTGTTTTCATCTCAAGAGAAACTTCTTTGAAGAACCCAGTAAAGAAAATGAAAGAAAAGGCCGAAAATTTGCAGGAAAAATAATGCCCGAGTTAAAGAGGGCGAGGGAGCGAGATTCTTACAAAGTAAAGCTTTGAAGTTTCTATTCCTCTATCTTTCTGTTTCAAAATGGAGAGAACCAGACGAACAGCAGTAGACTGGTAGCTTACCAAAATCAACAATCATGAAGAAAAATACCTCAGGAATTATTATATAAAGGAAAACAATTGGGTGGCCTTTACCTATCTTGACTCTCTCAAACCACACCTTCCAAACGCTTCCATTAACAGGGCACTGACTAATCCATGCTTCTAACCATGATTAACTTTTCCAGATTGCCATTAGCTAACCTCTTTTCCATCCTAACCATGGTTACTTTGTTCTATTTCAACTGGGTATTCATTTTTCAATCCTTCCGAATCCCAAACTTGCTTTAACTTTCATTAAACCTGATAATCTCTGTTTTTCTCCCCCTTTTTACCTACGTAGATCATAATAATTTCCAGCCATCGTGCAAGTTACAATCTTTACAAGTGACCTCCTTTTAAAGGTTACTCCAATAATTAAACTAAATTTACAATCTTCACAGCTGCAGCAATCATAGCTCCTCAAATATCTTTGATATACAGAGTTGCCTTTGCTAGAACAAAAGGGTAGACTTGGATAATGACAGACAACATTTCTCCATACTATTTATTCATCTCCATGCGAAAACGACAGCAAAAATGAAATTTTTTTGTGAAAAACCTTCGACAACCAGCGCAAATGGCGTGCTGGTGCATGCATGGCCCCTGTATAATTTGTGATGGCTCTTCCTCCTTCGTATGTCGCTTCTACAAAGGACGAGTGTCCTCTGCATGAAAAGCTCAGGTTTTGTCTGATTGTTTGTCGCCATTGTTACGTGTCATCAAGCTGCGTATACTACGTTTGTGTTAGTCTCCTCGCAAACTTGGATTACTCCAAGTACAAAGTTCATAGCAAATGATGAATTGTATGAATGATTCTCCACAACTCTCAATCAAATCAAGTGATTACGATCTGAAGTTACACCAGTTCATCTAGTGTTCAGTTAATGCGTTAGGAATTTCATTTAATATCAAATTATTGCATAATTTCTCGATAATGGTGGTGTGGTTAGTGGCCCGTTGAGCATGTAAATATGTACCATCACAGTTCCACATGGCAGGAGATGGGGCATTGACCATTGGGGCGCTTCTGCAATTAATGCTGCAGGCCATGTCTCCATCAGTTGTTTGGAAGAATCTCTGTAGCATTTAGCACTTCAAATACTTTCCCTTTTTCTGTTATAAACAGAAGATGGAAACAGAGATTTTTCTGTAATTTCTCAGCTTCTCTCTCTCTCTCTATTTTTTTTTAAATTCCTTTTTCGATTTTCTAACTTCTCCATCGAACAATTTGAACCGGGTGTGTTTGATGGGTGTGGCTTTGCTTTTATCGATTTGAGTTTATGTTCATCTTGTAAGCACTTCTGCCAAAAAATATCTTTGGTAAGTTGATAATTCTGGAAAAAACTCTTAGCTTTAAAAGCACGGCTTCTTCTTTTTGTCTGCATGCACTATGAATTGGATGACTTGTTCTAATCACAGACCCACTTGACCATGTGGCCAGAGAGAGAGAGAGAGAGAGAGAGAGAGAAGCTTTGATAAAACAAGCATTTGTATTTGGTTGGATTTCCATCGAAGTCTCATAATATTATCTCCAACTATGCTATTTTGACAACAATTCATAAGATTATTCATAGTTTGTTCTTGGTTTATGCCATTTGTTTTCAATTTTTCATTGAATTCTTGCTTTTTGTGCGATTAGTTCGGTCAAGAAGAAGATAAAACCAGCTTTAGTCTCAGATATGGCTAACCTTAATACCCACCTGTGATTAACCTGCAACCGATGCAATTTTTTAATTTGTGTGTATCATTACTATTTGAACTATTTTACCGTCTGATGCGAAGATTGGTCCAAAGCTTACTGCTTCAGCTTCATTGCTTGATATCTTTACATATTAACAAATTCAACAATGGAGGACTGCAATAAATGGCTGTATGAGTCAGTCATCTGCCATCACAGATCATTCATTAGCTTTACCCTTTCTCTCTCTCCCCTCATACTCTAGCGGATCTGAGTATTTTTCTTTCCAAAGTTTCAGTCGGTAGAGAGAAGAAACCTGTGAATAGATAGATGGCTAAAAGGGAGAACTCAGCACATTCCAGAAAAAATCTATTACAATAACAAAGCCATCACTAACGTGGCAATACATATCTCTCTGCTACACAAGCTATGAAAGAGAAATTACAACTGCTGAAGTTATCTGTTGTGTCAGCTACAAACATATTTGTCCTCTCAATTACAAGTATATATTAGATGTAGATTCTATGCTGTACAAGTAAAATGTGGACCAAACACATGGCAGCATTGGATTCAACAGCCACCGGAACAGGTCATGTAAGATTCACGTCCCAAAAAAAAAGAAGAAAGGTTATAAGTACTAACCCAGCATACTTCTTCATTTATAAGTACTAACTATAACCCAGCATACTTCATTTATAAGTACTAACCCAGCATACTTCTTCCTTTACCAGGAGCTAAGTCTAGTTGTGGTGTTGGCCAAAAAGAAGACACTAAAAAGACAAACATTGCCATTTACAGCTAACTTTGTCCGTTGAATCACATTTCCCTCTTTGCAGAAACCTTTGGCCTCGGTGATAGGATCATCGACCTTGTCATTGCGTCGAGGAGAATGATTAAGGCAATCATTCATTGTTAGAAAAAAACACAAAGAATGAATGATGGTTTGTGTTTCTTTCGAGCAAGCAGAAAAATTGCAGTATCAGTAGCTTCTGGTTTGGCTCAATGGGTCATAGTCATAAGCATCTCCAGCTTTGACAAATCGTCCCTTCACACGCCTTCTTACGTCTGCCCTTGCTTTCCGAGAAGCATACCTCACTCTTTTCTCAAACCTATTAAACGAGTAAACAGTAAGTACAGACTTGAATTTTTCAGCAACAATTTGTAGCATTTCTCCAAAAATATATTCAGAAACCACATACAGAAGTTTCGTTCAGTAAATCTAGCGCAGTAGAGGGAGATTATTAAGAGCCTCTGCAGGGAACTATCCAATGTACAAAAACTAATTCTAAGTTAAAGGTTTTGATAATGTTCTTACTTGCGATCCTTCTTCTTCTTTTGATACCGCAGGACAGCATTACTACGATTAGCCGATTGGATGGAACTCTCAGCGCATGGGGGGCACCATCTAGGCTCTCCCATTGCCGGCATTGATGAAGCTCCCCAAACTCCCACACTACTCTCTCCGGCAAGGCCAGAAAGTGGCAGACCCGAATGTGCTTGTCTTGCGTTAAAGTAAAGAATTGAGTCTGTTTTAGCACTCATCATAGATTCGACAGATGCTGCTGTACTACACGCTGGCTGTACAGTATCAACATGTCCAGCTGATGAACCCTGCAAAAATCACTTTCAGTTCCACTACTAGATTACACAAAGCGATGTTGTAAGAAAGGAAAATTTGGAGTTGAATTTCTCTAATTTTAGTAGAGAATTTTAATCTCTGTTATGGCTACCAAGCAAAACAAATGTTTTATTAGATAAAGAGGGGAAAATATATTTTGTTAGCACCTCAGCAGTGACTTCACCCCGGCAACTAGAATCAGCAACCGACATATCCTTCGCCGCATATAAACTAGCAATCCCACCATTCTCAAAAAGCTCCTCAGAGTGATTTAGAGCTACTCGAAATAATTCCTCGTAGTTTTCAATATCAAAATCAAGTTCATCCATATTGAAATCGTCATCAAGGACGTCACCTTCGCAGAAACGACCGGTATCTTTTGTTGCAGGACAGTACAACTGTATATTGAAATAAGGAATTTACAGAAACTCAATATATATAAACTCGTACATAATAAACTAGAAGTTGCATAATCCAATAAACAATTGCATTTTACAGTGCATCCCTTTTTCCCGAATTTATTTTGGGTGATGGATAATAATTAATGGACAATATCCCTTTTCATCAGCCTTGCAATGCTTTACCACAATGGAAAACAATCATGCATATACCGAAACTGCACAAGAACTAAGGTTTAATATCTCCAAGGTTGGCGCAAGTGATTAAAGCATTGACCTTTAAGACTTGACCTTTTTCAAGGTCCCAAATTCTTGGGGGGTCATTTCTCATGGAATTAAACTACGAAAGCTTACCCTCTACATAAATCTCGTACTATCAATAAGTACCTTGGGCAAAGTTACATTAGAAGATCCGGCAGGCACGCTTAGAAGATGAGGCATAGTGCCAAACTCAGGTATCAGAGAGGAAGCTTCCAAACCAGATGATTTACACTCGACCGAATTAGATGTTTTTTGACCAATATCATTGTTATAATTGCCCCAACCATTCTTTGTACTTTCGTCGGTAATACTCATCAATCCTAATTCTTTTTCACAAGCATCACCCTCAGCAGCTGGAAGATCCAAAACAAAAGACCATATACAAGAAAGTTCTGCAGCAGATGGGCAGCCAGAATAACAATTTATGGTCTGCCTTTTATGCGAATCAGAAGAGGTAGATGGGCTGTGGCCAGTCCAATCACAATTTTGGCAAAGGGTAATCTTCTCTTCAACACATCTTACTACTGCAGGCTGAGAATTGCACTTTTCACATAGGAGTGTTCTCGAGTGGCGCTTTGACAAGGCATTAGCAGAATGGACACTTCGATCGCATGATAAACATAAACAGGCAGCATCGGAACGGCAATAAACCATCGACCTTTGCTCAGCGCAAAAATCACATATATAACCCATGTTGGAGTTGAGTAAATTCAGATGAATTCTTCTATAAGTCCAACAAAACTATCTATCTGAGCATCTCAAAGTAAGATTCTGCAAAATCGAAATAATGTTCAGATTTTCATTTCAAATCCTTCAACAAACTGTCATTAAAAAACAGGATTTCACGTCGTACTTTAGTTGAGACAAATCAGTGTTCTTGAATAGGATATCATATCAAACTCTTAAAAGATTGAGAAGACACACATAAGCTAGAAAGTAATTTTGGTTTCTCTAATTACATGATTGCTTTCCTATACACAACAGGGAACTCGCTACAATTTCCATAAGTCGTAATTATAAACGAAATCATCATACCGTTTGCCATGCTCAACAAGATGTTACATGGGTAGATCCATGGAATTTACAGCTCCTGAAAAACTAAAATTGCCAAGAAAATTATATTTAGCGCGAGGAAAAAGAAAGGCAAAAGTATCATTAACTGAGAAAAGCGATCTTAGACAACAACAGAAAAACGAAATAAACACTTTGTACTGATTTCACAAATTAAGAAACGAAGGTTGCAAATCCATACGCAACCAGAAAAGAAATCAAACCCATTTCCCAAAACAAAAATTACCGGCAAAAAAGATGATTCACAGATAAAGCCATTAAAAACGCAAACTAGGGTGGAATTGTTGACAACCTACTTCTGGAAAAGAAGAAATTCAATGGAAATGTAAAATCAACTCTGATTTCTCAGAAACACCATGTTAAAAGAGGCAAAAGCAGAAAAGAAGAGCGCTTGAAGTCATACAGTGAAGAAAGGACGAGACAAGATCAGGGAAAAATAGTTTAACCCAGTGTCGATGGGAAAATGAAGAGTTAATTCACAGGTACAGAAACCCTAGAAGCTGGAGAACAAAATTCACTCTGTTCAGATGGATGGATAGAAGATGATATTGGGTGGGTTGGCAATGTGACAGAAGCAAAAATCTTTCCTTTCAGATAGATAAAGAGAGAGAAAATAGAAAAAGTGTAAGAGAGAGAAAGAAGCACAAGTTGGAGAGAGGAGTAGGACCATGTCCTTTTACCATTGAAACCAAAAGTTAGGCCCTTTTTTTCACCATTGTTGGTCCCTTCCCTTCAAATACATCAAAGCTCTCTTCTTTCTCGCTTTCCATGTCTACTTTTTGTAAAACTGAGACTGCCAAGAACCAAATCCAAGATTTGGTGGGTAATTAAAGCTTCAGTCTTTTCCATGTGAAGCATTAATTTGACCTCTCTAATTATTAATCATAAAACTACGGCCTGAAAAGCTCTTCTTCAGTAACGTTTCAAAAGTTCTTGTCTCTAATCATTGTCCAATTAAGATTCAAACCCACCTTTGGCTTTTATAATAAATAAATAGTTTGGAATATGATCAGCTAAATTTCTCAAAATGCCATCCTAAGTGGGAATCTTTTCTATGCAAAATAATAAAAAAAAAAAATTAATACCCATGATTTACCCCTTTTTCTACCTGATTGTTCCATTAGGCCCACGAAATTCAAAGTCTGACTTTTATTTTTGGTAATTGTGATTAAAATGTTGTTTAGAATTGTCAATTTGCCGATTCCGATTTATTGGCCCATTTAAAATAATTTGATTTCTACTGACCTAGACTGTGAGCCCGCCATTTTTGGACCATCTCCAAGCTTCTGAGCATATATGGTATACCAAACAGAGAAGTAGGTTGACCAGAGAAGAAGCAATGCCTTGGTTTTCACTCCCTGTCTTCTTGTCGGAGTGAAGTTTAAGGATGTTTTATCATACAACCAGAAATAATTTGGTAAAGGGCCACGTTTGATGAAAAAACAACATTAAAATTCACGAAAGTTTATAGCTTTCTATGCTTGTTTCATCTCATTCATCAACAAAGAAGTGGAGGATGTAATGATTGAGATCAAGAACATAACCCATTTTCATGTTACACTTTGGAAAAGAAAGAACAAGGGTCGAGCATTTTTCATATACATAAATTACAACTAATTATGGTCTTTGATTCAACAGAGATAAACCAGCTAAGTTTTAAAACCACGCACAGTTATGGAGGAGAGATAGGGGATGAGAGCTCACTCAATCTTCCAAGCATATAGAAAAAGAGAGAATTCAGACGTAGCAGAGTTGCTTCTGGTGGAAAAATACAGGCTGCTTTTCTCACTCTCTCCTCCACCTTCAATGTGATTTCCATGGCTGCCATCTTTATCATTTTCAGACTCTGGGAGACCTGGTTTGAATATGAACAACCCATGGCCTGTGCCAGGGGCCGTGAAGAGCCAATCATGGACATCCCAGAAAACCTGCACTGGTTGTTTGTTGACTAAAACAGTCTGGTTTCCCCTGAATTTCCATTGCAGATTCTTAACGTGGACCAGTACAATCCCATCTATGCTTATCCACATTTCAGGATCTTTAGGCCCTGTCGTTGAGCTCTCCACAACAATGTCGCTTTCTCTCTTCCTTTCGTCGAATTTGGCTCTGGTCGAGAAAGACTTTTTGGCGAATACGTTTTCTTTCTTGTAAACCAGAAGGGCATCTACCAGAGCCGGTCTGGATTTCGTTCTCTTATACGCCTTCTTCTTGTAGTCCCCTTCTAAGAGCACAACCTCTTCGTCGGAGACCAAAGCAACGTAATATTCCGATAAGGGCTCTGGACCGCTACCAAATTTAGCAGCGCGTATATCCCAATATACGTCGACTTGATTTCCGTCAACCTCCATGGATTTGAATCCTTTTTTGTTCCAAAAATGCCATGGTTTTAGGTCCATTTTGCAAGCACAGTGGAAATCGCCTTCCAAGCTATGAATCGTAATGCAAAGCGAGTGGTTTATTAGGTTTTTGCACCATAAAACCGTCACGTTGCGCCAATAGCCTGCTATATTGGCTTGGTAGACGCAGGTGACGGTGCTCTGAGCGGTTTTATTCGTTACGGGATTCTCTGTGATTTTCTCTGCTAATGGGGGTGGAGTCGCCAACGATTGGGCTCTCAGAGAACGATGAAAAGACATCGCTACTTCCCCCAGCTTCATCAGAAACGGAAAAGACAAATGCTATCCCCAGGTTCGTATCGGCTGACAAGAGAACCAATACAAATCACATGACTGAGCTCTGCGACGGACGAACAATCGGGATCACAAACAACAAGAAAAGATGCAGCCGACAGTATAAAATGGAAAATGAAAAAAAAGGAATTCTCTGTTACCTCTACTTTTCCCTCTCGAAAGTTTCAACAAAAAGCTGAAAATCCTGCCTGGTTCGCCATTGATGCCAGAAACGAAGAGGAGAGAAAGTGAAGAAGAGGAGAGAGAGAGAGAGAGAGAGAGAGAGAGAGAGAGAGAGAGGGGAGAAATGGCGGAGAGAGAGAAATCGGGGAAGAGGAAAGGGTGGTAGGATTAGTAGGGAAGAGGACGCAGAAATTGAAGGAAAAGAGAGACCAAGAACTCGGGCAAAAGTTGGTTAATAACTGAATTCTCTCCTTTATTTTATTAATTTAATTTAATATTATAATAATCCTTATTTTCCACGTCATATCTTTCATTTTAAAAAATAAATTCTAATGTAAATGTAATGCATCGTGTCAAAATATCATTATTTATTTATTTATTGCAAAAAATGAACACAAAATATTAAATACCAAGATTATCTCCGCCTGGATAGCTATAACCGAAACCTTATCACAGAATTCTGATAGGCGGGGCAGGTGAGCTGGTCTTCGTTTCCAGAAGAAAATTATAAACTTTCAAAGTGTCATTTATTTTTAATCCTCCAAAATAAATGTACAAAAAGTCTGACAGTCTAAATCTCGGAAGATGACTGATAGTCTTCTGTTTTCATTTTACAAAGATAACGAGATTAATACCTCATGTTCTCTTCGGGGGACGACGCAAGGGGTGCTCCACCCCCGTGCACGTGTTTTGCACATGTCAACGAGGTCCGTTTTACATGTGCAACGCACGTGCGCCCAGCCGCGTTTTGATTTTTTTTTTAAATAGTCTTGAGAACGACTTATATTATTACTTTTATTTTATAAATTAATTTTATAAAAATATCAAACGATACTGAATTTACTTATAATAGTTTCTTCTTCATTTTTAAGCACCGCCATTTCAAAGGTGAGCCAGTCTAACAATACTGAATACATTCTTCTTCCTCTCTACACTCTTTCCCTAACCTAATTCATCTGCTCCATCAATCATCAGAGGGAAAACGGGGGCCAAAGAAAAGAAGACAGAGGCAAAGAAGATGATGGGGGAAGAAGAGAGTTTGATCAGTAAATCACGGCCGACAACTTCCGCTGGAAATGGCCAACCGGACGCCTCTCACGATCATTATCCAGACATGGTAGAGATAACAGAGATGGACTACTCTCCAGGTAGGAGAAAACCTCCAATACACAACTGAACAAAAAAACACAAGGAAATTAGAGGATAAACCAAATTAGTAATTAGTAATAAAGAAAAAAAAGGGTATGAGAAGAGACGGACAGCGTTACAGAAAATGCTGCATGCTTTTAGGGTTACCACACATTGTATATTAAACTATGATTTTAGCACGGACAATGTGCCCTTCTTGACAAGCATGTGGCCTGAAAAGTTGAAATTAGGGTTTATGAAGAGAAAATGATTGTATTTTTTTTTATTAACTTAATGTAGACCTAACTCTTAATGTTTGATTGAATTTTAACAAATGAAGGTTACCATTGTACTTAGTGGCTCAAAACATGGGGAATTGACTAGTTTGAAAACTTTGAGACATGGTTTACCAGTGAACGACTAATCAACTATGGCGCCAATAATAGTGATGGTACCATGACAGAAGAAGGGAGATTGGTTCTTGTAGAATTTGTCTTCGAGTCCAATGCCGGGGACCATTTTCTAATTTGTTGGCTGGTTCGTTTGAAATCTAAGTTGGAAAGGCAAAAGAGGATTTTTGCATTTCTCCTTGATTCATAATTGAGTTATTTGTTTTCAATTTATATATTTGATATAAGCGTTATAATTTGTAAGTGTTTTCAGATGTTTTCATAGGAAAATTTGGTCGAGAATTTGAATTTTTCTTGTGAATTTTTCGTTGAGTGTCTCAACCTAGAATCTCGACTCTAATTGATTGGTCATCACTTTGTGGCCGATCAACTCTACCTTAGCATTTCTCCTCGTCTTCCACTCCAATTGGCTCGGTTCCCTTTTTTTTTTTTTTTTTTTTTTTTTTTTTTTGCATTGGGATGACTTTAGCGGATTTTATATTCTTTGTTTGGATTCCTTGGCTAACAAATCATTTGGGCCCATCATTAGAGTCATAGAACCACATCAAGGACCCAAATATGGTTTGGAAAAGGGTGATCTCACTTGGAATCCACGTAAAAAAGGATAATTTTATGTTTATTTTTTAATTTTATACGATAATGTTATCGCTCGACATAGTAGTTGGATTTATTTATCAACTGATGTAATACTTAAAATAAATTATAAATATTAATTATATAATTGAATATCGATGTGTCACGAAATAAAATTCGACAGTAAAATTAGAATATAGATTTTAATAGTTTGAAATTTCAGGCCATTTGAGCAAACCATGGCCTAAAATTGGAGCGACAATCCAATTCACTGGTAATAATAATAATAATAATAATATATCTATTTTTTCTATAAAAATCAACGGATCTAAAAAATGATATACAAAAGAAAAAGAGAATTAAACAATTAAAAAAAAGAGATTAAAAACAAAATAAAGTTTCACTCATTAACGAATGAAAATGAATTGGTTCATATTTTAATAATAATTATTATTATTATTTAAAGCTATCATATGCTTCAACTTTCAGCAGAAAATGATGGACAATTTGCAATTGCCATCACTTGGACTTTTTTTGGACGTGATGATATTTCCCAAGAAAGTGCTAGAAAAAGCTAACAGAAATTAAACTTGTAAATATCTAGATTATTTATTTATAATAATAATAATAATAATAATAATAATAATAATAATAACGTTTATTTATGATCAGAAAATTAGGGGAAAAAATAGTTAATCTCACGTGACCCAGAAGGCAAAAAGTTGGTGGATTTAATAAACCCTCTTGATTTAATTATTCAACTGTGATGGTTCATCTTGAAATGTTTTGGTTTAACATAATTAATTAAGATGTGGTATTTGGTAGATGTAGATGGGGGGAGACTTAAATATGTTGTTAATCTCGTACCCAATTCCATGTGTAATAACATCACCTACCTTTCAAATAGAATGCCTCGTGTTTTTCTATTTAAAGAAAAGAAGGAAATCTATAAATAATACGATACTCGGGACGACTAATGCTTGGACTCTGTTGCATGTAAATGTACAATCAAACTTAAAATGAAAGTTGTCTCTTTTATGTTTAAAATGTTGTGTCGGGTTAAGATGAAACTCTACTTATAAATTAAGATAATTATCAAAATAAACTCTCAAGTAAAGAAGTATTTTTCATTGACACCTTAAACTTTTAATTTCATCAAGTTTAATCTACGTACAAAGCAACGAGGTAAGTGTCTGCGTACTAAGCAATAAGGTAAGTGATGTTTTCTGTTGACTTGTCGGTCTGCATTACAAATTGCTAGGTTAAGTAGTATCGTTACGATAAAACTCTTAAGACTTGTTTTTTTTATTACGTTTCGACATTGATGACTTGAAATAAAGCGGAACTAAGTGGCAATACATCATGAGCCTTGTGATGGTGCTTTGATTTATAATGAATTTCATTCGTCGTTATAATTGTTTGTGTAAACTTCGAAATTTAATGGATATCGTTTTTCTTTGTAATTTGTTTTGCACAACTACTTTGGTATTTCTTCCTTCTCAATAAAGCTTCTATATTTCTTAATACTTTTAATCATTATGCTTGGTGGGTCTCGTTAGTGTCTTCACATTTGTTCCAAAAGTTGTATGCAACATTACCCATATTTCATATACTAAAAGAGAAGCAACTCAACATTAGATTTTTTCCGTGCGAGAGTTTTGGGAGAATAGTCGGAAGATCCACACATGAAATGTCTGAAAAAAAGCATAATCTAAAAACTATAGGATTCAAATAATGTCACAATCACTCGTTACTTTGCTGCTTCTTACCACTTAAGTCACTAATTGAGCTTGCATTTTCATACTAAATCAGAGTTGTCATCTGCTCTTGGGGCTGTATTTGCGGTTAGATCCTCGTCCTTCGTATCCTCACTCTTTCCATTTAATCTGGTTTGAGATATTCCTCTAACATGGTTTGCCGAAGCTCCATTCTGAATCGATTCGATGTAAAGAATCTTTGCAAGATTCCTAAAGCGACGCCGAAAAGTTGGGATCCGAGACATGGAAGCAACAACTCCCTGCAGTCTGATGGGCCAGATCTTTAATCAGTTTTGACAAATAACAAGTCCAGTGCAGTAGCTGTACAAGAAATGGAGTCCAAAGAGTAGAGAAGCTCATACAAGTAGATTTGTACCTTCTTATTATGGCTTGCAGCTGTGCTCTCCTGACATTGTCAGAGGATGGAAATCCCATTTCATCCCATTCCTGTGGATTTTCATTTCTGCATTTCATAAGCAACTTTTTCAGGCAAAGTTCCTCATCTTCATCTAGTTGTAGTTTCTTTACTTGTTCTTTCATGATTACTAGTGGCCCAATGAACCATTCGAACATTTTGTCTCTCGGTGCATCCGACATTCTCAACTCCATGTCATCCGCTGGAAGTTCCATTTTGATCATGATTGAAACTCAAATGAAAATATTTGACAATAAGCAGAAACTCAACAAAAGAAAGGCACTTACAGATAACCAAACCAGAAGAGTTGGACTTTGCTGAAGCAAGCAAACACTGTAATATGGACCATGCGGGTAACTTGACACTCAGCTTCTTAGAATGTCCTTTCAGAATGTATTCATTGATGTCCTGGATAGTTATCAGACCATCCTGGAGTAGAATTCTGCCGTTTTCTTCTGAGGACTTGAAGAGCCAATCCCAAACCTGAGACATTCAGAAGTTTAATACAAGACTTACCACCGAATATTAATATTTACAACCTCACTAAGACACACCTGTATGGTTTTATGTTGTTGGATTTGCCATTTCAATGTCCTCGATCGGTCAGAGAAAAGTTTTGATTGGTATGAACTTTCTCTCTCAATTTTCTTATTCTTATCCTTGTCCCGTGTATCTTTTTTCTCCAGTCTTAAGCTCGTGTTTCTACGGTAATTCGGCCTGACTGTCACAGTGGCGTATGAGAATAAAATTTCAATTTAAATCAAGAAAAAAAAAACTCATCGACCATTAATCATACTAAGTACATTTTCTTATAAAAAAACCAAAAAAAGAAGAAAAAAACTCATGGGAGTGAGACTTTTACATACCTGGGTAAGCATGATCCTTCCCTTAAATACAGCAAGTCATTTACGTATTCATCAAACAATGAAACAACGGACAATATGTACGCAAGTCCCATCATGATGGAGTTTTCCTATAAAATAAACTTTTAAATAACGTTTTTGTTGATTATGGTGGAAACGATGATGTCAAAAGAGCATCATATGACAAACCTGATGAACAACTACTCCACTGTATAATCCCAAAAAAATGCCAGAGATGATAGCACTTATGACAGCACCCACCACAGCTATAGGCCAAAGAATGATGGCAAGACCAGCAAATGGAACACATACAGTCTCCAAGAATGGTCCTTCTCTACCAATCAGATCTTCTAACAACCTCTTCCATCCTTTGAACAACATATAGGGGCTTTTTGACAGAGCAACGGCTGTAATCAAAAGCACATCTACAGGAACGCCAATAAGGCAAACCACTAAACAACTTGGAAGTTTTGCTAACCTGACAAGATAAAGCAGGCTTTATATGAAGAAATGGTCCTTTATTGGAATGTGAAAAGATGTAACATGAAAACCATTACTTTATTTCCATTGGCTTTTCATCAGGCTCCATTGACTCACTTAACTCGTCCATGTAGGAGAAGTAAGAATGGAAGCAGAAGTCTGTAAAATCTTGAACCAATGTGCAGCTCCCTTTAATTGTGGACAAACAACCATCCTATGTACATAAAGTAGGACATCAAGGTATTAGAAATAAGAATAATATTAGTATACGTGGATAGATGACGTGTATTTTCTTTACCATTTCTTACCCTTTTTCTATTCTGTTATTCTGTTTATAGCTTTCTCAGTATATGAAATAATGAGGAAACTCATTTGCAAAAAGACTAACAGATCAATAAAGAGAAGTTTCAATTATTTCGACTTGTTCGTAATATGGTATCAGAGCTCCGCATCTGCTCAAGCCTTGATTCTTCTTTATTTATGCAAATTTCTCCATGTCTCGTGAAAAGGGGAATGCAACAACCGTGAGTTCAAGATCCTTTGTTTCGAGTTCATCCATGGACGATTGTAGCAGAGCCTATTTCCTCCACAATGGAGATCATTCAAGTCTAGTTTTAGTTTCTCATCTGCTTATTGGGCCCAACTTTAACACCTGGAAGCGTGCCATGACTATGGCATTAAATGCGAAAAACAAGTTGTTCTTCGTCAATGGTACAATAATCCAGACCTAATTTAGCCGATTTACTATTCCCTTCTTGGTCTAGGTTTAAGAATATGATTGTTTCATGGCTGCTCAACTCTGTTTCGAAACAACTTTCAGACAGTTTGATATATTTTGATACTGCGTTTGACATATGGAATGATCTAATGTAACGATTCCATCAGACTAATAAGCCTCACATAAACCAGCTCAGAAAATGTTTGTTAGAATTGAATCAAGGAGCTATGAATGTCAGTGGTTACCACACAAAATTGAAGTCATACTGGGATGAATTGCAAGATTTTCGACCACATGCTAGATGCACTTGTGTTGGTATAAAGGAAATGATTGATTACCAACAACAGGAATGCATTTTACAATTTCTTATGGGACTTGATGAATCATTGTCTCAGGTTCAAACACAGATTCTTGTGATGGGGCCTCCGCCTTCTATGAGCAAAGTGTTCTCTCTAATTGTACAAGAAGAAAGGTAGCGAGTAATAGGCATTTTACTGAATTCTATTGCTCTAAACTCTTCAGTTAGATCAAGTCATTTTCAAGCTCAAAAACCCAAAGAGAGATAGACCTTTCTATTCTCGTTGCAAAATGACGAGCCATACTGTAGACAAATGCTACAAAACCCACGGTTTCTCCTTGGAGATAAACCAAAGAATTCTAAGCCTTATATCAACCAATTGAATGCAAGAACCAATATAGTGCCTAATTCACAACAAAATTTTGCCACGGCAGAAAATCTTTTCACAAGAACAATATCAACAATTGATTGCCCTTCTTCTGATAATTCTGAAATAGAAAAGCAATTCCCTCGGTGTCAAATTTAACAAGTGAGACATTTATCCTTCTATCTTCCTTTGCAAATATTATTGATTCTACGTCTTGGATTTTAGATACTGGAGCTACTCATCATGTATACTCTAGTATTGATTTTTCATAAATTCAATACTAGTTTCCAATAGTTTTATCACTCTTTCAAATCATTCCCTTATTTCTATCAAAAGAATTGGATTTGTTAAATTGACAGATACTATAATTCTTCAAAATGTATTATTTGTTCCACATTTTCGATTCAACCTATTGTCTACTAGTGCTCTCACTTCCTTCCTCAAGTGCTCCATTACATTTCAATATATGTCTTGCTTTATTCAGGAATCTTTCACGGGCAAGAAGATTGGGACAGGTGAAAGACATCCAAATTTCAATGTTTTTCATCAAAATAAATCTGCCCACAAATCCAACAACTTGCAAATCAGTTGTTCCTCAACAAGCTGTCTAGATCCTACCAAATGGCATACACGACTAGGTCATCCTTACGATGCCAAATTACAAATGCTTAAAAATGTATTAGACATTTCATCGTCTATAAACATTAATGTTTTGTTTTTTCTTTAGCTAAACAGAAAAGGTACCTTTCAATTCAAACAATTCTGTCTCTACTTTTCCTTTTGCCCTCATAGATTGTGATCTTTGGGGACTATTTCATAATATTGCTCATGAGAATCCTAAATTTTTTTTCTTACAATTGTTGATGACTTCAGCAAACTCACTTGGATATATATATGTTAAAATCCAAATTTGGAGTTCCTAGTCACATTTTTGATTTTATAAACATGATTGAAAATCAATTTCCTTCCAAAGTCAAGAGCATCAGAACTGATAACAGATCATAATTTTTCTTAAAAAAATTTCTGAATTCTAAAGGAATTACCCATTAGCATTCTTGTGTTGAAATACCTCGATAAAATTCCATTGTTGAACGTAAACATCAACACATACTTAATGTAGCCTATTTTTTCAATCAAATATTCCTCTTGTATATTGGAATGAATGCATTCTTTCTTGTGTGTATACTTAATAAATTGTATTCCAGCCTCTCTATTGAATAATAAAAGTTCATTTGAAAAATTGTACAATAAAATTCCAGTTTATGATCATCTTCAAAATTTTGGATGTCTGTTTCCACTCTTGACAACATTCGACACAAATTCTCCTCTAGAGCATAGGCTGCTATTTTTCTAAAATAACCAATTGGTTATAAAAGATACAAGATTCTTGATCTGACTTCCAACAAAATTTATGTATCTTGAAACGGTGTATTTCAAGAAAACATATTTCCTTTTCTTAAACATAATGCTGATTCTCCTGTACTTCCATTTGAAATATTTCATGATTCCGTTTTACCTTCTAATTCAATTATAATATTCCTTCTTCAGTAAAACAATCTTCAAGAAAGATTAATCATCCCTCGTACTTACAAGACTATCATTGTCCTCTAATTTCTTCTATGTTATCGTTACCTAACAGCTCCTCAAAATATTCTCTTTGCAATTTCATATCACATGACCACCTTTCTCCTTCTTTCTTTCACGAAATATTTTCTATCTATTTCTTCAATAGTTGAACCCAAAACTTTTACTCAAGCTTTTGCTATTCTAGAATGGAAAAAGGCTATGATTGTTGAGTTACAAGTTTTGGAAAAGAATTCTACTGGGATACTTATGGATTTACCAAAAAGAAAACATATCAATGGTTGTAAATGAATATTTAAAATTAAATATTACGTCGATGAATCAATTGAAAGATATAAAGCCCTCTTGGTAACTAAAGGCTACACTCAGCAGGAAGGTATCAACTATTATGATACGTATTCCCTGGCTGCTAAGTTGGTTACTGTAAAGTTAGTTCGTGCTTTGGCAGTAAATCATAATTGGCTTTTGTACCAACTTGATGTTAACAACATATTTCTTTATGGTGATTTACATGAAGAAGTATACACGTGTTTACCACAGGGTTATGATACAAAGAGGGAGCATTCGAACAAAGTTTGCCTGTTAAAGAAATTCCTTTATCGTTTAAAACAGGCTTTTCGTCAATGATTTTTGAAATTCTCTTCAACCTTGCTTGCTAATGGTTTTTATCATTCTATATTTGATAGTTTGCTGTTCACAAAAAGGACTAATTCTTCATTTATCCTAGTTTTAGTTTACATGGACGATATAATCTTAGCAAGCTCGTCAACAAATGAGGCAAATAAGTTCAAACTATTTCTTGACAGCAAGTTCAAACTAAAGGATTTGAGTATTTTATATTTTTTCTTGGCATGGAGGTATCTCATTCTAGCAAATGTATTGCTCTTAATCAACGACAATATACTATGGATTTGCTGTCTGATACGGGTTTCTTGGGTTGGAAACAGCATCCACTCCGATGGATCCGTCGATTAAAATTTCATCTGATACAAGTTCTTTGCCACAAGATATCACTTCATTACGCAAACTTATTGGACGTTTGCTTTATTTGTCTCTTACTAGACTAGACATTTCATTTGTTGTCAACACGTTGAGTCAATCAATTTCTTGCAGCTCCAAGGACACATTATCTTCAGGCAGCATATCGAAATCTTCAATATCTGAAATCAACTATTTTTAAGGATTATTCTACTCTATCAATTCGGATAGTCAATTGAAAGCATTTACTGATTCGGACTGGGCGAGTTGTATTGATTCATGACGTTCTATCATTGGTTTTTGCATCTTCTCGGCAGATTCATTAATTTCATGGAAATCTAAAAAGCAACCAACGGTTTCGCGCTCTTCTTCTGAAGCTGAATATAGCCACAACTTGTGAAGTTATATGGATTCAATCTCTATTAAAGGATTTTCAGATTAAGCAGCCAAATCCGACAACTCTTTTTTGTGACAATAAGGCTGCAATATACATTGTTGAAAACTAGTTTTCCATAAAGAAACGAAACACATTGACATTGATTGTCATATCATTAGTCAACAAATTCAACTCGGGACTATTAAAACTATGCATGTGAGATCAAATCAGCTTGCAGATAATATCTTCACAAAGGCTCTACATCCACATTTATTTCATTCTCTTCTCTGCAAGATGGGAGTTTTTAACATCCACTCTCCATCTTGAGGGGGAGTATTAGAAATAAGAAATATTATTAGGATACGTGGATAGATAACGTGTATTTTCTTTACCCTTTTTCTATTCTTTTATTTTGATTATGCTATTTAGCTTCCTCAGTATATAAAATAAAGAGGAAACTCATTTGTTAAAAAACTAACAGATCAATAAAGAGAAGTTTCAATTATTTCGACCTGTTCGTAAGACAAGGTAAGTTTTATTATCGACATTGAAATGGATCAAAATCTCAACATTATGGAGAACAAATGTTTTAGAGAGATTTCTTCAAGTAAGAACTCTGTTCTCCTGCATAATTTTTATTTGAACAAACAAAACTGGACAGATGCAACAAGATTTATTATATGTTCAATTTCTCCATTTTCTATTAAACAATAATTAAAAAAAAAAAAACCCAAATATCAAGTCAAAGAAAGAGACTTACAACAAAGCAGTGATAAAGTTTGTCAGTGACACTATCCCCAATAGCCTCAAATGTCGCAACAAGGGGAGCAAATAATCCGTATCCAATCCCACCCAATAGACTTCCAAAAATGCCAATGAATGGCCAAAGGATTAGAGGAACTGGCAAAAAAACCAGCACTATAATCTTAAGAAATGCACGCAGCCTCTTAGTTCTGAAATTATACATCAAAAGAGTAGCTAAATAAGAAGCACAGAGGACTAAATGATAAGATCTTCAAACATAGTATTCTAGAAAGTGAAGAAACAAAAATACCTAGCCACACAGTAGTAAGTCCATAAGAAATGTGCAGGCCAGAGACCAATGATGATAGCTGAATTTCCAAGAGCAACAATGTATGCAGCAATTGGACCAACTATCGTAGCTGTTCGAGGAATCGTGCATTTCTTTAGTACATCAGTCAAAATCCACACTCTTTCTCAATCAATCATAGAATACGGGAAACCCAATTTAAATATCGATTAAGACACAAGCAATCAAATGTGCTCATAGAGTAACTGCATTGAGTTTATCATTTCAAACACTGACAAAAAAATTATAAACAGACTTCAAACAAATCCATAAATACCCAAATTCACACGGGGATACATTTTAAAAGAGCTCCGGATCCATAAGAGTTTAGTAGCAGAGTTACAGGTACCTTTTAGGAGACCCAGAGTGGCGAGAGAAAAGAAGAAAGGGAGGAAGGAAATGAAGCTCCACAACTTAGCGATGAACCCCACCGGAACTTCCATGATAGCAAAAGGGACAAATCACCGGCCGAGCGGAAAATAGCGGAAACGCGATCAGAACAGAAGAAAAGTACCGATCCTTTTCATTAAATCCTCCAATGATTTCTCGGCATTGCACAGAAACAGCACAACCAACGATGAATATGAGGGGAATTGTCAGAGGGTTTCGTGGCGCGCTGTGGTGACTCGGAAGGACAGGTGGCTGACGTAGGTGTAGAGAGGGAGTGAATCTTCAGCTACTCGAGGGAGATTCCAGCTCAAACCGCTTGATATTTGGCGGGACCTTTTTGCCTTATTTTTTATAAATTTAATTAAAGGTTAATGTATGGTAGGTTTTTTATTTCTTTTTTGCTAATCTCAGTACTATAAAACTACTTTGAATTTTATAATTTTTAAATAATATACGTAATTTTAATAAATTATTTTATAAAAAAATATAATATATTATAATAATTTATATAAGTGTTAAAAAATTAAAAAAAATTCAAATTATCTTTTCAAAATATAATAAACATATCATACAAATTATAAATAAATATAATATCATTTAATTTATTTTTTAAAGTAATCATTCTAAATTTTTTTAAATTTAATTATAATTGCAAGGTCGTTCTCCAAGATCGGCCCTCCATTCCCATTACACAAAGAACGATCTCTAGTTCTTGGAGACTAAGGGACCGCTAGTAGGAGTGGACATGTTTCGGTCATGTCCAGTTTCGAACTAGAACTAAGCTCAAGTAGAGATGACCAACGGGCAGGCTAGATCGCTACAATAGGGAGCCGACCCTACTCGGCCCGTTACTATAGAGTGTCGAGCCTGGCCCAGTCTTGTGAGGCGGACCGAGCCAAACTTAAAAGTTAAACTCGTGAGCTTGCTAAGGAGGGAGCCTAACTAGCCAGCCAACGGGCCGACTCGTCGGCTCGACAGGCTAGGCTCGCGAGCCAGCCAGTGAGCCCCACGCCCCTTCAGCTTCGTTAGCAGCAGCAACAGCCAACAAGCCAACAATCAACTATTCAAATTCAACCATCAACATCCATCTAGAAATCCTGAGAGTTTTTTGGTAAAAAAAAACTCAAAAAATCGACTAACCTCGAAAACTTCTTCACCATTGTTGTAAATCTCTTCGAGACGGACGTTTTGATATCAAATACTCGTCGAACTTAGTTCGATCGACTAGACTCTCCTCTCTCTCTCTCTCTGCAATCTCTCTCTCTTTTCGATTGCTGCAATTTGCGACGCGAGGTGGCTAGACGGCGAGGGGAGAGTGGACTGGAGACTCGAGAGAGATTTTCTTTAAATCTAATAGCATTTTATAAAATATTTGATTAAAATCTTATATTTTTAATTATTTTAACTAATAAAAATTAAAATATGAAGGTAAAATATGATTAAGTAATAAAATATTTTATTAAAGTGATTTGAGCCAGGCGATCCATCGCCTCATATATGGGCTATTGTGCGCGCTAAGCGTTTTAAGAGTAGAAAATCAGCACCCGGCACAAATCGATCACCTATTTCAACGATCAATCGCCCCTCAAGGCTTCATGGTCAATTGATCATGGATGCTACAAATCAATGTCTGAGAGGGCACCAATCGATCGATAATTGATAAGCGAACGATCGACCTCTCATTGGCAGGCTGCAACGGTCTTATGACCGTTTGCTCTGGCAGTCTAAGGAGAAAACTGTGGAAAGAAAGAAAATTCTTTCATTTTCTAATTTTTTTATTAATTTAATATATTATAGTACTTTAATTAATAAAAAATATAATAACATATATATATATATATATATATATATATAAGTCTAGTCTCAATCTTCATTTCTCATTGAGCGAGGAGATCGATCGCCTGAGGTTGCTCACTGTTCTTAAAAATTCAGAACCAGAATCGAGACTGTAAGATGTTGGAATCGAAATCGAGATTGAACTATATTTTATTATTCGATCTCAGTTTGATCCCGAATTTATTTTAAATAATTTTATAAATAATTTTAAATAAATAAATTTAAAAAAAGTTCGAAAAAATTCAAACAAACTAGATTTTCACAATAATTTTTAAAATCCTGAAAATTTTAAAATAAATATGTAATTTTATAAGATATTTAAAACTAATAAAATGCAAAAAATTTAGAAAAAAATGAGAAAATTCTGCTTTTGGTCATAATTTCAGGTAAGGTAAATCGATTGCAGTCTTTGTGATCCTTCCATCATTTCTTACGACTCTATTAAAAAAACTATTTTTATCTAAGAGATTGTCCATTACGATTTTTTTTAATAATTATCTTAATTAATATTATTCACGGTCTTATTACTATTATTTTATTTATCATCAGTTAAAAATAAGTTAGAATTATTTCAATTCCAGTAACGAGTAGCTCATAAATTGTAGGTGTGTCTAGCGTGTATCCATGTAGAATTTTTTCGTATTTCAGTTCACTTATAACTCTCGTGGTTGAGTTAGACACAATAAATGTATTCGTCGATTCAATTGTTAAAATTTCCTATATGCAACTCGTTTTACACATAACACCGTATTGCTCTTTTGTGTATTCTATTTAAGTTAAATTGACATATAATTCACATATAGAACACAGATAGATTCTAGATTTCTAATATCATTGTCACTAAGTATTCAACAGAACCGGAATCGGAACCGGAACCGGAACCGGAACCGGAACCGGCCCTCCTCTTTGGGGAATCCACAAGATATTACAAGTGTTAAATTTGATCAAATAACGTATGTATAGCAAATGCAATGTGATGCTCTAAATTAGTATAACCACAACATTGTTCACACGAAATAAAAAAGAAAGTTGAAAACATCAAATGCTTGACTTGAAGTCTACGACCCTTTTCTTCTTCTTTTTTCAACTTTTTTCCCTCTCACAAAGTGGACTCAATGATCCAATCTCTGTTTAGAATTGGATTACTATGTGATGACTGACCTTACGAGTCGCGTCAACAGAAAGTTTCAGACTTGATGTCTTCGTTGAAGCGTCTGGCTTTAAAACAATGCTTTCGTAGGTCAATGGCGTCAATGGAGACTGGGTGGTCGAACAGAAGACTATATAAATACAAGACCACCCCATCTTAGGGGCTTAACCCAAGCTTCAACAACGTCTGCTCCAATTCCCACCACTTCAACGATCATGAAGGTAGGACGAAGCTCATAACTTTATGGATTACTAGGCGTGCGTAGAGTTGGCGATTGGGATTATGATTTTTTCTATCTGATTTTTGCAGCAAAAGATAGTGATCAGGATGCCCATGAAGGATCAGAAGTCCCGATCTAAAGCGATGCAGATTGCGTTTTGCTTTTTGGGTAAGCTTTTCTCCGCCTACTTATCGAGTTTTTTTTTTTTTTTTTTTTTTTTTTGGAAAAATGGGTAATTGACTCGTTTGGAACAGGGGTTGAAAAGGCAGCTTTAGAAGGGTCGGAAAATGACCGGATAGAAGTGACCGGAGATGGCGTAGACTCCGTATCCCTCGCCATGTTGCTACGCAAGCGATTTGGGTGTGCAGAGCTGTTGCAGGTCAGCTCCGTGAACTAGAAGATAGCAGAGCCGCCGAATACGCAGAGCGGCCTCACTTCTCTTCTACATTGGTACCCCGGACCCATACTATGGAAACTCTTCCTGTTCAATCATATGACGTGGATTTCAATTGTGTTCCAAATTTAAAAGTGTCAAACGAAGGCTACGTAGTAAATTTACAAATAAACAATAAATGTACTATCTAGGAAATTTGCAAATAAAAGTTTCAATAATTCCTTAATTATCTCTAATTATTTATTTTTTTAATTAATTATTTTTAACTGTGCTTATAATATATGTTTTATAAATTTTATTTTATATTTATTTAGAAATATTCTACAAAAAACGTTCTCTCAAATTCTTTTATTTTTCATTATCCTTTTTTTTTACCATCTTTCTCACGATTCTAACTTAGTATTAGAGCCGATGACATCTTCAAGCTCCACAATCATTTCCTCTTTTCTTGTTGCTTCCCTTCCACATTTTCTACAATGAACCAAACGCTAACAATCAAACTCGATTCAACTAATTACTTTGTCTAGAAAACACAAATTCTTAACGTTGTCATGACAAAACAGATTGACAATGTCCTTGAGGTTCTTTTCTACCACCCTTCAATTTCTAGACTCTCTTTCTTAACAACTGAACCCAGATTTTTTAGTTTGGCAATAGTATAATCGGCTCATCATGAGCTGGATATTTTCTTCTCTCTTGGAAGACATCATTTCTCATATTGTTAGTTTAGAAACAACGAAGGAAATCTAACTTGCATTCGACCAAATGTTTGCTTCAGCGTCCTTAGCCTGAATCATAGACCTTTGCAGTCAACTCCTCAACTTGTCGAAGGACAACATCTCAACCTCTACCTATAGCTAAAAACTTACCAAAATATGAAATACTTTATTGGCTATCGGCGAGCTAGTGTCCTATCGCGACCATCTAATCCACTTTCTAGAAGGTTTGAGTAGTGATTACAACCCATCTGTTACCTCCATCACAAATTGCACAGATCAATCCTCTCTGGAGGAAATCCACAGTTTTCTCCAGAGTTATGACTTTCATTTGGAGAAGCAAAATTCTGCTACTCAGCTTCAGATTCCAAGCTCCCTTCAAGTCAATGTTGCTGTTCAACGACTGTTTCATCCTCGTCAGTTGTTTCGTCCTCCTCGGTCGTCTTTCAACCCACCTTCGTTCAGACCTAATTTTGTGCCCCAATTTTTGAACCATTAGAATTTTTGTGGTTCGGGTTATGGACCACACCTTACTTTAGGCCAGCTTTCGCCCCGACTTGGGTCCAATAGGCCCAAATGTCAAATTTGCCATAGACTGGGTCATTTCGCCTCGGTTTGCTACCATAGACTGAATGGGTCTTATCGGCCTACCCACTATCCTGGACCTTACCCAAACACTACTGGACCTAACCCAAACCCCACTAGCTCATTCTTAAACTCTTCTTACCCGCTCACTCCTTACCTGCCCACCCATTACCAGAATCCTTTTCCAAGTTCTGTTCATGCAAACTCTATCGATCTCCTTCCTCTTCCCAATTTCCTGACGTCTGCTCCTCCAACCCAATGGATGCTGGACTCAGGCACTAATTATTTCACGCCAAACTCATCAATGTTGAACAATCCAACCCTTGCAGTGGATCCTTTCATGTTTTGACAGCTGAGGGTAATCCTCTTCCTATTCTTAACGCTAGTTCTATTTTAATTCTCACTATTAATCATCCTCTTCTGTTGTTAAATGTTTATCACACTCCACTCTTATTACATAATCTCCTTAGTATTCATCAGTTATGTCGTGACAATATTGTGTTAATTTAATTTCATTCCGATTATTTTTTGATTAAGGATCAAAGTTCACACTTAGACCCTTCTTCGAGGCTGCCTTAGTAATGGTCTTTATAAAATTCTCTCTGCACCTTATGCCTTGTCATTAACAGCACACTCTCAGCCTCCTGTTTCTTTCTCCGAGTTGTGGCACTAACGGCTTGGCCATCCGTCTCATGCTATTTTACATTATGTTTTGAGTTTATGTAATGTTCCTTTGATTAAGATAATTTCATCAAAACTATGTACTGCTTGTCAAATGAGTAAGAATCATTGTTTGTCTTTCTCACTTTCCACTTCTCATGTTGTATCTCCTTTTGAACTTGTCCATAGGATGTTCGGGGTCCATCCCCTATTACCTCTGTCACTGGTGATCGTTATTTTTTGCTTTGTGTTGATGATTGTACTCGATTTACATGGCTTTACTACTTGAAACTTAAAAGTGATGTTCACCAAAGCTTTTTGAATTTTCATAAACTTGTTCAAAATCATTTTGGTTTCACTATTAAAATTGTTCAATCTGATTGAGATGGAGAATTTTAATGATTAGTTTCTGTTTTAATCATCGAGTCTCGTGCCCCTACACTCCAAATCAAAATGGTCATGTCGAATGCAAAAATCGACACGTTGTTGAAAATGGTTTAACTCTTCTTTTTCATTATTATGTTCCTCAATCATTCTGGCTTTATGCTTTTAACATTGCCACTACTTTAGTCAATTGTTTACTTACACTAGTTTTGAACAACAAATCTCATTTTGAATGTTTCTTTTGTTCAATACCTCCTTACTCATCACTTCGTGTGTTTGGTTCTCTTTGTTTTTCGTTTCTTCATCCTTTCAACCAAAATAAACTACAGCCTCGTTCTCTTCCTTGTATTTTCTTAGGTTTCAGTCATCATCACAAGGAATATTTATGTCTCAATCCTCTTTCGAATAGAATCTATATCACTCGTCACATTACATTTGATGAATCTTCATTTCCTTTCTCCTCTTTCATTTTTCATTTGTCATCATCTTCTTTTATGTCTGTCCCTATTACATTCTTACTCTTTCCACCTTTAAATGCCCACAAAGACACCTTACCCAACCTCATTCCATCTGTTTTTTTCTCTCACTCCCATAGTGTCTCCTCCCTCTCCTAGTGTATTGGTTATTATCTCTCACACTAGCAATAGCTCTCTTACCGTTAATCGTCATAACATGAGAACTCGATCAAAAGATGACATCTTCAAACCAAAGGCCTTATCCGCTCATATAGACTTAACTTTTGAGCCGAAAACTTTCCAGCAATCTTAAAAAAATCTTCATTGGATGGTTGCTATGCAAGATGAAATTTCTGCTCTCTCCCACAACAAAACTTGACAGCTTGTTTCCTTATCACTAGGTGCTAAAATTATTGGTTGCAAGTGGGTTTTCAAGGTAAAACTCAACTCTAATAGCTCTATCAGTCATTATAAGACCCAGTTAGTAGCCAATGGCTATGATTTACAGAAGATATTGACTATGATGAAACTTTTAGTCCGGTGGTCAAACCTACAACAGTTCATACTATTTTGCCATTAGCATTCTCCCTTGGCTAAGCATTCCAACAGCTAGATATCAGCAACGCTTGCCTGCACATTGATTTATTTGCATCAGTATCTATGCAACAACCTCCGGGGTTCATTGACTTTTCTTACTCTTCTGTTGTCTGTCTCTTACAGAAATTTTTATATAGACTCAAGCAATCTCCTCGAGCTTGGTATAACAAATTATACACTGCTCTGCTTGATTGGGGATTCTTAGCTTCGAAGTCTGATGCATCCTTATTTATTTGCTGGAGAAGCTCCTCAATTCTGCTCATGTTGGTCTATGTCGACAATATCATTCTCATTGGTAACTCCAACACTTTATTGCATCAGTTTCTCAGTTATTTGAAGGGTCAGTTGTGGTTCGTGATCTTAGTCCTCTATCCTTTTTCCTTGGTATATTAGTCACTCTCACTCATACTGGTATGCATTTCTCTCAAACTAGATACATTACTGAACTGCTACATAGGGCGAAAATGGAATCTTGCAAACCTGTTCCAACTCCAATGGTTTCAATACTGTTGCCTTACCAAACCTGATATCGTCTTTGCTGTGAACAAGGTTAATTAATTTATGCATGCACCTTCTGATGTTCATTGGTAGTGTGTTAGGATTCTTCGTTATCTTTAAGGGACATTATCTGTTGGTATCTCTTTCTCTCCTTCATCTAGTTTTACACTGACTTGTTATACGGACGCGGATTGAGCTTCGTGTCCGGACGATCGGAAGAGCGCAAGTGGATATTGTATATTTTTGGGTTCCAATTTTATTTCCTGGTCCTCTATCAAACAAAAGGTTGTTTCTCACTCTAGCACTGACTTTGAATATCGAAACATCGCACATTGGCAGCAGAAACTCTGTGACTACTTTCTCTTCTCAATGAAATCAGTGTTTCTCCACTGCTATACCTATTAGATACTATGATAATCTCAGTGCGACATATCTAACATCCAATCCCGTATTACACTGAAAATCCAAACATGTGGAAATTGACTTTTATTTCGTTTGCGACAAGGTACAAAAAAATCTCTCAATCAAATTAAATCTTTTAGCATATCAAGTCGTTGATGCTCTTACCAAACCTCTACTATCGTCAAGATCCAAGATCTTCAGCCCACGGCTTTGATCTTGAGGAGAAATGTTAGCATATATTAATATTGTTATCAATTAGTCCTTAATTATCTCTAGTTATTTGTCTTTCTTTAATTAATTCTTTTTCACTCTGCTTAGTATATACGTTGTGTAAATTATATTTTACATTTATTTAGAAATATACAGAAGAAAACTTTCTCTTAAATTCTTCCATTTCTCTTCTTTTTTACCATCTTCATCGGGATTCTAACTGATATTTTTGAAAATATACTAAGAACAACCAATCATATCACTAGTGAAGAAGTTACTTCCAATCAAATCAATAAATTTTTAAAATTTCATATAAGACATCATAAAAGTCATCCTAAAAAGAAAATACTAATACAAAATACCGAATTTACGTGAAAATTTAAAAAAAAAACAATGAATAGAGCAATAAATCACTTTTGAAAATAAAAATACAATCATAAGTTTTACAACTTTATCTAATAAAAATTTATATAGAAAATAAAAATCTAAAAGAGATTTAAAACACAAGTCCAGTGACTTAGCCCACCACGTAAAGTAATGATGTCACGATAGAAATCTAACTCCACAAGATAACATGATTTAACGATTACAAAACCCATGTTTGTTCAAAGTGTAGTCATTAAATATACACAAACTACTTAAATATAGCACATTTATAAATCACACATGAATTTATCAACAAACAAAATAAACGAGGCACTAACCAAAAGTTACTTTCCTTGTAATAAGTTCATAGGGTCTTTGCCAACAACTTTGCTCTTGGATGTGTTGTCGCCCAGCCATGCACCATTCTGAACTTAGGTGTACCCCATGCCCAAGAAACTTCTCTCCTTTATGTAAAAGACAATCCTCTAACATTACTCGTGAAACGTGACAGTTATTGTAATCATTTTACATTACCTAATCACTTTTTCAAGGCATAGAGACATCTGGAATTGTGCAGGTTTATTGAAGTTGAAGAAGAGGGGCAGGGCTCAATCCCTCCCAGCGTGTAAGCAGAGAGCAATGGAGAGGAAAGTATCCATTATTGGAGCTGGTATCAGTGCCAAAAGTAACTTTTCTTGTAACTTTCCTTATTTGGTGCAATCAATTGGAAAAGTAAGCCGAGTTCAACTCATATTCATTATTAAAATTAGAAGATTATCATTCCATTCGACTAGTCTTCTATACACGCATCCAATTGTCATAATCTTCTTCCTTATTTTTTAATTAACTTTTTAAAAAAACCTAAAAATATTTAAATTAATACATAAAAATGAGAATCAAATAAAAAAAATAAGATTGGTAAGGCTGAGATTTAAGAAAGAAGTAATAACTTGTCAATTACTCTAAATTACGTTTAAATACAAATAAAATTTTATAATATTTTCATAAAAAATTCATCCATAGTCATTGCTGCCGGTTAAATCCACTCGTTATCGCCAGCATTTTGCATGAAAGTGACCTCATTTAAACAAGAGCTACTTCCATGATAGCTCGTGTTTAGGGCAAGAGCAACTTCTGCAGTAATTCGCATATTGGGCGAGGTCACCCTTGTACAAATCACGTATAGCTTAGTATAAATTTGAGTTTGCCCTATCGAAAGCCTATTAATTGCAAATTTAAGACAGTATATTTGGGAAATGCATTAAACAACGTTCGCTTTTTATTTTCAGATGTCAGCAACTTTTGCCAGATCGGAGACTTTTGGCCATCGGAGTTGAAGAAGATGAGGTCTTCCTCATGTTCTCCACTTCTAAAGCCATGAAATCCAAACTTCCTATTTTCTCCATCCATTGATTTCCACTGTTTTTAACCCAACTATTAAAATTATATTTAAATAAATTAAATTAGATGATAATTTGCAGAATAACTTTTCAGATTCTGCAAAATAATTAAAAAATAAATAAAATACACGGTCGTCAAACAAAATATCTGGCTAAAATTTGAAAGACTCAGGCGAAAATCGCACAAGAAAAAGTTAGGTCTTGCCAACCTTTTCAAAGGCAATCTCAAATTTATACTAAGTTGTATGTATTTCTCACAAGAGTTACTACACGTAAAAACAAATGTAACCTCCCCTAAACACAAGCTACCGTAAAGGTCACTTTCATTTAAACAAGGTCGCTCACGCGTGAAATGTAACGACCTTACTTAAAACACGGACGATCACGAGTGTATTTAATCATTAGTAACAGCAAATATTGACTTGTCCCTTAAAAATAATATAAAATTTAATTTGTACTCAAAATAGTATAAGATTTCACTCCTTCCAAGTCCCTTGCTTTAAAGTTTAAATTGAATTTTTTTTTTCTAAATAATAATTGATATTTGTTTAGCAAGTTATCCAAAAAAAACTCTCGAGAATGTGTTGGGATGTGTTCATTTTCAAAAGTAGCATGACCTTGGGTCTTTGCCAACAACTTTCCTCTTGTATGTGTTGTCACCGGTGTCACCATCCTACTTTTGAGGAGTTAGAAAATGGATCTAGCATCACTCATTGTCTCTCCAACACAACAACTCCGCCTACAAAAATGCCCACGACGTTAAAGCTAGCTTTTCATCTAAAGATCGAGCATTGAACAAGCAATATTAATAAATAAAAAAACCATCATTGAACATAATAGTTATAAAAGAAATTTGTACGTAGAAAATCTATTAATTGATTGACAACAAATTAAATCAATAAGTAGGAAATCTATAAGCTATCATGCTTCTCTTTTCTAAAGTACAATTTGGACTATACATAATATCATAAGAACAATATAAATGTTATAAGTAGTACAAAGTTAATTTTTTTTAAAATATTAAAAAAGAACAATACATTCTATACTACTGACAGTCACTTTCATAAGATAAAGAAATACAAATAAAAAAAATACAAGAAAAATATACAACTCTATTCTACCAACACGAGCGACTATAGACAATATGTTTTGAACAAAACCTGACTCTTGACACCAGGCCATTCGTCGTGCTAAACTTAGGGGTACTCCAAGCCGTAGAAAATGGTCTCTTTTATGTAAAAGACAATCTTATAACATTACTCGTGAAATATAACAATTATTGTAATCATTTCACATAACTTTACCAAAAGGCAAAGAGACATCTGGAATTGTGCAGGTTTATTCAAGTTGAAGAAAAAGTAGAGGGCTCAATCCCTCTCAGCGTGTAAGCAAAGAGCAATGGAGCGGAAAGTATCCATTATTGGAGCTGGTATCAGTGGCCTCCTCGCCTGTAAGTACGTCCTGTCAAAGGGTTTCTCTCCAATCGTTTTTGAGTCAAAAGACGATGTTGGAGGAGTGTGGACTGAAACTATGGAGATCACAAAGCTTCAGACCCCAAAAGCAGCTTACCAGTTCTCAGATTTTCCATGGCCGTCTTCCGTGACAGAGGATTTTCCAAATTATGAACAAGTTTTGAGTTACATCAAATCTTATGCGGACCATTTTGGATTGAGGAAGTACATCAAATTCAACACTAAAGTTTCCGGGATTGAGTATGAAGGACCATCTGAGGAAGAGGAGATCGAAGCTTGGGATCTCTGGGGTGGCAATGGAGATCCTTTTGGGTCCAGATGCAAATGGAAAGTAACAGCACATAACACTAAAAGCCTTTTAAATGAGGTAATAGGAAAAAGGAAAGTTGAAGTGGGTAAAAACATCCTAGTTTAATGAGTTCAAAGAAGTAATCCAATAGAGTTAAATTGGTTTTTAATTTGAATTTAATAATTTGATTGGCCTGAACATATCCGATCTTCCAACTTCTATCAAAATCTTTGTTCATAAGTAGTTAAAAAGACTTTCTTCTTTTCCGTGTAATGATTCTGGAGATTGGTTTGCAAATTTTTGTTAGTTATATTTCCATCAATTCGAACATATACACAAAATATAGAATCTCTTAGACTAATGGAATGAAAGAACAGGAGTACCTGGTGGACTTTGTGATCCTATGTGTCGGACGATTCAGTGGTGTTCCAAATATTCCAGAATTCCCACCAAATGAAGGCCCAGAAGAACTTCGAGGCACTGTAATCCACTACATGGATTATGCAGCTATGGATGCTAAATCCGCTTCTGAGTTTGTCAAAGGGAAGCATATTTCCATTGTTGGGCTCCAGAAATCTGCGCTAGATATTGCAATGGAGTGCTCAAACGTAAATGGTAACAATGAAACATATCCATCATTCATTTAGTTTTAAGAAAGTAGGAAAAGATAGTAAAACATCCCAATCATGATTAGTAAGATCTAATTCTTGCTAGTAACATATTTCTAATCGATCTTCATTTTTTAGGGATAGAAAATCCATGCACAGTGATATACAGGACAGAGCACTGGAATCTCCCTGATTATCTCCCATGGGGTGTACCACTAGCTTTTCTATACCTAAGTCGCTTCTCAGAGCTTTTGATTCACAAGCCAGGTGAAGGATCTCTGCTTAGACTTCTGGCAACAATATTATCGCCAGTGGTATACATTTTATCTCACTTTCCAACTTCTACAATAAATATTTCTATTATCCACGTGGAAAATGATACTTAAGTGCTGATATTAATCTTGATCCTACAATCTACAGAGATGGGCATTTGCAAAATTTGTAGAAAGTTACATAAAAAGTAAGCTCAGGCTGAATAAATATGGAATGGTACCAAAACATAAGTTTCTTTACGATTTAAGTTCGTGTATGGTCTCAACTGTGCTAGAGAAGTTCTACGACAGAGTTAATGAAGGAAGTATCATTTTGAAAAAGTCTCAAAGCTTCAGCTTCTACGAAAATGGGATTTTGTTGGGAGAAAAAGCCACCCAGTTAGAGACGGATTTAGTAATATTGGCTACAGGCTTCAAAGGAGATGAAAAGCTCAGAGACATTTTTGTGTCGCCAAACTTTCAGGATCACATACTCGGGTCTGAAAATCCAACTCTTCGCCTTTACAGGTCAGTGATTATTTCTGGTTTTCAATAAAGACAGACAGCTTGAAGATAAATTAAACCTTCAAAAAATTAGATGAGACTCATCAACTGATAAATACAAATGGCGCAGACAAACTGACATTAAAATTTTTTAACATAATCAAGTCATTCAAACCAAGAATCGTATTTTTGTAATAAATATCAACAAATGAAGAAATCCATTTCAAATTTTCATTCGGGTAGACTTGAAAAGTGAAGGAAATTATACCTTTGAAATCAGGGAGTGCATTCATCCACGAATTCCGCAGCTAGCAGTGATCGGATACTCAGAAAGTTTGTCAAACTTGTACACTTCAGAAATGAGGAGCAGATGGGTAGCGGAGCTTTTAGTAGGGACATTTAGAGTACCTAGCATTAGAGAGATGGAGAAGGACATGATGAAATGGGACGCCTACATGAAGCTTTCCTCGGGCAAAAACAATGGAAGGTCCTGCATTGGTGCCATTCATATATGGTACAATGACCTACTATGCAAGGACATGGGATGGAATCCCAGAAGGAAGAAAGGATACCTAGCTGAACTCTTTGAGCCATATGGCCCGTTGGATTATGTCTCATCTTGAAAGACTTGATTTCTTTTACTTGCAAAGATTGAGATTTCTTTCATGTCTAGCTAGCATCGCATCAGTAGGGCGGTCAGGACAATATGATAATTTCATATTTGGGTGGAGATATGACATTTGAATATGAGAAGATATTTTGCCGCCTGATTAGTTGAGTCTTTACTAAATAGTGGAGAATGTAAGGGTCATTACCCTATTCGCCATAGCCATCATCGTTACGAACACGTATAGCCACAGAAATAAACGATTACATCGCCAAGGAAGTGCGAAATTGTTGAAAACGAAAATCGAGAGGGGAGTGAAGCAGCAAATCTGATGATTTGCTCTACGAGCGAGAGAGGGGCATCGAGTTGCCGACAGCAAGAGATTTTTGATTATGGCAGAAGTGACCGCGATTTTGTAAGGCGGACATAGATTAAGCAGCAAACTGAAATTCTGAAAAGGAGAACAAAAAAACTTGTATTGCAAGAAAAGAGAAGAACAAGAAGAAGAAAAGAACCTCGAGCTTAGGGGGTGGGGGCCTATAATGCTTCCGATTTTGTCCGAGTCAACAAGGTCATATCACTCCTTAAGAATTGCCAGTGTTCTCCATTTTCAGCAGGAAGAGTGAGGCTGCACTACCCAGACGCCCACTGTACTGTGATAGTGCTATTCAATCGTACACTACCCGCCAGTCCCGCCATTTTCTTCTTCTTCTTCTTCGATTCCTAGCTTACTGTTGTGACGTCGTCGTTTCTTCGTATAACGCCCACAGTGAGGCTTGGAGATGAGTGGCCCAATAAACAAAAACAGGCTTGGATTTGTTCGCTAACCTAACTAAATAATTTTAATTAAACTACTCACTGATATAAATTATCACATGACAGTTTTTTATTAATTTTAATTACAAAAAATAAAATAAATTTTATTTAAAATAAAAAGTAGCGCTGCATTTATTTTTTTTATTAATGCTCTTTAATTTTATACTCTGATGTGATAAATATTAATTAATATAATTAATAATTTATTTTAAATAAATTAAACTCGCCAATGCATAAAATTAAAAAATAAACGTAACATTATAAAAAATAAAAATATATATTTAAATCGAAACAATACAAGTTCGAACTACATTAATTTTTAGTCATAATTTTGATAAATCCAATAGCTTGGTAGTATTTGTTCATGGATATTGCGTTGCATTAATGTAAATTTAATCTCTAAATTAGCTTTTTATAGAAAGAAAAAACCCCAAACAAAACAATTAAAAATATCTTTAATAGAAGAACTTGTAGTTGACACCAATGTTTGAGATTTTTTTTGCTAAAAAAATATTTATATCAATCCTTAATTGAGTCCACGTCGATTTTACTGATTGTGTTAAATTACGGATGGGCAAATCTAACGTCATTTAGTCCTCCAAATACAAAATATCCGATTTGAACCAAAACCAGCACAATTTTATTTTTGTAATTAAGTTAGATGAAAATCTTACTTGTAAACTATATATTTTGCACTTTTCAAAATAACGTAGAGTTGTATATTTCTACTGATATGAACTGAACTCTACTTTTTTTTTTATATGATAGGTTGTCATAGCAAAACTAGTCTGAAACTGCAAATATATTTTAATCTGAACGGTTCAATTTGATTTAGGTCGGCTCCAAGAAGAAGAGCATAACTAGCCTGAACCTGCTATCCATCCAAAAATCGTGAATTACAGTTTGATTGTCGATTTTGGAATTTAAAAACTATATGTACAATTAAAAACCAAATCATGAGTCAGCAACCCATCTTCTCTTCTCTAATATCTTCCCCCTTCATCACGCTGCGCAAGGAGTTGCTCGCACTCATCCCTTACCTTCATCGTCCCCCACCCATTATTAACCATATGGTTCCATTTAACTTGTTATAAGAATAAATTTAATTATGATTGATCTACTTATCAGTTTTAATTATTTGTTGATCACATCTGTTATCTACGTTGAATGACTTAAATATTTAAATTTTCAGCACTTAAATTTATAGAAAAAAACAGATAGAATCAAGTGCAATTTAAACTGTAACGTTTGAGGTCATTAAGACCGTAAATTTTTTTGTTTGGGATATATCGAGCATGCATATTTCACCTATCAACAATTTAGAAATTGCCATTAATTTTTTCGTTAAATTTAATACGTATATACCATATTTTTAACCTAATAAGATGTTTTAAGATGATTTTTAACTCTTCTGTCAATTTCAAACTCTATTACACAATTGGTAGATTTTGAAATCAACATATAAGAGATCGATAAAGTGCAAATCATGTCAAAATTGTTAAAACACGTGGATATATGTAATATACATGTGATAAAATTGACAAATAAATTGATGTGAGATCTAAATTGGTGGTCACAGAGATTCAATTGGTCTAAAAAATAATTTGACGTTTAATCCGTAAATTATCCTAGAAATTACACTTTTACCTAAAAAAGAAATATAAGATGATATATTGTTATAGAAGAATTGGATAAGATTAAAAGAAGCATTTAGCAAACTCTTTTTACCAATTAAAATAAACCGTGATCAAGGCTTTATTAAGTGGGTCCCAACATTTGCCAAGAGCCGGACGATTCATAAAATCAAACCAGGCCCCACCGTCAGATCCATCTGTCGATAAAAAATGTAGGACCCACCTTCCAGAAAGCAAGGCGGGACCCACGTAATCACCCCTCTCATGGGAATCAAAGCACATGAAAACGCGTCTCGTTGTCTTCTGTACAAGACCGTGTTCTCTGCATGTACGACGTAACGACCGCATGCTCTCTCTCTCTCTCTCTCTCTCTCTCTCTCTCTCTCTCCACTGCCCCACTGGCCACTAACCTCTGTTTCTTTCTCCAGAAAATCTCATTTTTTCCCGCTATCTGAGAGGATCTCTCATGCTTTGTTGAGTGATGAGCTGCGTCGTAATGGAGAAGCTAGTACTGAATCGGAGTTCGGATTTTTCGCGGAAGAGTGGAGATGATCGGAGCGATTCGGTGACGAAAATGACGGAGGTGATAGAGACTGTGGGGAAATACTGTTCGTATCGGAGAACTCAGAGGAAGGAGAGCTTAAACTTAGTGAGGAGGTTGAAGCTCTTGGTTCCGCTTTTGGAGGAGATGAGAGAGCTTGATTCGACTCTCAAGTCCGCTCAAGCATTGAATCGTCTTGCTAACTTGAAGAACGCTCTTCTTTTGGCCAAGAAGCTGTTGAAGGATTGTAACTATGGAAGCAAGATTTACTTGGTTAGAATGCTGTCTCTTCCTCTTTATTGTTACTCTTTCCGCTTAATCTATCAAATTTACTGACTGTTGTTCTCTAGGCATTGGAAAATGAGGCCGTGATGGGAAGATTTCATGCTGTTTATGACAAACTAAACGACGCCTTGGATCGGATGCCTTACAATGAGCTCGGAATTTCCGATGAAGTGAAAGAGCAAGTAAGTAATACTTTTATGCGATGATTGATAAAAACTTAGCTGTCAAATAGGCAAATGTACATTAGTGTAGGAAAGAGATTGAATTTGGCTGTAAAAAAGCCGCAATTCACGCCGATTCCAGCTAAATCCGAATCTAATCTCTTGAAAATTGATTTTATCGAGAATCTTTGCCAGTTTTGATTGTGATATGGATTGGAAAAAATGAAAAATAAGACTTTGGAGTTGGCTATTTTATGACCCTTCTGTGGGGGAATGATGTCTTTAACTTCATTCTGTGCTGATCATTTCTGCTCAGTGATCTTGTTTCTAATTTATGGCTGCAGGTGGAGCTAATGCGTATGCAACTCGAAAGAGCAAAGAGAAGGGCAGATACACAAGACATAGAGCTAGCCATGGATATGATGATTGTATTCTCAAAAGAGGATGACAGAAATGTTGATAGCGTGATAATACAAAGATTGGCTAATAAGTTGGAGCTTTACACCATTGCAGACATGAAAGCAGAAACAGAAGCCGTCAAAAAACTTGCTATAGTGAGAAGAGGGCAGAATTCTGAGAGTATCCAGCAAATTTTAGATCTTTTAGGAAAATTCAAACAGATTGCAGGAATTGACCAGAGCACTGGTCTTGATGGGCCCATCTCGGTTAAATGTTTGCAGCAGTGTGGTTCGTCGTTGATTCCTAATGAATTTCTCTGCCCAATTACGTTAGAGATCATGACAGATCCTGTTATTGTGGCAACTGGACAGGTATTCTTATTTGACAAGTCCATAGATCATACCTCAGATCTCGTAAAATCTAGTTTAGTCGGCTAAATGTTCATCAGCATATGATTTGAATCTGAGTGAAGCATTTTGCCTTCTTCGCAGACTTACGAACGAGAAAGTATACAAAAGTGGCTGAGATCAAATCATCATACCTGCCCGAAGACTGGACAAACCTTGGATCACTTGTCGATAGCACCGAATTACGCCCTCAAGAACCTCATCTGGCAGTGGTGTGAAAAGAACAACATCGAGCTTCCTCGAAAGGAACTGGTTGGATCAAATGGATGTCTAGCTGAATTTATAGATGAAATCTCATCCTTAGCTCATAATCTATTATCTTCTGACACCGATGTTCAGAGGGAGGCGATCATGAAGATCCGAATTCTCTCAAAAGAGAACCCACAAAACAGAATTCTAATTGCAAACAGCGGAGGAATCACTCCTCTGGTTCACTTATTGTCTCATCCAGATCCGAGGTTTCAAGAACATACTGTAACAGCACTCTTGAACTTGTCGATCGACGAAGAAAATAAAAGAATCATTGCAAGAGAAGGAGCTATTCCCGCCATTATCGAAATACTTGGAAATGGAACGGATGAAGCTAAAGAGAATTCAGCTGCTGCTTTGTGTAGTCTATCAATGCTTGATGAGAACAAAGTACTGGTGGGAGTTTTAAATGGAATACCTCCATTGGTAAACCTTCTGAAAAATGGGACAACAAGAGGTAAGAAAGATGCAGCCACTGCATTGTTTAACTTGCTACTGAACCAAGCCAACAAGTCTAGAGCAATAAAGGCAGATATAATTACTCCATTGCTGAATCTACTCGAAGATAGAGGCTTGGGTATGATTGATGAAGCTCTCTCGGTCTTACTACTTCTCATATCACATCCTCATGGCCAGAGCGAGATTGGGAAGCTCTCGTTCATCAAAACTTTAGTCGATATTACAAAAAATGGGACTGCGAAGAACAAAGAATGTGCCGTGTCAGTTCTCCTAGAGCTAGGACTGAAAAATTCAACTTTCATTTTGGCTGCACTTCAATATGGTGTGTATGATCCTCTGGCAGAGTTATCGAGAAGTGGGACGAACCGAGCGCAGAGAAAGGCCAGCTCGCTTCTGCTGGAAATGAGTAAGGGAGAACACATTCCGTGAGGGTTCCAAACAACTCGGTCCCGTCGACACATTGTGTCGTAAAAATGTGAACTTTTGAAAATAGAATCATGCTGATATGAAGAGATGATGAGTCTTGTATGTTGCATATGAATTGACTTCAGCAAATGAATGTCATTATTCTTCATCAGATCAGGGGAAAAAGGAAAGGATTACAAGTAAACAAAGCAAATTTTGAGCTTTGTTTTATCTGACCTTGTAATCTTTGCTTTGGATTTCAGCAGCAGTACTATATATGCTTTGCAGAATCTGCCTACGTGAAAGGATTTATAACCATCTTCTTATCCTAAATAGACCAATTACAAGAAAAACGAAAAGAGCAGGTAGAGAATTCGGTGACCAGAGTCTTACATGTTTCGACTATATCGCACTATGTATTATTATATGATAACCCAATAAATTTATTATACTATCTTTGATTCAAATGGAAGAATCTCGAGAACATTTAGAACTTGATAAATCTTATCAACAAAACTTCCTATACCTATTTCTCTTTTGGGAAGTATATCTATGCACTTGCTCATGATCATTTTTTAAATAGATTCCTTTTGTTGAAAAATGTGGATCATAACGAGAAGTTCAATGTACTGATTGAGAGGAACACCTTATATTGTTAGTGACAGTTGATTCTACGGAACATCCTCGAATATTGAATATCGTTTTGGAGTTTTCAAAAATAAAAATACATGCTTTTATGATATATATGTATCAAAAATGTAAAATTTAAACCAGAAGTGGGAAAATTAAGGGCAATTCGATGATGGGTATGTGCTGATTCTGCAAGCTGAGTTCAGAAATGAGAGGAAAAAAACAAAATGTGAAGCACGTGCGTTTTAGGTTGTCCTAAACGAAGGGCGACGATTGGAGAGTTTAAGGTGAGAACAGAGTCGGTTATCATAACCACCTCAATGTAACCGCCATTTTCAAACTGTCTCCCTCTTCTCTCTCACATCCCCTGTAACCGCTTCCCCCCTACAAAACCCCACTCCCACCATGTCTGTGACCTTTTCTTCTCCTCTCCACTTCTCTCCTCTTCCGTGGTTTCACTGTTTTCTTTCCCCATCATGAACTCCAATCTCAACTCCGCCGCCGCCGGTTTCACCTCCCATTTTCCCTTTAACGCTGTCTCCGGTACCAACTTCGATGGTGGGGCTTCTTTGGAAGCTCCTACTGCTCCTGCTTTCAAACGCCGCCACCAGAATTCTCGGCGGAAGCGGTCAAAAATGGTCAGAATCGACGATGATCCGGCGGCTGTTTCCAGTTCTAGCAGCTTTTCGAAGCCGAAATACGTGAAAAAACCAGACCCAAATGCACCTAAAATAACCCGACCTTGTACCGAATGTGGGAAAAGGTTTTGGTCGTGGAAAGCGCTTTTTGGCCACATGAGGTGCCATCCTGAACGCCAGTGGCGAGGTATAAACCCACCGCCGAATCTCTGTTCACCTAATGTCTTCTCCGTCAGCGATTTCGAATCGGAAATGACAGAAGAAGATAATGAGGTCGCAGAATGTTTGATTATGCTAGCAACTACCCCAACCCCCATTGACGATCGAACTCAAAGCTTTACTTCCACAAGCGATGGAGAATTTCATCCTTCTGATAGTTTCCCGGTAGACGAACTGCCAGTGATCAGAGAAGCCGAATGCGCGGGTCCGTCCTGGCGATCGTTCGAGTGCTCAAGTTGCAAGAAAGTGTTCGGGTCCCACCAGGCGCTGGGCGGCCATAGAGCGACTCACAAGAACGTGAAAGGCTGCTTCGCCATTACGAGAAACGGTTCAGAGGTTGAAGACGATCAGGTGGGAGAGCGAGAACGGGAGAGTAACACGGAGGAGAAGATGGCGATGGTATTGGGCGGCGCAGAAGGACACAGGTGCAGCATTTGCATGAGAGTTTTCTCAAGTGGACAAGCTCTAGGTGGGCACAAGAGGTGCCACTGGGAGAAAGGGGAGGATCAGCCATTGCTGAGCCCTTATGTTTCTTCTTCAGCAAGGGAAGGTTGTCATAATCTGGACTTGAATTTGCCTCCGCCATTGGATGAAGATTACTCCTCTTCGTATTCTTCAAACCTCACTCTAGATCTAAGGTTGACTCTTTGAAGTAGTAATCTTCTCTTGTTTGGACGCAAATTGTTGTTTTGTACACTAGTATAGTATGTTGACTTTTAACGTGGGAAAAAAGGTGCTTTGGAATTGACTCCTTGGTAAAGGGTGACAAAAATATAGTTGTAATCATACATTGTGTAACACTAACACTTTTAAATACACATATATATACCACTTGTATGCATCCTAACTGTGTGGAACTATATTGGCTCTAAAAATATAAGAGTATTCCACAATTCGACTAATTTCTAGTGCAAAAACCGTGAGAACGGAACTATGAATCACAAAATCTAGCTCTAACCCATTTCATCTCTAACCACATCCAAATTAACCCGTGATTCAACTCTAACCCAACTCAAATCCAACAAAATTCGTTTAATCTCTATATCAAATTTGCATAATTTTAATAAATTCAATCTCTTTTTGGGCCGGAATAGTGTGTCACAGCTTGGTTCAGTTCCATTTAGTTTTGAATATACACTATTTTGGATTCGGTTTTAGTTCAGAACCATACCGAACTAGACCATACCAGCCAGTATCCATTGTGATTTTTACTAAAAGGATGACAAACAGTGGAATGTGATAATCTATTATGACAATTGAGTAGTTTTTGGAAGTCTACGACTCTTCTTGAGGTGGGTGAGCTGAACCTGCTCAGTCATTTTACATTAGGAAGATGGTTTATACTAATATTTCTTACACTACATCAAAACAAGAATGTTCACCCACTTGGTCATCGTCATGTAACAGGAAGCTCGTCATCTTCCAGTTTATCCACCATCACCACATGTCTCGAGGGCGGGCCAATCAAGCTCAATAACACCTATCGAAAAACAAGATAATCACAGTGAAATTACGTCGACATTGGAGTAAAAAGTAGGATGACAGTGGCTTTGTTAACGTATATCTGACAGTTTCGACATAATCCAACAGCCTGGCCGCATAAGTTACGACGCCCTCTAGCTATTTCTGGCATTTTATTAAACATTAGCATGATTAATGATCGGAAGCTGGGTAAAAATAAAAAGTTCAAATCTTACGGGGAGGAACACAAGCCCATGTAGGAAACCGATTAGAACCAAAGCCAGGTACATTTGGAAGTAATAAACCTGCACAAATCACAAAACTTGAGGTGCTTTTTGAGAAAAAAAAAAAAAAACAAAACAAAATTCATTCAACAGACAAAACAAATTTTGACAACAGTTGTGTTGATAATAGTTTTCAAAAACAGATTTGGATGTAATGTTCTGAAATACCACAAAGATTTCTGACTTGGAAAAGAAAAGAACAGCCACTCCAACCAGCTTTGTAAGAGTAATCCCACTGCAATACAAACAGCAAGATATGTCAGTAAGCAACGTGGCCATGTTCATCGAGAAACCACGAGAATATTTTTATTAAAATACAGCATAATGATGATCCGAACCACGCAAACTAATCATCATTTATTTTAAGGAACAGAGCAATGCGAGTAGAACAGTTTTTTATTTTCGGAATGGGTTTATGAGCAAACTATGATTCTGTTGAGAGAGAAAAGACAGTCGACCTAAACACAGAAGCTCCCATAGTACTCAACGCCTTCTTTGCTCTTTCATTTCTATCACCATAGCTGACCTGCAAGAAAGCTTTTCAAATTTGTAATTTACAAATATAAATTCCAAGTACAAACCAATCAATTATTTGAAAAACCATAGTTATATTATAAACCAATTTTTCTATTTTTTTTTTGAGAGAAAACAGAGACAGGAACTGTGTTAGAGTGTTTCATCAGAAACGCCAATAGAAATGATGACTATATTGCCACAATTACCTAAAATATATTCAATAAAGACTTCAAAAAAATGGAAAATAGTCAGACATGAAAAAACACTGACCAAGAAAGCATGTACTATATGAACACAAAACTCAACAGCAATCCCTATTGACATCAGGAGATTCACTACAGACACTGCATTCAGTTGAATATTCAGAATTGCCATGACGCCCTGACAAGGACAGCAAAACAATTAGAATGCAAAGGTACATGAAATACATACTCAATAGGGTTGCAAGATGGTAACTCAAATTTATAATTACTGTATTGAAGAGATAAAATATTGAACAAGATTGCACAAAGTCATTCTAGACTGAAAATTAAATACCATAAGATCGATAATAATCATTGCCAGAACAAGCAAAATGATTGCCGAACTCCACGCACTGCATATATGAACCAGACCAAGAAAATTTAACAGTATAAAAAAAATAGTTCTACCAGTATAAAAAACCGTGTCAAATAGAATTTATACCTGGAAGAGACAACTAAGCAAACAACAAATATAGCGCCTGCAATACAATACCATCACACAAATCTTCAGTAAATACTTACTGAGAAGCCAACACTGTAATAAAATCCATCCACCCCTAACTTTTAAGGTTTAAAGGTTCCATTAACATTTTATCATTGAAGTATCTGTATAGTAGAAAATTTGAATATCTATCTCCACAGGATTCTAAAATACTAACCAAGTGCTATGGCAATGTTTACTAAAGCTGTCCTCCATATGTCGAGATATTGCTCGAAGAAGATATAGAAAACAGAGTATGGAAAGATGTTTATCTGCAATATAAATTTATCAGCACAGGCTATAGATTCAGATCATCCCTCTAATGTTCATCATGCCAATCTACAGAACGAAATAATCGATATTCCACAATCTACGCCGTGTTAAAGAATAGAAAATGTTATCCATCAATTGCAAAACAAATATCTTAATCTAGTATCTTCAAATCAAACAATGAAAGAAAATCTTCTTAGTGCCACTTTTCACAAATCAGGAAGAGAGACTATATAGGTGACAAGATATATTGCACTACAAAATTTGATAGAAAGTGAGAAAATAGAACTCTTTAAAAGCTAGTTCAAGGAATGAAGGAATCTCTCTCATATTTATACAATATCATATTTTTAATTTTGTCGATATGGGACAATACCTGCCCATACGTCTAGCGTGATAAATTTTTTTTTTTTTTTTTCACGTCTAACGTGTTTAATCGGTCGTCATATCGTACAGATTTAGCTCTGATACTATAATAAAAAGTGAGAAGATAGAACTCACTCTTAAATCTAGTATTTTTTTAAACTAAACTACGGAATAAAATAAATACACAAATAAAGATACAATTCTAAACCCTATAAATATGAGTAACCTAATAACTATAAGTTATCTACACATAACTCAAGTAGTGAGGGAATCTTTCTCATATTTATACAAGATTGTTTACTCTGGTTCTGTTGATGTGAGATAACACTTGCCCACACGTCTAGCGTGGTAGGTTTTCTTTTCTTCACGTTTACCGTGTTTAATCGATCCTCGCATCGTATAGATTTAGCTCTGATACTATGATAGAAAGTGAGAGGATAGAACTCACTCCAAAAGCTAGCTCCATGAGTAAGGAAATTCTCCTCATATTTATACATGACTCAAATATTTAGTTCTGTTGATAGGGACAACAAAATTCAAACCTTCAAAGAATCAGAAACTCTCAAGCTAAAATCCCGTGCAGCTTGCATTGAACTAACATAGTCACCCTGCATACAATAAAAGATCACCGTGAAGCTTCTTAAATAAAACCCAGTTTAGCATTATATTAATGGCACTGCCAACCTGTTTGTTAAGTGGTGTGTGATATGTGCGGAACTCAGACGCTCTTATAACACCACTCACATAACCTGAAATTTGGAATAAAATACTAGTGTTTAATGCTCCAATGGAAGTGAAACTGGAAGAAAAAAGTAACTGATTAGACAGACCCATCAGAAGCTTTATAATTATAATACAGACAACAATATCTAAACAGAAATGATCTATATTAGGAATCAATATAAATTGCAGCTGACAAGTTAACATCAAAGCAACTATTATTAATCCTAATCATGGGCAGAACAATCATCTTTTCCTTCTACAACTAATGATGTAGCTGTTTTAGAAAAATTTACACATTATTATACAAGATAATTATATATAAATCAATCCCGATACTATGGAAATACTTCTACAATCTGAGCAGAAACAATATTTGATGTATCAAGCAAAAACAACAAAATATGTAACAAACAAATAAACAAGAATACAGAATTCATGACCATCTAGATCCACACTATTGGTGTATGCCCCGTGACCACCCTTTGCGCAATCAGCAGATGGCAGCGCATTAAGAAACCATGGAAGCTTCTCCTGGAATTGTACTGTGGATGGACGGTCATTAACCAAGTCGGAGTGACGGAAGCACTGGAAACACACGGAAATGTTGATCAAGGAATTTTTGTGGCGCGCGATGTGATTATGAACTATTTGTCAAACAAAGTCCACAGCATTTATTCAATCAAGTAATTATTAAAAATTATCCAAACAATGCAGAAAGTCCTCCATTTAAAAGAAGAATTACTGTTGTACAGTCATCGCATACTCCACCAAAGCCGCAAGAACCCTCATCAGGTGAACAACAAGGGGCCTGGATAAAAGATTGAAAAGTTCATAAATGTAGAATTTTGTACCTGATGAGGTATTCAATTGCTAACATAATCATGTTAGATTCACAAAATAGGACATTAATATTTGGTCAAAATCTTATAATGCAAACACTTGTGTATAAATGGAGCCAGAGAAAAGAAGAAAAGAATAGATTACAGAATAATTAAGAACGTCCAACTCAAAGTAGTTTCCTCTTGGGAGAAAAAGGGTGGGGGAATTATAGGAGTACTTACTTGGTCATCAGGTGGACAATATGATCCATTTATAAACTTCCTGCAGCAACCAAATGCCTCCGGCGACATCCATACAAGAAAGTCATCAAGCCATGATGCAGCTGGTTTAGCAATGTAACTCACTTCTGGTGTCAATGATGCTCTTGATATCTTGTGAAAAATGAAGTTAGACAAAACAATCAACCCTTCTTCCTAAGCAAAAGGCTCGTTAAAGCTTCATGCATATTAATATGGAGGGATTGTGATGCAGACATTATTTAACATTATAATTTTTTATTATTAATTAATAGTTTAGTTTTTTATTATTTGTTTTTATGGTTCATTAATATCTTATCTTTTTATTTTCCGAAGAGATGTCCGATCTTTTCCATTTAAAATGTAATCTTTTTAATAGAAAGATAGATTATGATGAATATGAATTGAGTTACACATTGATGTTATTTTCCAACCCCTTTTCTCTCTAGAACTTATCTCTTTCTTCTCTATTTTTCCAGCTATACTTCTCCTTTCTTTTCAAGCTTTTTCTTCCCCTCTTAAGCTATATTTCTTTGTTTCTAATTTTGTGTTGCATTAAATTGGTATCAGAGCCGCTTAATTTTTGGTTAGGAGATTGATTAGCTGGCATATTATGGTTTCTTCAATTTGATTGGGTTGTTTCTCTTACCCTAGGAGAATTGATGCGGAGATCATTTAACATTATAGTTTTTCGTTATGTTTCTTTATTATTCATTAATAGTCTAATTTTTTATTATTATTATTTTTTATAGTTCATTAATATCCTATCTTTTCATCTTCCGAAGAAATGTCCAGTCTTTTCTATTTAAAATGTAGTCTATATAATGGGAAGATAGGTTATGATGAATATTAATTGAGTTGCACATTGATACTATTTTTCAACCCCCTTTTTCTCTAGAGCTTCTCCCTTTCTCCTCTCTTTTTCCAGCTATACTTTTCCTTTCTTTTCAAGCTTTTTCTTCCCCTCTTAAGCTATATTTATTTGTTTCTAATTTTGTGCTACATCAGATTGCATGGAAATTATCTACATGCTAAGAAATATATACAAAAAATTATAAAGATAACTAAAGTTGTACAGAATGAAAACGAGTCTAACACAAAATATGTCTACCATGTAAATATAAATCCTTTTGGAGAAACATGGTATGCTACAACATGCACATTCATTCAAAGAGTATGATGTTATACAAAAAAGTACTTACACATTCCACAATAGTATTTTTGTAAATTTTTTATTATCTTTTTATTTTTATAGCAATTGAATTGTATTAAGAAAAAGACTATCCAAGGCAACTGGAGGAAAAAGCCCCTCAGAACGAAACTTCTAAGTAAATCTTTAATATCTTAATCATGTGATTTGCCACTTGTGTAATAATAAGACAGAAATTGTCCTCACTTACTAAAGCCAACTTGGTAAGCTTATGGTAAAAATGTGGACACTGTAATATTCTAGATAATTACATCACCTGTGACCTCTCCGACATTTGTGTGAAAATATCTCAACTATACATATCTTGTCAATATCTCTTTCAAGGCCACATGCTGCAAAGAGATGCCTCATTTACAATATTCATTATGAATTCTTGACTTATCTTTTATGAACGATAATGTCATACTTGCAAGGCATAAACTGCAAGATCTTTTTATGTGCTTTTATTATAAGGAAAAAGTAAATATTAAAAATAAATAAATTAAAAAGAGGGAGATAAGAACTCCACCCAAGCAGATAATCACAACTCAAAGCATTGTAATGTTCATCCAATTAAACAGAACAACGAGGATAATTACAAGTACAACTACTTGATCTGTTGAACATACCTCATTCAACAAAGAGTTTGAATCGCACTGGCTGATGGAGCATAACTGGTTTGTATGGCTAGATTCTAAGCTGCAATACATAGCCATAGAACATAGAGTATACATGCGAACAGGTCAGGCAAAGAAATCATTTTTCAATTGAAATGCAAACATTGCTCAAGCTGAGACACTCATGATAAATATGATTCTCCTAGAAATTGAAAAATAAACAGGATCTGCAGAAAACGTTAGAAGAATACTATCATATTCTTGATCATGCATCTTATTGGACATCCCATTATTCGTCATCGTCTGATCACCTTACCCTGCAATCTTTTCTGCTTTCCCTCAGAAAATTCCTTCATATTTTAGACAAGTACTCTGTATACCAGCAGAATCTTAATATAATTGCAAGAGAGGCGTTGAAGTGCAGGGTTATTGGAAAGCCACCAGAATAGATTAAGTTATAACCACAAATGATGTAAAGTTGATATAAGGAAACTCTGTTCAAATCTGTCTTTTCTGCTTTCCCTCACTAAGGCCATCTCCTCCATAATCAGGACTAGTCCATCAAACAAGATGACAAGGTGCAACAACTTGTTACTGCAAGTACTATTTCAATTATCAAGAAGTCTTACACTCTTCCTCGTATAACAGCAAGAGAGAAGTTGCAGTGTTTGACTATGAGAAAGCCACGAGAATCTATAATCACAAAAAGATGTATCCTTGCGGCACGCAACGATGAAGAGTAAATATGGTCTCACGACTTTTCGATGAGCGACCAATTCCGCTTTATGTGCCTCATTTTGCAATCCTTATAAGCAAATTTCTCTATGTTTTTCATCTATTAAGAACTACATCGTTTTTAATGTGGGAATGGAGCTCTGGATCGATTACAGGAAGATAAATGGATTGGAGACGCCCCTTTTGCGCTATTTTTCCAGGCATCTATCATCTCTCACGAGATAAAAATTACTATATCACATCTCTTCAACGCGAATAAAGCTCACAATCCTTAGCTTCTCACCTTTGCTTCTCACCTTTCAAGTAGAAATGAATACCATCGAGTCACCTAAGCTTTCTAATCTTCATGTGATCATCTCCTCTTTCTCTTCAAGAACGAGTATTGTTGATACTAGAAGACGATTTTACGATCCTTCTTCAACTATTTCTTCTAGATTCTTCTCCTCTCGACTAATTTCTACTTTTTCCAAAGATTTCTCCTTTTTAACTTTGTTTAGAATAGAGGAGCTCCAACCAAATTCAACTGTTTGCTTGGATCTTTGTGATGAACAACAATTGTAACAAGTATGTAGCTGATATTTCTTCAACGATTAGCAAAGCAAACATTTACACCCATCCAACAACAAGCATAAAAACTAAAATAAAACGCCAAAGGTCTGACGATTCTATCCCGAAAACAACTACTTAATACTAGGAAAACTACAATCAACCCTAACAATAATCAAAATGAAGATACTTTGAATATCCTCTTAACCATCTCCTTCTCCTTTTTTTAACCTCCCACACAACCTCCCTTAGCAGCTCTCCCCTATCTAGCTAACTAAGCTTCACCCAAAAACTCAAAATCACCTTCCTTGTAAAACTGTTGTATTTGTTCTTACTAGCATATGCAACACCTTGTCAAGGAAAAGTTATATACTTATGATCAAATGCAGAAAAGAAACTCCTTCGTGGCTTTATCTTTTCATAGTTGTCCCTTATACAAGGTGCATGAGGAAATTATTACTCATATTATGATTAACAATAAGATTATTGAAGGTATTTTGATACAATTTCTATCTCTCTTCATGCATATCGTGGGATGCATTTTAACATTCCCTCGACAATGTTTTTAGAAGGGAAAAAAAAGTTTAAAAAGCATATGCTAATATTGAGATTAAGTGTTTTAACTATTTTATTCAGACAGAGAACCAAATGCTTATCTTTGGGACGATTTGACTTCATCATTGCTAAGGAAACTTATTATTCTAATTTCTTTGAGATTTATCTTTTTAATGTTGTTCTCTCTAATTAGAGAAAAATTCTTTTAAATTAATTATTTCTCCATTTTTTATTGAGATGAGTTCTTCCATTCTCTTCTTTGTAATTTCCTTTTTGTTCAATATATTCGTTTCTTATAAAAAAATCACAAAAATGCAAAGTTGGTATCGTAGCATAAAATCCAAAGTTAAATCTTGGTCTTAATATTTTAACTCCATCTAAAATTAAAATATTTATTTGTAGAAATTATTAAAATTCAGATGACATGTGAGGAATGATCTTTAAAAAATAATATAAACAATTACATCAATTAAAATTTAAGTTTTTAAGATTAGAGGCAATTTACACCTTAAGAGCTCGTTATGATGTTTGAGAGTTTCACTAGGGATGTTCTTATTTGAGATTAGAGGCAATTTACACTTTGAGAGTTTGTCATGATGTTTGAGAATTTCATCAATGATGCTTTTATCAAAGAAGAAATAGATAACAAAATAAAGCTAATTTAAAAAAATAATATCCTGACTATTTATTGGACTACTTAATTCCATCGCTTAAGATTTTATTTGAGAACCAATGACCAGTATTGACTTCCCAAATATGTTAACTTCCTTGTTACTAAGTGATTTTATATTTCTAAGCATTTTAGAATCTATCCTCACTAATTGTGTGCTTTTTTATTTTCGCTAGTACAATTCTTTTTCTTAATAGAATTCATTTCTTCTCTAAAAAATGGAGGTAGTTTACAGAGTCCTTTCTTTCGCATCAATGAAAACCAGATAAAGATCATATCAAAAATCGAATCAAATAATATTTCTTTACATTAAAATCAACATAGATTCTACTTCCCTATTTGATAGTTCAATTTCCTCTTTTTTGAAGCCCAGTTCTTAGAGGAAAAGGACCAAACAAAGCTGTTTGCAAGAGAATATATGACTCTCTCTTACTAGCCTCTACCACAGGGAAAAAAAAACAATTTTTTGACTCAAAACAATCCATTATGGTGTCTCCGAATAACTTATTAATACTCTATTCTTTTAAGAAAATAAAAATTATCCTAATGTCTTCAGAGATGAAGTAAGTTATATAGATTAAAATCATAAATTTGGACAATTACCAATGAAAATAAATCGAAATTCAGAAAACCAAGAATTGATGCAAAGAGAAATGAAGTGAAGGTATGTACCTATAGTTATAATCCTTTACAACAAAATATAAAGGTGGTCCAACACGAAGATGCTCCTCAGCATCATCAAAATAATCCTAGAACAAATAAAATAAGAAAATAAAGAGAAAAGCAAAGGAAATTAATTCATATAATTTAACATATCCTTCCGAGATTATGGAGGTGGAGTCAATTAAAACTGGCAAGTTTCTCCTAGATCGACTATTGTCGACAAATGAAGATGGCTAGTTGATCATTTAACAAATTTTTTCTCAAGATTTTTTTTTTCTTGGCTCACTTTTAATTCTTCTATGAATTTCTTTTTTTACAGCCTTATTTGGAAGAAAAGAATCTCATCCAACATCCAAATTTTGCTAGGATCCTTATTTGAGGAAATTTCTATACGTGCGACCAAATTTGAAAGAAAAACTTCTACTTGGCTATTCCCACGTTGTTGTCTTTTCTGCCGGCCCCATGAGGAAACAAACTGATAGGCCCTCAATAATGCATGTTTCACAAGGCCTCACAAGGAGGCACAAACCTGGTGGGGGAGAAAGAGAGAGGGGACGTGGTGGAGGAGGGGATTCTGGTGGAGGGTTAGCGTGTGAGGATGGAGAGAAGATACAAAAGGGGGAGATAAAATTAAAGAGAGGCAGGAAATTAATAGCGTTTGGGCATGGTGAACTTTTTTTCTTCAGGATAAAAGAGAATTGGAGACTCTAACTCTGATTTCTGGATTTTGAAAGAAGATGGTTAAAATATCCTTTCTTTTTTTCTTGTTGTGTTGAAGTGCAGATTTTTATCACAAACATTCACATTATCATTAATTTTGAGTTTATTGGAGCCATGTAAGTGTCTTTTTTTATTTCTTTTGAACCAGTCTATTGGGGAGCTTATGAACATCTAGAGCTTCATTGAGATTTTTACCAGGCACAAGGAGTCCAAGAAGTACAAGCTTGTCTTGAGATTGAGTATATTGGCAATTTTTTAAACTATTTAGCTTCAACGTAATACTATTATCTTTGAAAATAGAAAACTAAATAACGATCTTTGAGACAATATAAATTTCATTATCACTTAATGAACTTATAGTTCTAATTTTTTATTTTTATCCATTTATTTTGATTCTCTCCTATGAGAGAAAAATTGATGTACTTTAAGTGTTCCCATATATTTCTTATTGAGAAATTCTCCTTGTTTTCTCAAAGTTACCGCCTTATCATGTAATATATTCATTATTCCAAACTAATTAAGTAAATACTTCAGTTTCAAACACAAGATTCAGAATAGAACATAGTAGCAAATATTCTCCACCTGAAGGTAAGAGTCCCGTGGAAGAACAATCTTCTGTTCTAGGCCAGATTCAATTGTCCTACATAATGCCTGATATGATATAAAGACCAAATGTAAAAATAAATTTAGCCCACATGTGATAATTATGTAGCTTTTAATAAGAGGATAAAGAACTTACAATGCTTGCTAAAGTAAAAGCAGCAAACAAAGCAATAACAATTACTTTTACTCCCCAATGTCCAAGAATGGGTGCATGAACATCCTACAACACAATCATGATACAGATTTCACATATGAAAAAAATAGCAGCTACGTTCAAGTTTTTTTCCCTTCTTTTTGCTGTATTAATAGACAAAGCAACTTATTCAATCAAACAAGTACCTTCATGTATCGAGAAATTAGTCCATCCTTCCCCTGATTTGAGTCTACAAATTTTAGTAACTTTTTTCTCAGAGACATAGAGGAGTGTAAATCTAATTAAAAATTTGACATTGAAATCTCATACTAATTCAATCAAAGATGACGCTCTAAATTTACTGAACATTTACGTTAATACCTTCATTAGGCTCCACGGGAGATGCACGAATTTTAATGCATGGAAAACAGTCTATGCGGTTATCCTCAGTTCTCCGAAAATCAAAAACTAACAATGCAACGAAAGCAGTAATTTGTAGAAGGAAGTCCAACAGCACAGCCAACGCTATATGAAAACAAATAATAACATATAAAATCAATATAAGCACCTACAGTTAGGCATTACATCAAAAGAGTGATGAAAGACTTCTTTTGACCTGCAAACATGGAGAAGACACGACAAGCAGGCATGGAAACAAAACTTCCAACAGCAAATGCAAGAATCTCAGATAAACTAGCAAGCGCGATAGAAGGACCAACTTCAACCAGTGCCTCGCTAACTTGTTCTTCTAAAGATAACTCTGTTGATTGTCGTTTCACAGCATGCACCAATATGCACATGTTATCTACTCCAACCTGATTTCAAGAACAGAAAATAGAGCATTTAAAACGCATGTAAAAAATCACAATAACTAAGGTCCCCACTGCATGGTCATTTATCTTTGTAGGAAACAGTCGCTTTTTGTAGTAATATGTCATGGCAATATAACAAATTAAATAATGTAAAATATGAATGTCCGGATGTTGAATTGTAAGACACTTTCGATTCATCGCAATGCGGTTCTATTTGAAGATAACTCTACAGGGATCGATTAATGGCATAACGTCAATTTTTCTTATCGTCAAATGGTTTATAGTTCTAAATATTTTAATAGTAATTCTTTTAATGTATTCTCTCCAATTGAAAAAATATTATTTTTTACTAAGTTTGTCAATAATTTGTAAAAGAGGATCTCTTTTTTTCTTGCCACCATGCATGCTTCTTTCAATGAATTTCATGCCTTGTAAAAAAAAATTAGATGACACTTTTAATGCATTTACAAGACAAAAGTACACTCGCGTGAAAGAGGACACTTTGAGACCCAAGAGAAATTTAATTTTCCTGAAATTTCGTACCAATGCGTAAATTAAACACAAGTGTAATTGAAGTTTCAAAATGTTATAAAACAAGAGAGCATGCGAGATATTCGATTAGGTAAGATAACTCTTATCTTGTTTTTTTTCTCTAGTTTATTATTTGAGGTGAAGAAAAAACAAAAGAAAATGAGATAACTTACAGCCAAGACAAGGAAAGGAATTACTTCCATTATGATCAACGTAGATTTTATACCAATGGCACTGAAAAATCCAACAGACCCAAGAACAGAAAGCATAACAAGAATAACTCCTGAAAGACCCAGCAACACCTGGTAACAATTGACAGTATTGAATGTACATTAAACACAATCAAATAGGGTAATGACTCTCGTTCTCCAAATCAATATTTACTTTTTCAAATTACAATAATATTAAAGGTAACAAACCCAATTTCCAACATAATTATTCATGGTTAGACTTAGACCATACCTTCGAGGTAACAAAGAAAGAGGATAAACGAGTCATATCACCCAAAGTCACTGATATGTAAGCAAACATTACAAGGTAGCTTACCTGTGATTTGAATGATAAAGGTTAAAACAGTTACAGCAAAATTATGAATTCAAAGAATTCTTACCTGTTGGTCCGGCCGATCAACTAAGCTTATCAATTAATGCTAAAATCAATTAACAAAACACTTCTAAACACACAAATGGCTGGCAACAACAAAGACTTAACTACAATTGTTATAACATCTGCCGTGCTTTCTCTTTTCAGCTCTTCCTCAATTGAGCTCTCTGATGAAAATGAAAGAGTCAGATTCTGGGACTGCACCAGAGGCAGAAGCTGCTCCTGTTAACCATTATTTATATAAATTCAAATTTTGTGACCACAAAATGGGGAGTAAGAAAAGTATAGGCTTCAAATGCTTCATCAAAAACCAAAAAACATGACAAGTGATGTCAACATGATAGAATGCATCCGCATGGAAGGCACCCACTAAAGCAGTATCTGACTATTTCTAAGCAAGAAAGCAAAGAACTCAAACCTTGGCTAAATTAATAAAAGCTTTTTCCCAAGCTACTGCTTTTCCATTCGCATTGCCTACTCCATCAATAGCATTATTAACAGGATAGGTAACCATTAATGCAGAAGCCTGGAAAACATGGAATGAGAGCACGCTAAGATACCAAAAAAAGAAGATATACCACCTTAAAATTCTTCTCTCCAAAACTCCCACTTAAGAAAGACTCCGGTACAGTAGAAGTAATAGAATATTTTACCTCTGAATAATTGTTCCCAGAAAATCCTCCTAGGGCAGTGCTTGGATCAAGTGGAGCTTCAAAAGCACTTAAGCATGTGTCTGCAGAAGCATAATGCTGAAGGCAAGACAAAGTGTTCAAAATTATATCACAAACTCATGTTCTTCTAGCAACGTAATGGTACTAGCTTTTGCAGACATTAAATGAGTAATTAATCATGCTTACTACTAATATAGTATCACGAAAATTTTACAACAATTAGCATTTGGATGTCTTCATATTTTTTTATAAGAATTGTAGAGTTCTATTTAGAAGAACTAGAAAGTACAAGGCAAGTATAAGTAATTCTCCCAAAATAAATATAGAAAGTGATCAAGTCTAGATTTTAATTGTCTATCCAATTAGAAATAACTACAAGGAAAGTCCTTGAAAAATTTAGACTGACAGGCTCATTTTAGCAATAATAAAATCAATCTTTCCAATACAACTCAATGACTGAGTCCTATTTTCAAAAATGATCACATTACAATGCAAGTCATGCAAAGAACTCAAGTATCCAACGTACTTTTCAGCTTCTTCCTTACATACCAACCAAAGGCATAATCGAGAAAACCCATAACAGAATATTAAGGCACCTAAGGCTGCTGAACCCGTAATAGAAGATTGAGGTGTCAGCAGAATAAATGGCAAAAATTAGGCCATGGACTATGGCAGAAATTATGTATTGGCAATATATAATTAGTTCATTAATTATTGTTATTACCTAATATAGTTTTTACAAAATTTTCTATTTAAGAAAATGTATGACAAAGGAATGGACAGTCTATTTTGATTGAATATCTGACTTGGTATCAAAGCTATTATAGTGTGCCAAATTTTTCAATTTTGTGCTGGTTCGATTTGTTTTAGAGTATTTTCTGCACATAAGAAATTGACTTATTTTCTCGTTCCTATTCATTACCGATTAGTATCTCTCCTGCTCAAACTTCGTATTCTTCTTATTGTCGTTCTAAATTGTCAATTATTTTATATGACTATCGAGTAACTATTTTATAAATTTCTTTTGATAACAATTTTTTATTAACTAGATGGATTAGTTATTTAACAGTTCGCATGTTGAATCATGTACATAATAAATTGGTTTAGATCAATCCTGACAAAATGATTATAAATTAGTTCTAGATTCTATATTAATCATTAATAATATTAATAATATCATATTAATTACTAGAAAATATTTTATTAAACCCAGGAAAGAAGGTAAAATCTCAAAGAAGACAATATCTTTCTCTGGTGATTCTATAAGGTGCCCCCACGGAGGTTCGTTTTCGTTTTGTTCTCTAGTGACTCAATCTTGCTCGCAATCATTGCTCAAATCGACAATGTTTGGTGTTCTCTTTATTTTTTTTTTAGCTTTCGGTTATTGTTATTGGACATTGTCAATCAACCTTTTGATCTTAAGCAAAGTGTGATCTGTTTTTTAGAATGGCTACTGAAATTCCTTTACAAGACCACTTACAAAAACTTTGGCCATCAAATTCACCGGAAAGAATTATGTGGCATGGGAATTCCAATTCAAAATGCTTCTTAAAGGGATGGAATTTTGGGATCACATAGATGAGTCTTCAACTCCTCCAATGAATGAACTCGGTCAATGGGAGGCAAAAGATGCTCGCATTATGTCTTGAGCATTGGCTACTATTGATGTTTACATGGCGAATAATCTGCGTTCATTTGGTACAGCTCAGGAAATGTGGGATTATCTAAATCGCATATATTATCAGGACAATACTGCAAGACGTTTTTAACTTGAGCTTGAGATTAGTAACTTTAGTCAGGTGATCTCTCTATTGAACAATATTATTCTAGATTCATTAATCCATAGAGCAAATATTCTGATCTTGTATACTCTAAAGTACCTACGGAGGTCTTAACCAGCCTAAAAAGGTTCATAAAGCAAGCTTACGTGATCAATTCTTGATGAAGCTGAGATCAGAATTTGAAGAAACTAGGGGAGGATTGCTCAATAAAGACCCACTTCTTTCTTTGGATATTTGTCTAGGTGAATTATTGCAAGAAGAACAGAGATTAGCCACACAATCGATTTTAGGCGGATAAGGTGGGACATCAGAAGCGGTTAATGTTGCCTACACAAGGAAGGAATAAAGGGAGAGGCAATATGCAGTGTTACAAGAGCAAGGAGCTTGGACATATTGCTCACAGTTGTGCAAAAAAATTTTGCAATTACTGTATGCAGCATGGTCATATCATCAAGGAAAGTCCTACACGCTTAGAAAACAGAAGATCCTAACTTTTCAAGCTGCTGTTTCAGACCCTGATATGTTGGGTCCAACATCTACAACTACTAAACAAGCTATCTTTACTCCAAAAATGGTCCAATATATGGTTTTGACTGCGTTTTCTGCTCTCGGAATTTAGGGCCAAGGAAAGTCAATCATTTCTACTTGATTTGTTGGATCTGGTGCATCCAATCACACGACTAGTTTATCTAATTCTTTACAAAATTTGTGGCAATATCCTGGTCGTCAACATATTCAGATTGCTAATGGCAATAATCTTCCAATCAAAACCATTGGTGATCTTGGACATTCTCTTCGTTATATTTTTGTACCTCCTAAATTGTCTACCAATTTAATCTATGTTGGACAACTTGTGGAGAATAAGTGATGTCCATTTTTCTCGTGGTGTTTGTCTTGTGCAAGATCAGGTGTAAGGGAAGGTGATTGGGAGGGGGCCTAAAGTTGGAAGATTATTTCTATTGCAATTTACAACTCCTAGAATCTTATCTTTGGCTTCTATGATTGTTGAAAATAAGGGTAAAGTCTCGCATTGATGATTAGGCTATCCAAATAATGTGGTTTTGCTTGGTAACAAAGATTAGTGTTCTGCAAATTGCATTCTCTTAATTGTTCTACTTACAAAATAGGAAAGGGTAAAACTTTATCTTTTCCTAATTTTAGTGGTCATGCTAATGCATATTTTGAGATCATACACAGTTATGTTTGGGATATTACTCTTGTTATTTCACATACTCAGTATAAATATTTTATGATTTTTATTGATTACTATTGTCGTTTCACATAGATATATATTTTGCGTACGAAAGTTGATGTGTTTTCAGTTTTTCAAGCTTTTGTGGCTTAGTTCGAAACACAATTTTCCTATATTAGGGTTTTATGATCTAATAATGGCACAGACTATATGTCACGTGATTTTCAAGACTTCTTGCAACATAAAAGCATTCTATCACAGCGATCATGTTCTTTTATCCCTCAACAAAATGGAGTGGTTGAGCGTAAGAATTGTCACTTATTAGATATAAATCGAACATTACTTTTACAATCTTCTGTACCTTTTAAATTTTGGGTTGAGACTTTATCAACTGCAGTATATTTAATTAATCATCTGTCGTCATAACAATTGAATTTTGATTCTCCTTGTTATCGTCTCTTCGATGTACATCTTGATTATCAAATGCTCCACACATTTGGTTGTGCTTGCATTGTTCACTTCCCACCTCATAAATGCCATAAGCATATAGCCTAATGAGTACGGTGTGCCTTTCTGGGTTACAACACAACTCATAAAGGATTTATATGATATGACATTGATGTAGGCAATGAAAATTAAAGAAAGCATATAGAAAAGAAATTAACTTTAGAGAAAAAAAAGAAAGAAAGCAGAAAAAGAAGAAGCCCAAAGAGAATAGGTAATTGAAAAATAGAGTTTCAATACCTCTCATATTCATTGATCATAATCTTAAACTGTCTAACCAAGTTACAATAATAGCACTTAAATAGAAGAAACTAAGACGACAAATAACCCTAAAATACGATAAATTAACTTTAATTGAAATAAATAAATAAAACATATAAATAATAAAAATAAAATGTCGAAGATCCTCATCAACTCTCCTGGGGTAGAAGAATCACCCAATCGAGTTGACGGAACCACAAAGCAGCAAACTGATTAATCATTCAACCATAAGCTAAATGGTTGAGCAATCTTCTTTCAACGTCCACAAATTTGTACGGCCGGATGCCCGAATCGAAAATCTTTCGGAGTGATATCGAATCCGACAAAGAAAGATCTTGATGACTCAGAAAAAACTCGAAGAGGTTTGGATCCAAGTGCTGAAGTGTCTTTCTGAAAATCTATGTACAATCACTATCTGGTCGATCCACCAATAAACTAAGAAGCGTTGAACCTCACATTCATTAATAAATACAATTTGTTCATCTAAAATAGCATCAATTTTATTTTTAGGTATTGTGACATGATATGTGAAGAAAACAGAGTTAGCAGATATAGACTCGAAATCGATAGGTGAAGGTAAAAAATGATCAGCATATGAACTAAAATGACCTTTATAAGCAAGCAAGTCTTCAATATTAAAAATAGGATGATAACCAAAATGAGGTGAAAAACCAACGACATATGCATTTGAGTCACTTCGCTTTAAAATTCTAAAAGAACCAACACTACAAGCTTTCAATTTAGAACCAGACCCGGATGAACGCCACTTAGGGCGAACCTGAACCATAACATAATCTCCAATATTAAATTCAATGTATTGTTTATGTAACTCAGCTCGTAAGTTATATGATGTATTACTAGTATCTATTTGTTTATTGATCTCAACATGTAAATCATGAAGATATTGTGCAAAATTTTTTACTGACATAGAGACACTAGCATGCAGTGACACAGGGGCGAGGTCTACAGGTTTCTTAAATTAAAAACTATGAATAATCTTAAAAGGACTCATGCCTATAGATTGGTTCACAGAGTTATATGCAACCTGGATGGTGGGGAGACGATTAATAATATTTAATCCTGTGTGTTCAACAATTTTCTTCTCTTGAAGAGTCTCCAGTGATTTTGGGTTTAGGGGTACAAGATTAAGGTAGATTTTCTTTCCTTGAAATACGAAAGAACCAGAGTTTGATCGACCTTGGATAGTGACATTCACATCAAACTGCCAAGGATGACCGAGGATAACATGGCTGACATCATGAAGAATGACATTGCACCAGAGTTGTTCTTTGTATTCATGAGACTGAATGAGAACTAAATAATTCTCGTTCACAATTATAAAAGATGTATTAATCCACGAAACATTGAAAGGTCGATGATGAGAGACGAGTTTCAACCAAAGACGGGATAAAGTTGTTACAGGTACTGCATTACTATTGTTACCCCTGTCAACCATGACTTCGCAGTTTTTGTTATTGGCTTTGACATGTGTGAAGAATCAAATAATGATGATCATCTTCAACGTCTTTGGGTTGGATAAGTTTACTTTCCACAATACTCAGTTGGGTGAATCGTCAAGAGTAGGCATAGAGATGAGTCAACTACATCCTAAAAAGTTTTCGTCATCCAAATCTTCAAACTCTTCAAAGTTAGGTTCATAAATTTGTTTTTCAATTGTCTCCTCAATTTTATTTTCACACTTTTGTAAGACTAGATTTTGACTAGGGCTATTACAGAAAATATGATCAAAATCCTTACAATTGAAACATTGTAAATGTGAAGAACTTTGCATAATTTTATTTTCTCACTCTTGTAAGGCTAGGTTTCAGTTATGGCAAATAGAGGAAGTGTGACAAAAACCCTTACAATTTAAATATTATAATTGCGAAAAACTTCGCGAATTGTCTACATCTTTTCTTTTGTTTTCTCTCATCGAAGGGGTATTAGATGAAAGAGGTTTTAGAAGAGGTTTAGGAGTAACAGAAGTCGGGACGGAGAGAGGTCTATTGTCAATTCGTTTGTTATATGACATTTTCATAGCTAGCTCATAGTCTTGAATTAACGAATATGACATGATCACAAGTATTGACACCTCGAAAGATAAGATCGTGATGTAGACAAAGGAGCAACAAAGGACAATCAAGAAACAATAGGGAGCCAAGATCCATTGATGAACATAAGAGGACCAATGACAAGATCAAGAAAAAAGAAAATAAACAAAAGACTACAAATTTAATCAAAGACATTAAGAAAAGGAATTGTCATAAGATGTGCAACGAGTCATAATATTACTAAGTGTTGATGAAGAAGCAAGGATTGGAAAAAAAAGCCCAAAATGTAAGAGATGTCTAAAAAAATAAAGACTTCCTATATAGTCACTCGATATGACATTACTCTAGCCCAAACTCTTTATCTTCAAAGTTCTTACAAGTGTCGTACCATTGGCTAGGTCCACTAGTTGAATTAAACTTGAAACTTACGGTACTTAAATATAATTTCCACGACCACCATCCACTTGCATCACTTTTCAAATATCAATTTTCCTTTTCTTATTTTTACCAACTTTCATATTATCTAATTAGGATATTTTATTAGTTTCTAAATTATGTTAATATCTTATTAAATTTATACCTTCATCTATTTAAAGGAGGTTTGTAATAGATTTAAGGGACTTTTGGGAATGAATTGATTTTTATAAAGCTTTTTGTTTTGAGGTGAGATCTTTATAATTCTCTTCTTAATTTCTTGGATTAGAACTTGATTTTCTTCAAGTGTATTCTTGAAAAAATCGAACTTGATAGCTTAGGTTCAACCAACGAGTTTGGTTCGGGTCTAGCTACTTTTCTGATAGCTACAGTTCCATTACTAACTTTAGATTGGGGTCAAGTTTCTTCTTCTCGTTCTTTCGAATCAATAAAGGCATAATTCCTTTAGATTTTCACATTGCGTGTTGGGTCTAAGATCTCTGATATCTTAGGTTTGCATCAGCTCGCGTTTAAGATCTTCTTTTACCTTGTCAAAATCTCCTCAAAGATATGGCCTCATATTCAACAACTTGACTTCTCATTCGAAATTCATTGAATTGGTTGATACATTCAATGACGGATCGATTCCCCTGGGCAAGGGTATTCCATTGGTCCAATAAATTGCCCTGGTAGGATTGGAGTAAATACTTCTCTTAAAGTTGATGCTTCATTTCTTCTGAATTTCCAACAATAAGTGCATACAATTTGATATTTCTAAAGAGTTGTTCCTCCTGATGACGAATTTGACCACCCTTTCGGCCGAATTCTTCCATCTTTACGATTATGTCCAAAGTGTCGTCGAGTACCTTGCCGATGATGTTGACGCCAATTATGGGACACTACAGAATTATTTGTTTTCAAAAGATGAGGAGTTTGTTTACTTATTTTTGAGGTTTCTATTAGTTTCACGGGTAAAGGTCAACCCGATCTGAATATTAGCTACTTGATCTTGAAATCATTGTTGATTGTTAAGAATTTGTGCTAGTTGCCGGGAAATGGTATTTAATTGGGAAGGTTTCATATGTAAAGTACTAGGACTGAACGAAACTTGATGACCACTACGTAACTGCATGCAATGTTACTAATGAAGGCCAAAATAGATATCAACAAACAACTTCATGATTTGTATGTAGAGATCAATCAACAAACAATACTCGAAACGAATAATATCTATTAGAGCCAAAATATAACAAATCAACGTATAAAATTTTATTTTGACGATTATGTTGATTCTAACAAAACAAACACGAAAAATCGGTATTCTAAAATAATGAAGCAAAAAAACTCAAATATTATGCTGAAAATGTATCACCACAAAATTGATTATAAGAATGAAAGTAGAATTAATAGTTGGATATGAAATAATTTGCAAAGATTAAATCAACTAATAGTTTAAATCACAAGACATTTTGGTGGGATAAAATTATAGTTTGATATAGTGACATGTCACAATTGATGTCAAAGTGACCAAGCTAATATGCATATGAAAACCAAGATAATAGATGCAATCAAATGTCGTTTAGGGTGAGTCAAGTAATCAGATATAATTTGACAAAAGGTCACAAGAATTAAGATGCATGTGAATACGGAATAAGGATAAATCAAAACACAGGAATAAAATTAAAGCAATATTTAGAAATAAATAGTATTGAAAAACTAATAAAAGGTTAAAACAGAAAAATCTCTGACTCTGTTGAATTTACTCGAAAATTGCAGATTTAATAATATAAATCTGTCAGAATCTAACTAGCAACTCGAAATCTAGCAGTAAACTAGCATCAACTCGATTTGATCTAGAGACTAAATTTCATCAGCAGCCAATATTTGGTTAAGGAGTGCCCGTGAACAGTGCCCGTCGGTGAACAGTGCTCGCAGGTGAACAGTACCGCACCCGTGAACAGTATCGCCCAGATGAACAGTAACAAAGATCGAAAAATTAGAGTTTTAAATTAAGATTTTATTGTTTGAGAAAACAATAAAACCTGCTCTGATACTAATTTGATGTAGGTAGCAGAAATTGAAGAAAAAATATATAAAATAAATTAACTTCAGAAAAAAAAAAAACGAGGAAGAAAGAGAAAAAGGGAGAGAAGCCGAGAAAGAATAGGGGATTGGAAAATAAGATTTCAAAACCTCTCATATTCATTCACAATAATCTTAAACTGTCTAACCAATTTACAATAATAGTACTTAAAAAAAAAAAAATTAAGGTTAACCTTAAATAACGACAAATAACCCTAAAATACGATAAATTAATTTTAATTGAAATAAATAAATAAAACATATAAATAATAAAAGTAAAATGTCGAAAATATCCTTATCCGACATGGTTGCTAATCAGTGGCATGTTTCTATAAATGTAATTTTCTTTGAACAAGAGTACTATTTTTAGCATTAGGTTCTCTCTTCAGATAGTGCTCTTCTTCCTAGTTTTGATGATCTCTTTCCATCAATTGAACGTTTTAAGCCAAGCATTGTCTACCAACGACAAAAGCCTCCTACATCAGAAATCCTTCCCGACTCTGATCCAAAGTCTAATCAAGAGATTCTTCGATGATCTTCTCGTATCACTCAACTTATCAATAGGTATGGTTTCTCTACAACTTTAACTAATATTGTAGTTTTGACCACTTATTCTCAAGCAATTAAATATGTATATCGAATAAAAGCTATGCAAGAAGAACTTCAAGTGATGTAAGAAAATTATACTTGGGACATTGTTTCTTGTCCTAGTGGTGTAAAGTCCATCGGTTGCAAATGAGTGTATTCCATTAAGCTCGAGTACGATGGATCACTTAACAAATATAGAGCACGGTTGGTGGCACTTGGTAATAGACAGGAATATGACAAATTATGAGAAGACATTTGCACCTGTAGCAAAATTGTCAATGGTGCGGCTTGTTTTGGCTATTGCTGCTTCTAAAACATGTTATTACGATAGATGGATGTTAAGAATGTCTTCTTACACAAAAATCTTAAAAAAGAAATTTATATGACTCCACCACGAGGATTATTTTCTACACCTTCATATGTTGTTTACAAACTAAGACGCTCACTTTATGGTTTGAAACAGGCACTACTTGCTTGGTTTGACAAATTTCATTCCACACGTGATAGTTGCTCATCTGTTCAAAGTCAATATGATTCTTCTTTATTTATTTGCAAGATAACTAAAAGAATTATGATACTTTTGGGCAATGTTGATGACGTTGTTATTACAAGAGCTGATATTGAATTAATTGTTCAACTTCAAGACCATCTTCAGAATTCTTCTCATATAAAAGATCTTGGTTCTTTGCATTATTTCTTCGAACTGGTAGTCAATGCTACCTCAGTCGGTATTTTCCTACACCAACACAAATATATTCAAGACCTAATTACTTTAGCTAGTCTTCAAAATGGTCGTTCCTTTGATAATCTTTTCGTTATGACCGTCAAATATCGTCATGATGAAGGCAATCCTCTATCTGATCCCTCTCTATATAGACAATTTGTTGGGAGTCTAAACTACCTTACTATTACTCAGTCTGACATATCTTTTATTGTCCAACAAGTTAGTCAATTTGTGCAAACGCCTAGGCATCTTCACCTCGCAATTGTTTGATGAACTATTTGCTATTTGCAAGGCACTTATGTTTGGGGCCTCTTCTTTCTAGAAGCTTCTCCTCTTCGTCTAATTGCATAAAGCGATGTTGATTAGGCAGGATGTTTTGATACGTGATGTTCGGTTATTAGTTGGTGCATGGTTCTTGATATCTCTCTTATTTCTTGGAAAAGCAAGAAACAAGATCGGATGTCAAAATCTTCTACTGAATTTGAGTACTGAGCTATGTCCTCGTGTGTTCTAAAATTATTTGGCTTTGTGGACTATTGGGTGAATTTGGGTTCCCACAAACTAAGTCTACTTTGCTTCATGAAGATAACACCAGTGCTAGTTGAATTGCCACTAATCCTATGTTTTATAAGCGTACTAAACATATTGAAGCAAATTGTCATTCTATTCGTGACATGTTATCTCTCTTCCACGTGTCACTACTCATCTCCAAACAGCTAATGTCTTTATAAAGGTGCTTTCCAACAACTGACATCATTTTCTCATAGACAAATTGACGCCGGTTGACCATCCAACATCAATTTGAGGGGGGATGTCAATGGAAGAAATGGCAGAAATAGGGTCATAGATTATGGCAGAAATTGTGTATTAGTTATATATAATTAGTGCATTAATTATTGTTATTACCTAATAAAGTTTGTACGGAATATTATATTTAAGAGAAGGAATAAGAAAGGAATGGCAATCTATTTTGATTGAATATTTGACATGAGGCACCCCGATGCCACTTCAAGAAGAGTATCCAAATCTCTATACTGAAGTTACATTGAAGCATAAACGTGTGAATTTGCATAAGTTCTTACCTGATTATCCATAAAGTTTAAGTACTGAGTATTCTTGCCTAATTATCCGAAGAAAATTTCAGTTTTATCCACAAAGTTTTAGTTTCTTAAGAAAGTATCTTTTAGAATTTTATCATCTTTTTGCTTTAGCTTCTTTCCAACCTCATCGAAAAAGTTTATCACATGTTGGCAGTTATGCCCTTGGGATGTGATACAAAAATCTACAAATTAAAAATTATCTTTCATCGAGATTAACAATACGTAAGGTTGTCTAACATCCTAGACAAATGTATCAAGATAAACATGTTTCGCACACATTCAACTAACATTAAAAAATATATAGATTACCTGGAAACAATACTCAGCATGTTGGATTCCTCCATAGATGTCGAAATTATCACGATCCATCTTATAGTACTACAAAATGCAGATTGGAGACATAAATATGATTTACTTATAAGGCTAAAACCAAGACTAGACCATATAAAATAATTGTTTTGGAAGAGTTCATGTTTTAGCATAAGCTACAAAGTAGACATTAAACTTAACAGGGTATGGATAACTAGTAAGGGTGAGACCCGTGGGTTAGTTGGTTCAGTCCGGTTTCAAAGTTAGGAAAATCAAACTTATAACAAGATCTAGTAGAGCTTAAATGAGATGTCATTTGGCGTTATAGTTTTTTGTTATGTTTATTTATTATTAATTAATAGTTTAATTTTTTGTTATTTACATTTATAGTTCATCAATATTTCAATCTTTCAAATTTCTGAATTAATGTCACGTATATTTTCTATTTAAAGTTTAGCTTTATAATTTGAGAATAGATTATTGAAGAACATTTTTCAAATTTGATGAAATTATTCTCTACTTTCCAACCTCATCTTCTCTTCTTCCTCCTTCCTTCGTATCTTTCTCCTCTTTTTCACTTTCTACTACATAAAATTTGATATAAGAGCAGCAAAATTATTTCTTTTTAAAACAATCAATTCTAGGTACCCTCGTCTCCTTTTAAAACAATTAATTCTACGTAGTGATTGTCAGGTCTAATCTAGTTCTTGTATTTTAAATATGGACCATTCCAAACTTGATGCATTTCTCAGACAATTAGCACAACTACTTAGCAACTAACAACAGTTCCAAAAACAATTAGTTACCATCAAAACTGAGTTGACTACTACTCGCGAGGCAAATTGGGATCTTGAAAATATGTTAAACAATGTGGAACAAATTTCTCACCATTCAAATTCAGACAATTCTGTAGTGTCTCACAACAGGCCCCAATATCACTGACAAGATACTCGACGACACTTTGGACATAATCATCGAGATAGAAATGTCGATCATGAGGGTGGTCAAAATTATTATCGTCGAGGATCACCGATTCCTAATCACCCAGATGAACAATTTTTTTGGAATATCAAATTAGATTCGCCTACTTTTGATGGTTGTCTAGATCTCCGTATCTTTACTCGGTGGGTAAAAGATATAGATCGTTTTTTTGCTTGGTGCAGGTGTCAGAACATCGACGAGTTTAATTTGTCAGTTTAAAATTATCTGGTACAACCAAACTGTTTTGACAGAGTGTTGAAGATCTCATTGAAAGACGTTGTGCGCCTCCTGTTGGAAGTTAGGAAGAAATGAAACAGTAACATCAAGAAAAATACTTACCTCAATCCTATCAGATCAACTTGTTAGACCAATAGAATGCCCTTGGTCAAGGCAACTGGCCAATCACTGAGTATGTTAACCAATTCGATGAGTTTCGAATAAGAAGTCAAATTATTGAAAATAAGGTCATGACTCTGAGTAGGTTTCAACAAGGTTTAAGAGATGACCTTAGATGTGAGCTTATCCTTCGAGGCGTCAACACCCTTGATCACACATACTCCTTAATGCGTGACTATGAGTTAATTACGAAAATGTCATATGGCAAACGTAGTGATTTTAAACCTCCGCCAATCCCGACCACTAGTACTCTTAAGTTTCACCTAGAACCATGGATAACTCGTGAAACTCTTCGCGTGTACAATGTTTCAATTGTAAAAGTTTTGGTCACATTTTCTCTAATTGTCCTAATCGTAACCTAGTTATACAAGAGAGTGAAAATGCACCTGGGAGACAAGTGAAAAACAAGTCTATGAACTGAATCTTGACGAGTTTGAAGATTTGTACGGCAATAACTTTCTAGGTTGTATCCAATCCATTTCGCAGCCTACTCACTCTGTTTCACCTCAACTAAGCGTTGCGAGATGTACACTTACCCAACCCCAAAAGGACGTTGAAGATTAGCGTCGTCATTTTATCTTCCACACATATATTAAAATTAATAACAAATGTTGTAAAATCATTGTGGATAACGGTAATAATATTAATACAGTATCTGTAACTACTGCAACACGTCAAGGGTTGAAGCCGATTCTTCATCCTCGACCTTACAATGTCTCGTGGATTGATACTTCCTCCATTTCCGTAAAAGAGCGTTGTTTAGTATCCATTCAATTCCTTGAAAATAAAGAACTCTTGTGTGACGTCATTCCTATAGATGTTAGCCATGTCATCTTCAGTCGTACGTGGTTGTTTGATTTGGATGTCACTATTCATGATTGAACGAACTCATGTACTTTTGTATTTCAAGGAAAGAAAATTCATCTTAATTCATTGCCTCCGAACCCAAAATCATTGAAGTCCCCTCAAACGAAAAAATTGTTGAACACAAAGGACTAAACGTTAGACTAAACATTATTATTCACGAAATTTGAACGTTCACCTAAAAGCGATTCTGTCATATTTGTTGAGCTGGTAGTTGAAAGTCTATCAAATCTTTCCCTCATAACTTTCGCGGAAGCCCAATCAATCATTGATGAACTTAAGCATGTCTTTTCTGAAGACTTGCTTGACCAACTACCCCCATTACGAGATATTCAACACGAAGATGAATTCACTCTGGGAGCTTCCTTTTTCAAACTTACCTCACCATATAATGAACCCCGCTGAGCACAGTGAACTTCAGCGACAAATAAATGAACTCTTGAGTAAAGAATTTATGCACGAGAGTTTTAAGCCCTTGAGCAGTTTCCGTTTCAGTTCTTCTGACTCCAAAAAAAAAGACGGCACTTGGAAGATATGCATTGAAAGTCGTGTCATCAACAATATTACTGTAAAATATCGTTTTCTCATCTCCAGACTTGATGATCAGTTGGACTTAATGACTCTATCTATATTTTTTCAAAAATTGACCTTAGAAGCAGGTATCATCAAATAAAGAGTCGTCCAAGCAACGAACAAAAACCCGCCTTCAAAACAAAGGATGACCTTTATGAGTGGCTTGTCATGCCATTTAGACTCACCAACGCCCCAAAGTACTTTCATGAAGCTAATGACTCATGCTCTTAGACTTTTTATAGGCAAATTCCTGGTTTTTTATTTCGATGATATTCTTATTTTCAATCAAACTATTAAAAAACATTGAGATCACCTCTAACAAGGTTTGTTCTACTCTTCGAGGTTCAAGTCTCTATGCCAATATTAAAAAATGTGCATTTTTTACGGAGAGTGTTACCTTTTTGGGTTTTATAGTTTCTACGTCACGAGTATCCCTTGATCTCATAAAGATTAAGGCAATTTTTGAATGGTCTAAGCCTAAAAGCTTAAGTGATGTTCCAACAGTTCATGGATTAGCTACTTTTTATCGTCGTTTCATTAAAATGCTTCAGTACAATTATGACTCCTATTACTGAATGTATAAAAAAATGTGAATTTTGTTGAACACGGGCAGCATCTAAATCCTTCCGCACTATTAAATCCAAATGGCGAAGACCGCGGTTATGCGACTTCTCGACTTTTCTAAAGTCTTTGAGGTTAGATGTGACGCATCGGGAGTGGAAATTGATGACGTTCTTCGCCAAGACCAACATCTCATCACTAATTTTACTGAAAAGGTGAATGATACTAAAGAACGTTATTCAACATATGATAAAGAGTTGTATGCAGTCGTACAAGCCTTGCGCTATTGGCGTCATTATCTGTTAACGCAAGAATTTGTGCTTTATTCAGACCGTGAAGTCTTATGATATCTCAATTCTAAAAAGCGGTTGAACTTTCGTCATGGTCGTTAGATTAAGTATTTGCAAGCATACTCATTTGTGCTAAACACAGGAATGGTGTGAAAAATCAAGCAGTTGATGCATTAAGTCGTTGTGTATCTTTACTAAGTATTATGAGTGTTAAAATCATCAACTTCGAAATACTCAAAGAGGATTGTGAGTCTTGCCCTCATTTTAAAGATATTGTCCTTATCTTGAAAAATGGGCAATCATGTGACAACAATGGTTATCACCTAAAGAATGGTTATCTTTTTAAAACTAACAAGTTGTCCATCCCCCAAACCTCAGTTCGAGAGTTCATCATTTGGGAAATTCACGCAGGTAAGTTAGCTGGTCACTTTGGGCGAGATAAAACGATTGAAGAAGTTGAACGTCAATTCTATTGACCTAACTTGAAGAAAGACGTGAGCAAAATAATTAATGCTTGTAGAATTTGACAAACGGCTAAACAAAAACGTCAAAACACTAGTCTTTACGCACATGTCCCCAATCGTCCTTGGGAGGATGTTAGTATGGATTTCGTACTAGGACTTCCACGCACAAAAAAAAAAACCAACTCTATCTTGGTCGTTGTTGATCGTTTCTCGAAAATGACCCATTTTATTCCATGTAATAAAACGCCTAACACGTCTAAGATAACTCGCTTATATTTTAATGCGATTGTCAAACTATATGATCTCTCTAAAACTATTGTTTTGGATAGGAATGTGCAGTTTACAAGTCACTTTTGGAGAACTTTTTTGCACATGGTGGGCACAACACTAAAACTGTCGACTGTTTATCATCCTCAAATCGATGACCAAACTACCTTGGTAACTTGTTAAGATGTTTGGTTAAAGAAAATCTCAAGAATTAGAATGTGATTCTCTCTACTGCTCAAATTACATATAATAGCTCCATTAACCAATCTGTAAGCATGAGTCCTTTTGAAATTATTCATGACTTTAAATTTAAGAAACATTTAGACCTACTATCTATGTCGTCATATGCTAGTGTGTCTATAACGGCCAAAAATTTTGCCCAACATCTTCATGATTTACATGTAGAGATTAATAAACAAATATAGGTTAGTCATGTATCATATAAATTACGAGTTGATTTACACAAATAATATGTTGAATTTAATGTTGGAGATTATGTTATGGTTCAGATTCGCCCCGAGCACCGTTCATCCAGATCTGGTTCTAAATTGCAAGCTCGTAGTGTTCGTTCTTTTAAAAGTTTAAAACGAATTGGTTTAAATGTTTATGTCGTTGATCTCCCACCGCATTTTGGTTATCATCTTACTGTTAATGTCGAAGACTTGGTAGCTTATAAAGACTTTTTTTGTCCATCCAATGATCATTTTCTACCATCGTCCATCAATTTTAAACCTACATCTGATAACCCTGCTTTCTCAATATCTCCTGTCACAGCACTAAATGATAAAATTGATGTTATTTTCAATGAACAGATGGTATTTACTAATGAAGGTGAGGTCTAGCGCTTCCTTGTCCATTGGGTAGATTGACCAGACAGTGATTGTACGTAGATTTCTAAAGAAACACTTCAGTATTTGAATCTAAACATATTGGAGCCCTTCCGAAGTCATCAGGATCTTTCCTTACCAAATCCCGGACATTTCAGAAAGACTCTCGATCTAAGCCTCTAGTCACATGAATTTATGGTCGTCAATAGAAAATTGCTCAGCCGCTTAATTTATAGTTAGGAAATTGATTAGCTGTTGCACTATGATTTCTTCAACTTGATAGAATTGTTTCTCTTATCCTCGGAGAATTGACGAGAACATCATTTAACGTTATAGTTTTTCATTATGTTTCTTTATTATTCAGTAATAGCCTAATTTTTTGTTATTTGCTTTTATGGTTCATCAATATCCTATTCTTTTAAACTTCTGAATTAATATCATGTGTATTTTTTATTTAAAGTTCAGTATTGTAATTTAGGAGTAGATTGTTGAAAAACATTTTTTAGATGGGATGAAATTATTCCCTATTTTCTAACCTCCTCTTCTCTTCTTCCTCCTTCCTTTTCACTTTCTGCTACATCACAAAGGTTCTCAATTTGGTTCTCCGTTCCAATTTGAAAAATCACTCAGAACTAAGCTACCATTAGAAGGTTATATAAGGATTTTTTTTTGGGTGATTTTGAAGAATTACAAGAGCCAAAGTAACTGAAAAACAAGCTGAAAACTGGGTCAAAGCCCTTAAAATCAAAACTCAGAAACCAAACGCAAACTGAATCAAGCAAAATGAAAAACAAAGCTCGGTTTTGGTTTGGTATCTTGGCAACCAAAATCCTAGGCTCCTTGCTAACCAATTCCAATTTCAAAGTCTTTCTGTAATATATGATTGAAATAAAATTGAGAACATTATAAATCAGAGATTACAGAAGGAACCTGCAGAATACTTTGAGTGGCACAAGCATCACCAAGAGGCTTCAAGCATATGTCATCAAGAGCTACTAGTGAACCAGAATAATTTGCATATAGACCATCGACCTACCATAATCCATGTTTAAGAAATATGATCCATAGCTTCTAGTAAATCTCAACTTGCTAAAAATGGTATTAAAGAATGATAAAGGAAACAGACAAATGAGCATGTCTGGTTAGATTTATAACAGCATCGAGTATATATACCTTCTCTTGTATATCAAAGAGTAATTGAATATTGTCATCTGTAAGTATGCTGGATGCCTTCCCATGCTTTTGATTAGACTTGGTAGCTACAATAATCTGAAGCATACTCAAACACCATACATTGTCTCATTAGCATAAGACAGTCAGGTTAATAAAACAATAACCTCAGAAAAAGAATGAAAATTTTGGAACGTGGACTTATAAACGGTTACGACAGTAGAAACTTTGGAGATCTTTTTCATTCTTTCCTTGCCAATGTGGGTATTTATCTGGATCGTGAACATACAGCATACAGCATACAGCATACAGCATTGAAATAAATAGAAAAATATATCTGAAGCAGCGCACATCTGGGACGTCAAATAGCATGAAGTAGGGCATGTGTAGGACTTCACGTTATATTCTTTAAAAGAAAGACGAGAAGAAACATTCCTAAACTTACAAAAAGACATCTATAATCAACATATTTACTGCATAAAAAATATTTTCTGCGTCCATCAATAAGTTTACTAGTCCATTTTGTCAAAAAAAAAAAAAAAGCAAAACTACAGTTAATGTCTTACAGGTAAAAAGTAAAAATTACATTAACACCTGCTCAATTCTGTAGAAGGGAGCTAGATGACTGTCAAAAAATTGCTTTTCTTCTGCTGCTTTACTCCCATGTCCTACCCACAACTATAATATCAAGGATGTCATGTAAGCCATAATTAATTAAATATTATTTTTTTACTGATCAAGAAAATTGTATTGATTGGAGAAGTTTACAACGGAGAGAGTGGGAACTTCAAAAAAGGAGATACAACTAGGCAGAAACATAAACAAAAGCTGTTCAATAAATCTAAAATAATAATAATTAAGAACCCTAATTAGGATGGAAAAATCCTAGAATATATAATCTCCTAGCTTTCAGAAGACTTTCCTTTCTGTCAATTATGTTAGTTGCATAAAGGGATGATCCCAGTCCAATAAGATAACAATTTTACGTCAAGATAAAACACTAACACTAAACCCTATTCTTCACCCACCACAAAAGCATATTACAAAAATAAACTTCGAGAGACTCAATTCAGTAACTCGTTAAAAATCATCTTATCCCTCTCAGTCCAAATGCACCAAAACAAACAAGAATAGATTTTCCACCCTACCTTTGATCCCATCCCAAAAATTTATGATTAGATTCAAGAAATAGTAGGGTTATTCACAAATCAGAATGTTTAACACATCAGAATACAAAGAATAAAAAAGTCTTGAGCAACCACAGTTTCCACATAAATCCACCAGATATCATCAAATTAAAAATCTTTTTCTATAAACTGGTCGTCTATTCAAGTACTTTTCCAAAATAACTTAAAAAGGAGCACTAGATTTGAGCTCTTTTAAGATCATGACATAAAACAAAATTGCACCTTTAGTCCACACATGAAATTCATTGAAAACCTAAACGAAACAGGCTATCATTTTGCTTTTTAAGATTTGATCAATATGTACTCCTCGCCTAGTTATTGGGAAGACAGCACGAAAGAAATGAAGCACATGAAATACTACTCTACTGATGTGCTTCAAAGTACCAAGAGAAATAGTAGCAAAAACTCACATTAAACGCCAAAAAAAAATCATTTTGATGGTCTAAACAAAAATTTATTTAGAAAACAATGGTTGTATGGTAGAAACACAAATGGAGCAAAACTATTAATTTGATGGTCTCCAACTCAAATCAACATAAATGCATCACAAAATATAATCAAACTTTCAGACTCAACGGATCACACTCACTTGTTGATGGCTAATTTACAAAGACCTCATTTTGTTGTTATATAAAATGAGCGAGTAAAGGCAAATCATACCTTCTCGGGCCGAGTCTCAACCTTGAAATGAATTAGGCCCAAACAAAGAATGATAACTATTGACAATGAGGTACACAATACAAGGGTGGGATTCTGAGCAACCCAAACTCCATATCTCCTGGACACGCAACATCAGAGACTACCAAAGTATATTTGTCATGCCATGACTAATGATTGATATGCTAACCTGTAAAATTTTGACATGTATTCTTGAACATTAGAAAGTTGAATCCTTTTTGTTGATTGAGTAGCCATCTCATGTACCTAAAAATCATGAAGGCAAGAATGAAGGAAACAAACGATTTCATCAGTGAAAATAGTAAGAAACCAGAAATAAAATCAAACATTTATGATCAATATTGTACCTTCTCATTCTTTCTCCAAACAACAGAATCGGTGCCTTGATCATCTGTGACGTTCAACAATGGTTCGATACTCAACGCATCTCCTGTCCTTTCTCTTTTTCGATGATACAAAACCCATCCAGAAAATGCAGAAACCAAAACAACATAAAGGACTACAAGTGACAAGTCAATGCATCTCACCTGAATGAATCAATTAGCAACACCGTGTCAGTACCTTAAATGGACATCACATCTAATAAACCACAAAAAATAAAAACTATACAATAAGAAAGCTATTTCTCTCTGTTAATAAGAAAAACGATATATCTATATAGTAGAAACCTTAAGAGATCCCACTCTGATGCTACAGACATCTCTTTTCGGTGGCGAAGGAGGCTGCGAGCCGGAGCACACAGGAGATGATGGGCAATCCCCACAAGAGCAGCCAAGTGAAGTATCATAACATGAATAAACAGATACATTCATAGCCTCCATTTGAGATGCTTCAGATGCAGATGATCTAAAAGCTATAGCATATGGTGATCCAGGAAAACCAAGGTCTGCTTTCTGACCAATAAAGGCAAACCATTCTGAAAAACACAATTAGCAATTACAACTCTGATCTTAGATAGCAAGATAAAGAACCAATGTCTCAATTAGGCACATAATAGCATTCCCAATTTCTGCAACAAGAGCCTTCAATCATTTTACAATTTACCAATATATACCGTTGAGATATGCTACTGTCTAATCAGTGTGTAGATAATTTAAGAGTTTTTAAGTTGCTCTTATTTATAAATATTAAAATTGTATCTATATATGTATATTTATTTTATTTCTTAAGGTAGTTTATTATTTCTTCTTTTACTAAATTCTATTCATGTATATATATACCTTTAATCAATGGGTAAGAAATAAGTTAAGCTCTATTATATATATTATAAACCATATCACTAAAACAAACTGCTGGCAATAAACTACAAATGGCAATAGGTTGCTTTTGGGTTCTAACCCTTGAAGGCAGGCAATGAAAAGTTTACAGAAAGAGTTACCACAGTTCATTATTTTTCTTATATGGCTAGAAAAACAGTACTCCAGTCATATCATGGATGGCAAGCTACATTATGTCCAATTACTAGATCTGTTTCATGCTTTGACCTGCTATTTAACTTAATATTGATCAAGGAGGCAACTAGAAATCAGTTGCTTAATTTACCACATTTTTCACTTCTTGGATGTTTTTTCATGTTTTCTTTGGAGAAATTAATTCACTTAAAAAGTGGATTGAGAGTAAACAGAACCAAGAGAATTAAGTAGCGTCGCAGCAAATATATTAACAATTTATGACATAACAGAGAATTACCCTTAAAATTTTTAGCACCAGCTCCTACAAAATCTATGGCACGTGTATTCATGGTACCAAATTTTACTTCTTTGCAGGAATTATATAGCCCCTCGCCAAATGTATCTGTCACATAAAAGTCAATGCCATCTACAGTCTTATTTCCATTAACCTGAAACAAAAGCAATGTGCAGTATATAAGATTTGACTTTATAATTATGGTTGTCACATGTTCCAAGACTAAGTAATAATAGTGATCCAGAGGTCATCCTACAGATGAAATGCATAAAACATGATTTTACATTCAGACAAAAACTCAACTGTCAAAAGCTGGATAAAAAGAATGAAGTGTTCTCACATTGTCGCACCAGATACAATAATGTGGAACAGAAAAGGAAAATGTCTATAATCTTTACCAGTTTGAAGCTAACAAGAACTATGGAACCAAAATGTGCTTTCCTGTGCACTTTAAAAGCTTATTTTGAGGAGATTCGTGTTTTAAAAGCTCAATTGTGGAGACAAAACATCAGAATTAAAAGGGTCAGTGAGTGAACAAACACCAAAGTCTTCCACAAAATCGCAAGACGAAGAAAGACGAATAAATTTATGAATAGATTAGTTTGTGATGATGGAAATGTCATTGTAGAAGAGAGAGACATTGTTCCAGAAGTTACAACTTTTTTTACAAACATTTAAACCAAATGCCCTAGCCCTCCTCTGGAAATCACAGGTCTTGATTGGCAGGTCATTTATCTCAGTTTAACTACTCATTTTTCTAGAAAGTTTGATGAAGAAGAAATTCATGGAACCGTTTTTTATAGTTATAGAGACAAAACGGCAGGACCAAATGGTTTCCCCATGGCTTTTTTCCAAAACTATTAGGAAGTAATTAGAAATGATTTTCTTAAGGTTTTTGACGAATTCCATCGAAATGGGGTTATAAATGTGGTACAGTGGAAATTTTGTTTCGTAATCGAAACAAGAAAATAAAATAATACAAGAAAAATAACTATCAAAATAAAAAAAAAAAATTGTATTAATTATCAAAAGTTTAACCCTAAACATCTATCTCACCCTTTTAAATAGAAAACGAAAATTAAAACAACTAAAATTAAAATAACGATAAACTATTAAAATAAAACTAAGCACAATTCATGAACTTGTTGGACTTGCTTGGTCTTGTTTGTCCTACATCAATCTCCTTCCCTTAAAAGAATTAGCCCTCGAATTTTATAGCTGCAAATAATTCATCCAGGAAAATATATTGTCTGCTGACGACGAAAAATGTAGAATCAGAACAATCTTCTTATCAAGTTACTGAAACACGAATGTGTTATCTAGCCCTCTATAAGTCGCGTCAACGTCATAAAGTCGGGATCGTCTAAGTAAAACATGACAAACATCTATATCTATCACATTATATGTGATCTCATCTTTATAACATGCTCCGATGAACATTGAAAGCTTGCAAACTTCAGGTACTTAAACTTCAGTTCCCTTTTTAGTCCATGCAATTTTATACGAGAAAGAATGGTGTTCAGCAAAGCCCTATAAACTATATTTTCTGTAATGTCACTATCAATAATCACATTACAGACTTTGCCACCAATGGTGCATCATGTTCGGAATATTTTGTGGCGTTACGAGATGTCTAGTTGAGGAAATCAAAAGTCGTGGAAGACGCACATGACTTCTTCACCCAAATCTCTTTCTGTAATTTCAGCACCTACATAAATATCTCTTTCGAACTCGTGTTCACCACCACTACCATCCTCTATAAAATTAACTATAGATGCGCTTGGACAATTGTTGGAAAGGTGGCCTAGATGGTTGCACCGAAAACATTTTTTAAGATTAAGACGCGCATAAGGATTGGTATTGCCTTGTTGTTGCTAACAAATTTGAGCTTGAGGATCGGACTGAACAATGGTTGCAAAACTTCCACTAAAAATCTATTCCGAAATTTTATTTGAACGACCATCATTTTGAGTAATGGTTTTGCCATCAATAATCGTTGATTCGGTGGGAATAAACGAATTCTTTGGAGTAAGTCAGCGAAAATTATTTAGCATATGTACTGCAAGTCGGCTAAATTGGACTTCCACTTTCATTGTCATATTAATCGCATCTGTCAAAGTTCAAATAATTTGAATTGCCAATAGATCTTGAACAGCTAGTTTGAGGCCGCCAATATATCGAACAATAAGTTGGTCTACAATTTAAGACAAGTTCACAATTGCATTTAACCGATAGAATTCTTTGGTATACTCATTCATTATTCAATTTGATTGTCGACAATTCTACAATTGATGATGTAGAAAGTGCTCGTAATCATAAGGTAGAAATCACCTCTTAAATAATTGTTTTATCTTGACCTAAGTTTGAGCCCGCACTTTTCTTTGCCTCTGTCGATTAAATTAGAGTTTGCTCCCATCATGCTGAAGCTCCACCTTTTAACTTATATGTCACAAATTTGACCTGACCTTTCAATCGCGATTCGTCGTCGACGATTTGTTTTCCACTAAAACCTTCATCAGCCATCAAATCGATGTCAAAATTCTTATTTTGACACCAATTTGGTGCAGCAAAAATTTTATTTCGTAAATAAAATAGAGAAATAAAATAACATCAAAGAAATAACTCTCAAAATACAGAAAATTGTATTAATTATCAAATGTCTATAACCCTAAAGATCTGTCTCACCCATCTAAATAACAATAAAATATTAAAATAAAACTAAAATACAATTCATGAGCTTCTTTGAGCCGCCGGCTTGTCATACATCAAAGTGTTAAGAAAAATGAGACTGTAATAGTTTAGGGTTTCAAATTTAAAATTTTAACTTTTGATATTCCCAAATCAATCCATGGTCAAAACCTAATATAAGATTTTAGCCCTAAATCTCTCAAAACAAGAGTGAAATCCGATTCAACGCTCTGTAATCAATTATCACGCAATGTTCTCTGCAAATCTGATTTGGGAATCAAATTTGTTGTTATTTGGCTAAAAAAATCTGTTTGGATTCAGATATTCAGATTATCAACAAAAAATCTAAGTTGATTTTAGATTTAGGGGGAGGGATTGTTACAAATCTCCCCTATAAATAGAGAGGCTTTGTGAAGGGGAAGAGCACGCCAGAGCTCTCTCTCGAGTTCTTATTCAGATAAGAGTTCTTACCTCGCTTCTTTTGGTCGACCACCACTCAGCCTCCAGACGCAGAAAAGTTCCAAGGAGGCAGCAGCTTCTCGAGCGGCCGAGCTCTAACGAAACTTCTTTCAGTTGAAGTTATCGCCACACGATTCCTCTATGGTGTTATGGTGTGCACGACGAAGAAGGAATGTGAAGGAATCATTAAGAACAAGGAAAAAGAAGAAATGTTCGAGTTTTTCTTTAAAACCTAACTCAGTTCACTTAAGGGTGGTCCAATCGAACCGGTCCAACAAACCGAACCGACCCAGCTGAATCATAATCTGTCCAAATGAACCAAATCTGGTCCAACTGAAATCGGACCCAACTCCAATTTTGACCAGAATTGACCCAGGCCGAACCAAATTGCTCTCATACAGTCAAATTAGATCAAAAATTATTCGAAACAATCCTAATCCGACGGAGCCGATCGAAAAATAAACTGGTAAGAAATTTATGATTAAATCTTTTTGAAATTAGATTTATTTAAATGGAAATTTGATACTAATATTTTATTTAGACATGAAAAATCTCGAAATTCGTCTGAATCGATCTAATTTCACCTTATCCGACATAAGAGTACACGTAAGAAATTTTTCTTAAATTCTCCTGAAATTGAATTTATTTAAATGAGAATTTGATACCAATATTTTATTCAAACATAATATTATTTGGAATATTAAAAAATCTTGATAATCCTAACCTCTTGAAATCCAAGTACGTAAAAATACTACGTTTTCAATGTTTTGACTATGGGCTTACATCACAAAATTTATGTTATTTTCTTTTAATTATTTTATTGCATGATTCCAATACTTGACCATGCATGTTTAGACATTGATATTGAATTATATAAAGATAAAATTAATAAGACATTTTTTATGTGTATGAATATGATGCAGTTGACGAAAAATATATGATAGCAAAGCCTAAACGACAATGAGATGACTAAGTTTCAACGAAAATGAGATGGCTACACCTGAATGACAATAAGATGGCTAATGTTGGACAAAAATAAGATGGCTACTCCTGAACGACAATGACATGGCTATGCCTAAACAACAATGGGATGACAAAGTCTGAACGACGATAAGATGGCTAAGTCTGAACGAAGGTTGGAAAATGAGTTCGAACCAGTATATAACTATTAAGTCAGGATTCGATAAAATATAATGTTAATTTTGCACATGCACGTGTTTTCGCTAACTAAATTATTCTCATAATTTGTATTTTTGTGATGTGGTGAATTTTTATTTGAAAAAGAAATGACTTTGATCGAAAACCTTTCAGAGGCAAGCAAGCAAGCATACAAAAGAAGAAAATATTTTTGGATTGGAGGAAATAATTTAAATTTAGTATGTTTCAGTTTTCATTGATATTTCATATTTTTTTTTCAGTGGAAAACTTGAATAAATTATGTTGACTTTATCGTTAATAAAGTCTTATGAATGGTTTTGATTATTTCAATTTTGATTAAACTATTTAATGCTTGAACATTGTTTTAAAAGCTTCCGTGCATTTAATGATTTCATCCAAAATTTTCAAATATTTTGAAATTAGGATTATAATGCTCAAATTTAAACATAAGATGATAAATCAATTTGGAAAAACAAAATTTTAAGATTTTCGAAAAATGATTTTAAAATTCGAGGCGTTATATAGACTTATTTGTGCCTGGTTCCATAGAATACAACTCAAAAAAATTTGAAAGATTATAAAGCAATAAGTTTAGTAACAAGCAACAAGCTTATACAAAACTTTCGCTAAGACGTTGTCTTCCTCGATTAAAGAAGTTATTGGAGACACGATTTCGAAAGAACAAAGGGCCTTCACAAAGGGTAGGAACATTATAGATTTCTCCTTAATAGCCAACGAAAGCTTTGAGGATTATAAGTTAAAGAATAAGAAATGGGTTGTCATTAAAATTGACTTTGCAAAAGTTTATGATCATGTGTACTAGGATTTCCTTGATTTTGTTCTTAGAATGAAAAAGTTGATGACCAGTGGATAAAGTGAATTTTAAGCTACTTGAGGGATCAAACAAGGAAACCTCCTTTCACCCTTCTTATTCCTACATGTCACCAATGTTGTAGTCAAAATGTTGGAGAGAGCTAAAGTTCTCAATTTAATTAATGGATTTAAAGTTGGACATGATGGAATACTCATCACTCATCTCCAATTGGTTGATAATGCTAATTTATTCTTTGTTGATGATGAAAAAGATACAAAATTTGATGAATATTGCAAGAAGTTTTGGATTATTACCACATCTCAAATTAAATTTTAATAAAAGCGGTGTGGTGGGCATTAATATTGATGAACTCATAATGGATAGATTTGTTGTATGAATAAATGCAAAAATAGATAGTGCCCTTTAAAGTATTTGGGTCTCCAACTTGGTAGGAATCTACCATCTTGTTCTTTTTGGCAAACTGTGTTATAGAAAGTCAGAAAAAAAAATTGGACAGGTGAAAGAAGTGTTGTTTTTCAAGGGGAGGTAGACTTACCTTGATTCAGGCAGTTGTTGATAGTATTATTACGAATTATCTCTCTCTCACTTTAAACTTCCTAATAAAGTGTTAAAGATGTTGGACAAATTGCTAAGCAATTTCTTTTGCGAAGGAAATGACGACGACAATAAACCTCGTTTAATTAGTTGGAAGTCTGTTATCAATTCAAAGTTTGAAAGAGACCTTGGCATTGGAAACTTTAAAGTTAAAAATAAAGCATTTGTGGAGAAATAGCTTTGGAGATTTCCTATGACACGTGATTTGCTATGGTATGCTGCGCTCAAAAAAGAAAGATATTGCCTCTTATATAACATAAACAATCATACAGCAATCCACGGGACCTGACAGTTTGGATTTTGACAAGCTCAAGGTTGGGCAATCTTTCTTATCTACATGCAACTGTATCGAATGTTATTGATTCTCGAAGATGGATCTTAGATCTATATGTTTATTTCTCTTCAAAATCTTTTTACTTTTAGCTTGATTCTATTTCGCTAGTAAATTTTTTTTTTACACCTTCATATGAAAAAGAGTGTTCTTTCTAAAATCTAAGTTTTTGTTGGATTTTGATCAAAGGACAGTTGTATACCAATGACCAAATCTAAAAAAAAAAATCATTTTAGAGCTTTATCTCCTCATTGTTGTCTCCTTGTAAAGCTCATAATGAAACTAGCAATTACATAATGATTCAATATGAGTTTGTTAATCATTTTATATGTCGTTTATACTCTTTCAAATAGACGTTGGGAGTTTACTCTGATATTGGAAGCTTTATTAGTGGTGTCTTTATTACAAAGAAAAAACTCAAAAAGAAATGAAACTCATTTGGAGATTGGGAATTCTTGATATCTTTTATACTGCTTGGTTTTATTGAAATCAAATTATTTTTATAGATAAATCTCCAAATAATAATTTATTATTTTTATAGATAAATCTCCAAATAATAATTTATAAAATATGGTGATGATTAACTTTTTTATTGCTAAACAAGCTATAGTTTTAAGTATTTTAAAAGTTACCCTTTTAATATGATTTTTTTCACCTAGAAAGAAATTATTTTTTATTAGTTTGTTTTTTGTTCGAGTGAATTTCTATTCCCCCACCTTCTTGTAACTTTTGCTATTACTACAAAGTTTCTAATAAAAAGAAATGTGTTTCCCAGACCAAAAGGATGTGTACCCTGGGAGTATCATTAACTTATTTTTTTATCAAAAACAAGCTTTTAAATAGTAAATATCGAGAAAAAAAGACACTTAGAAAAGATAAGTCCATAAAGTCCACAGGATTAGATGCTTAAGCAGAAACATGAAAAATAAAAAATGAATACCCTTACTTGGAGAGCAGCAAAATTCATAATAGGCACGACTAATTATGCCTTACCTCAACAATAGAAGTCACATTGATGAACAGACTCTGATTTGGAGAGCAGGAAAGTTCACAAAAAAGATTAAGAAAATTTCTCAAACATGCTGGACAGCCAACAAATAGTGGAATAGCCTGCAATAGATTTGCATTAGTCGGATGGACAATTTGTAAATAGAAAATCTGACCACCTGCTATTAAGAAACATAAAGAACATGAGACATGGGGTACTACTCTGAATGAAATTCACGCCAAATTCTAATAACAAGTATCTAAAGAACAAAAAGGTTATATGCAGGAAAAAAAAATAGATCATTGACAAAACCAACGGCAAAGTTTTCATTATAAAATGACAAACATGTCAAAAAAGAAGTAAAAATTTTGAAAAAATATAACATAGAAGTAAAACTAGAAGAATGCAATGTGTCTATCAATCAAAATAAGTGCTGTGAAAAAAAAACAAAAAAAAAAATATCCAAGAGCACCTTCTCTACTGAAATGGTGGACTAAGTATAAAATAATAAAGATTTAAGGGCCTCAACTCAATTATTATGAAAATTATATTCAGCATTCCTAAAACGTTTTACAAGATAAGAGTGAGAAGATAAAGTTATGAGAGAACTTACTTGTTGAACCTGCGATCGCAATGTATCGAACTGATTCTCTGTACAGCAAACGTTTCCATTAATTGTTGGGCACAAACTTTGAATTTTAGCAGAAAACAATTCGTCAGGCTGGAGACATAATAGATTATAGTTAATTCTGTCACATATGATCAGTTCAAAAACACTAAAAGCTAATTCTAAAACAAAAGAGAGATGTAAAATTCTTGATTGACATGCACAATTCAAACTAATAAGAATTTATGTATTACCGTCACAGCAGGGGAACCATAAGGACAGTTCAAAACCTTCCCATCACTGCGCTCTCCACATAGATCATACATAGCGCAGTACTCTGTAGAATGGATCTCCCTGAATTAGATCACACATCATCACTCATCAGATGTATTAGAGAAAACTGAGGAAATTCTAACTAGTCCATACTCAGCAGATTAAAACATGAAACTATCCTTTTTCCATCTAGCTATTGTACTTAGGACAATGGAAATATAAAAGATGTTTACAAGAAGACACACAGGAAAAATCGAACAAAGTGCAGCAGCTATAATTGCTCACGTGCACAACAAATTCATGAAGTCCACAGTAGATAATAAGAATGATTTCTCACCCATTTACTCCAGCAGTAAGAGAAAAAAAGGGTCTATCAGCCTTCCCTGCAGTCAGTAGAGATGATAGGAAAAACACCTGCATCAACAAAAAAGATATCCAGTGGAGCATAACTCATCGAAAATACACAATTATAATCTTACACTATGTCTGAGCAACTAGATGTCAATAAAATACTAGCACTCTCCAAAGTAACATAAGCTGCCAATCGTGGATCAATTAGTAAAGTTCCTGGTCAACTTTAAACCTTCAAATAGTAAAAGCTGGGACACAACAGAATTGATTATGGATAATCAAACAAAACCATTAATCCCACAAAAAATAAAAGAGAACTCATCTGAAAAGGGGGGAAAAAACTAAATTGCACATCAGGTATTAGGAACTACACAAACCCACAGAAGCATAAGTGCTGGAAAGAGAATTCTCACCTGAAACAAAGTAGCAGCAGCAAGATAACTGACAAAAGAAGCCATTTTCAGTCCAGAAATAAGCGCAGTGACGATCTAATCACTGCGTGTTAGCACTATAGCATGAGCGACGGAGGTCGATGAAAGGAAACTGCTTGATTTAAAGTGGACAAAATTAAAAAAAAAAAAAACTTATAATAATAATAAACAAATGCATTATCTTTATTTCCTGGTATTGATGAAGAACAGACACGCTTCATTAATACCGATGATTCATTTTGTTCGCTATTTCTTTAATTTTCTTACACTGTTTATGCTGCCAATTTCACACCCAACGGCCCACCATAACGTAGTTCGAAGCCCACAAATCAAACCTTCTTTGTCACAATTTAATTTCACACTATAATCAATCGCCTTCACGTGTTCTACACTTCTACGTTCATTTCATTAATTAACAGCGTACTATAATTAGTAGATAAACACTTAGTCGTTAAAATAGAGGATTAGAACATGGATCTAAAATTTCGAAATCATCTAATAAATTTTTAGTCTAGGGTAAAAGTTTCATCCACTATTTAACCACTTTTCTCTTCATTTAGTTTTTTTTTTAACGTTTAGTGTCTTTGAATCAAAACTTCTTAATTAACACAAAAACAAGGGGGAAGTTGTAAGGTCATTTTTTGCATTTAACAAAAGAAAAAAGCAATTAATTGATTAATTAACCTTCAAAGGTGGACGATCGCTCGAGTTTTTTAAGCTATTATTCGAATTATGAAATTACAATGTTCAATTAGCCAATTCTATTCTTTTGCGAGGTTTGGTTTTAGCAATTCTTCAAAAGCATTCGTTAATATATTTTAGAGTAATGTTAGCGCAATGCTCGTTAATTATAATAATTAAAATAAATTATTAATAATTAAATTAAAATAATAATTATACCAGTTAATAAATGTCACGTTCAAAAAGAAATACAGAGTATAAAACTTTAAGCGTGAGGGAATGCTAGACGTTTGGTAATTTCTCCACCGACTAGAATAAAAGATCCCATTGAGGCGCTTAATCCCATGCATATTGTCTGTACATCAGGTCGCACAAATTGCATAGTATCATAAATAGCTACTCCGGGTATTACCCACCCGCCAGGAGAGTTTATAAATAAATACAGATCTTTGGTATCATCCTCTATACTGAGATATATCTTAAAGGAAAATCCAACGTTTGCTACATATGCATCAAATTACTTCAAGAAGGACACTAAACCAACATTCAATCAATTGGTAATCAAATCCATCTTCATCATATCATGCAATTGGCTAACCATGGAGTGTATCTTACCTGTTTCTGGGTGAGACCCATCTCCAGCAATGAACCTGTAAGCCATATCATCTACATGAACCAAACTATACCCAGCAGAAACCTTCACTCCCAGCTCTCTCGCCATCTTTCTCATCTTTGCGGAATTCTTTTTCAACCCATTGGCGGCATACAAGCTCGAGCCAATCATGTAGCCGAACGAGCTATGAGGCTCCAGCCGAAGCACTCGATCGATGGCTTCCGAGACGAGATCACTCTTCGCTTGGCTTCTGCAAGAGCACAGGACTGCTCCCCATAAACCTGCACTGCCCTCCATTCCTTCAGGCAGTCTCTTAATCAATTCCACTGCACTTTCTAACTTTCCAGCTCGACATAACATGTCCACTGCACACGAGTAATGCTCCCGGTCGGGTAAGATCTCATATTCTGTAGTCATGGACATGAAAAAGAAAATCCCCTCTTCGACCAATCCCGCGTGATTGCAAGCTGATAGAAACGATAAAGCAGTGGCTGAATTCGGCTTGATGCCATTTCGTTTCATTTCCGACAGCAAATCTACAACTTTGGACCCATGACCGTTCATTCCATACGCTCTCATCATCACACTCCAAGACACAACATTTTTCCTGCTGATTTGGTCAAAAACCCGTCTAGAGGATACTACATCCCCGCATTTTGAGTACATGTCGATAATGGCAGTTCCAACAGTTACCTCGGATCCACCACACCTCTTGAGAGTGGCCCCGTGAGCCCACTTTGACCTTTTCAAATCTGCAGAAAGTGCACATGCCTCGAGAAGGTTGATCATGGTTATCTCATTCGGCTTCACTTCTGCCCGATTCATTTCCTTGAACGTAGCCATTGCTTGATCAGGATTGCCACAATGGGTGAACCCAGAAATCATTGTACTCCAAGAGACCACATCTTTTCGACTCATCCTTTCAAAGAGTTTATATGCAAGACTAACAAGATAGCATTTTGCATACGCATCCATCAGAGAATTAACCAAAAGTTCGTTTGTTTCGACTTCCTTCTGTATCATTATACAGTGGACCGCTTTACATTGCAACGGCTGTGTGAAATGCTTGCATATTTGAAGAATATTCATGAGCGTAATCTCATCTGCCTCGATTCCTGCTGTCTCCATTGAATATAACAACGATAGAGCTTCCCAGTGCTTTTCATTGAGGACACATGCCGATAACATCGAATTCAACGAGACAATGTTTTTCTGTGGCATCTCATTGAAAACTTCAAATGCGAATTTTGGGTCATAACACCTGGAATACATATCTATCAATGAGTTTCCTATAAACAGATCAAATGCCAAGCCTCTAACAATCACCAAACCATGCATCATCATTCCCAGTTTTATATCTTCTAAATTAGCACATGCTTTAATGGCACTTACCATGGTCACCCCATCTGGTTCAGCCTCGGATAACATCGTTTTGAACACGTGCAAGCCAGCATGGGCTTTGTCATTTACAGCATACCCTCCAATCATAACGCTCCAAGATATGACATCTCTTTCAGGCATTTCGTCGAACAGCTTATGAGCCCAATCAATGTCGGTATCTGCATAAAAAGCTAACAATGAGTTTTGAACCGAAGGAATATCCCAAAACCCGCATCGAATCACGTAGCCATGGAATTCTAATCCTTCGAGATAAGCTTCCAGTTTACGACATGCTCGAATTACAAGCACCATAGTGGAAGTATTGGGGAGAAAGCAAGCGTTTCTTCCTTTCTTAAACCATTGCAATCCTTCCTCTAAAGAACCGTAATTAAGATTTCCATGAACCATTATGTTCCAAGAGATGGAATCTCTGTTTTCCAAGCAATCGAAAAGAGTTCGCGCAGAACCCAAATCGCCCCATTTCATGTAGAAATCTATAGCTGAATTAGAAATGGAAGTGACTGAATCAAGCCCTTGTCTGATGAAATAACCATGGAGATACTCACCGTGTTTAAGAGACAGATTTGAAAAAGCCTTGAAGACAGAAGGGAACACCGAGAAGTCTGTTATAGGGGTACCAGCTTTCTTCATCTCGAGGTAGTAGCAAAGCACTTGATGCCATTTGGAACTGGAAGATGACTCCTTGATCAGAAAATTCCAATCCAAGAACTTAGAACCAACGTGAAGTAGCGGAAAGCGCATTCGCAACGAACATAGAAAAAAAGGAAAACCACTTTAGTACTTCAGATCTGAGCGTACCAAACCTTCTTAATTAGGAAAATTGAGGTGGGTTTTTCAAAATTCTATCGGAATCCTGAGTTACATGTGGGGGAAGAGGCGACAAAGGTTACAGAAGCTTAAAGAGTTGAGATGAAAATGAAATTAGCTCACATGTTAGAATCTTTTATATGTCATATTCTTGTTCTGTAGCATACGCCTCGTGAGGTGTAACATTTTCAAAACACTACTAGAAGAACCTTCGACGAAGCATCGAACAGTTCCGAATTGGGACATCTTCTTGGAACGGAGAACCATTTCAATAACAAGAGCTTTTCTTTCGTTAGAGGGAGTGAGGAGTGAGGACGAAATTGTTGACCTTTGTTCGAGTGATTTCTTCTCTGCGCCGTTTTCTGAAGAACGAGCCTTTAACTCTGATTCAGGAACCTCGTAGACCCAACCAGGGTACCTGATTTTCCAAACCAGATCATTAAGGCCAATTAAGGCTCGGATTGGTGCCGTGGGATGGAAGAAGCTGAACAAGCGGTCTGATTTGGCGGCCCTAGAAAATCGCAGATGCATAACTAAAGAGACGATGTTCCTTTAGAAGCCGAATCTCGTAGCTAATTGATCACAAATCGATATGTGCATATCTGTGTTTCTATGGCGGTCTCACACACTTTACCCTTTTCTTCTCTTGCTCAATAGGGACGAGTATCACAGGCGGTGAGCCCTAAATCTTTCTTGGTTCCTCTTTTTTCATCTAATACAATTCGACGATGGTTTTGATTGATTAAATATTAGATCTCTGAGTTTGCGGATTTGTTTTGATTGTTTCTGATCAGGCCTACAGAGGTTCTGCAATGGTGGGAAGGCGATGAAATTCTGGGAGGAAGAGATGGTTTGGCCGGTGGGACGTGGCTGGCTTGCAGTAAGAACGGTAAAATCGCGTTCGTCACAAACGTCAGGGAAGATTCACAATCAGTTCTACAGGCTAAAAGCAGGGGAGACCTGCCTACTCGTTTTCTTCAGGTGATTTTTTAGTTCTCTCTCTAACTTTTATTACCAGATTCAGTTTGATGCTGACTGATATGAGAATTTCCTATAAATTCCAGTCAATTTAGAGTTGAACATCTTCACTATTTCAGGAACTCGTCTAAGTTTAAGCTGTATTTAAAAATATTGAGTTTAAAGAGAAAAACTGATCCATGGATCAGCCTAAATCCATCACCAGTTTCCATATCTGCAAAAACATCGTCTCTTTGCTTCAAAAGGTTTCTTGGGAACAGACGGGGATGATAGAGATGAAGTTCAAATGTTAACAAGATTAACCTTCAGATCTGAAAAAACAAAACAAAAATCATCTGTATAAAACGTGTTTCTGCTTTGAGCATTTTAGGCTTGCACTTAGAAACTGGTTTACAGGGGAAGAAAAATCCAATGGAGTTTGCAGAGGAAGTTGCGACGGAGGCAAATCAGTATAATGGGTTTAACTTGATATTAGCAGACATCTGTTCAAACTCCATGGTTTACGTCACGAACAGAGCACTCGACGAGAGTTGTTCTATCGCCGAGGTTTCTCCGGGGATTCACGTTTTGTCAAATGCAAGGCTGGACTCGCCTTGGCCGAAGGTAAAAACAGAGCATCCCCACTACTATTCGCCGCAGTCTTTCTCTCTGTAATTATTCTCTTTCTAGGCACAAAGATTGGGAACCAGTTTCCAGGAGAAAGTCGAGGAGATTGGAGAAGATGAAATCCCATTAGGAGAGATGGTTGAAAAACTAATGATGGATACGACGAAAGACGACATGAGTAATCTACCCAGGATTTATCCACCGGAGTGGGAATATCAACTGAGTTCTATATTTGTTTCGGCAGACACTCCATCTGTAAACACTCTCTTGTTCCTGTTTCTTCTATCCGACGCTGGTTTTTTTTACTGGAACTGAATATTCTGTGTCATTTGCAGGGACGGTACGGCACGAGAAGCATGTCTGCGTTGTCTGTGAAGACAAATGGGGAATGCTGTTTTTACGAGAAGCATCTAGAGGAGGACCAATGGAAGGAGAAGATTGTCACTTATCAGATCAACCGCCATAGCTGAAAATTGGTGCCCCCCTTTAATCTTGTCTCGTCCGACTCTTCATCGTCGCCGGAGACATCAAGCCCTCTCTCATGGGTTGTGAACAAATCATCTAAAGACTCGTATTGTTGTAAGACACGTGATCTTAACCTGTAATGTTTTATGAAAAATGTTCTTTGCTATCAACAATGGCTGCTGCCACACGGTCCACATGTACACGTGGCTTTAATTGCTGACGTGTCTAGATGTGCCACACGTACGGTTGACACATTAAATTGGAGATTTGATGAGGGGGGTTGGGTTTGAATTAATGTGATGCGACGCGATAAGATCTTGGTAATTCAGTAGTAGGCAGTTTTTATTTTTATTTTAATATTTAAAAATAATGTCTCCCCTCCCCATCGTGTGATGTGGTCGTGTAATAATAATGCACACGCTCGCCTAATATGTATTCTAAAAAAGCTCTCTTCTCACGTAATCATTTTATTACAGGTAATTATTATTATGCATCAAAATCAAATTAATAAAATAAAAAATAATTAAATAATTAGTCTTTGTGTAGGATGTGTGGGGGTACAGTGTCACATCCTTTTCTAAGAGATAAATATAAAGGCGACCTTAGCTCAATACATATCCAAAACCCAAACAAGCTCATCCATTTGACAACGTGGCAGTACTTGCTAATTGCAATTATTAACCAAAATAAAATTGTGAATTCCATGGAAGTCATAAAATGTACGTAGCATTGCATGAACTCTTACTTTCTTTGCCCAAGTTATTAAATCGTGCTTCGATTATTTAGATCAGCGTGACAAGATCTTGGCTTACTCATACGTGCAAAAAAGTATTATGTATTAGATCTAAAAATAATATTAAACAATAAACATTTTTAACTTAATATATATATGTCTTCGCTTAGTTGATGCATTATTATAGTGATGGTCAAATTGGGCACCTACCAACTTCCAAAGCCAAGAGCTGGCCACCATTGTTACGATTTTTATTTTGAAAATGTTAAATACAATAATTTAATAAATTAAATCTTATTACTAACTAAATTAGAAGCATTTAAAATTAAATTGTCTCCGACGACTACCACACATCACCGTCGCTTTTCCTAATCCCTAATATATAATTTTATTAGTGAAAAGCAAAGTGTGCTTAGAGAAACGTGTTACAAATAAGGGAGTAATTAAATAAATAAATACGTGGAAAGTCTACTGAACAAAAGCTGATCTGGCAGTTGTCCGTCCTATCGGAGAGCACAACTCACAGACGTGGAGGGTTATCATTGGCTGGGCCCCGAACGGTGCGCATTGATGACTCATTATGCCCACCCTCCCCGGGCTCCTCCTCCTCCTAATGAATTAAATTAAAATTTGAAGAAAAAACAAAAGAGCAAACCGACCCTACAAGGAGTGGGACCCAGAAAAAAAAAAAATGATGAATAGGGAGCAAAGGGTTTGTGGGGCTCACGATGAGCTGGGCATCACAAACTTTTTGTTGTCAGTAGCAATGGTTGGGTGCGGGCTGCTTATATTCCCAGTGTCTTTCCCACCCACTTGACCTAATCTGACTATGTAATTGTGAGATTAGTATCTCTAATTATCATGATTAAGCATGATTATGAGGTGAATTAAGAGGATATTAGTGAAACTAAAGGAAACTCTTTTTCTTAAAAATTAACTAAGTTATAATTTATTATATTAATTAATAGAATAATCACATAATTAGTCTCTTCTTAATCTTTTGTCACGCAGGGTGTCATATTAGAATGTATTTTTAAGATATCTTACTAAATTAAGGGGAGTGAGGATTTTTTATGGGCTTGAGAAAATATCCTGTAAATTCAATATTAAAAAAATAATAAATTTAAGAAAAAAGACACTATACATGAAGGCCACCCTATCATCTAAGTCTTCAAGAAAAACTCACAGTAAGCTTAAGAACAGCTTTAGTTTTGTCTGTCTACCTCCATCTACAACGTGTAAATGTGATAATCAAACTAAAAAAATAAAAAATTACAGAGATTTTAATCCAAAGCGTTTGGACCTACGCAAGCTTTCGAGACCGGACTCCATAGCCACTGCACCAAGAATTTTCTTCCCTTTCGACCGTTTAAGTTAAACGTTCTACCTTCTCTGTCCTTCGTCACCTGTCCGATGTACCCACCTCCGCCGCCGGTACCGTACAGCCCCTCGCACAAGTCCCCTATCTCTGTTGGTGCCGTCGGATCCTCTCCGGCATACCATGCGTTTATCAGTGGGTTCGAGGAGAGTTCCGCCAGTTCGTGACCGATAACGCTGATCATTCCGTCCACTCCCACGTCTTTGTTCGGCGGCGAGAGGGCTCCGGGCCCTCCGCCCGCCATGTATCCGGGTATAGCGAACGGATAGGCGCAGACTTCCGGGCATTGTTTGCCAGAATTGCCGATCCAAGCGTAAGGGAGAGTGTAACCCACCAAAGACGGAAAAGTGAAATAATGGAAACCACAGACTGCCCGACAAAAGTCCTGCATCGTGACGTCATCTGACGTCAGAATCAGATATATACCGTTTCTGTGATCAACCGGAAGCGGAGCAGATCGGACAGCGGAAGCAATAACTTCCTGGATGGAGAGGCGAGTGAGGTGTTTCCCATGGGAGTATCTCCGGTCAGCATACTCGCCGGCGATGACGACGGAGCGGGACACGTTGGCACCGGTCTGGTCAGTGTAGAGCGAGAGGGTGCGCCACCACTGAGCGACAGAAGGCGCAGGAGCGGCGCGGAGATCGGTGGTGGAGATCGAAAGAAGAAAGTCCTTTATTATAAATTTCTGCTGTAAAGCCCACTTCCCGTACCAGATCAGGTAAATATTGATCGGCGACGACGAGAGCACCGGACCCATATGGTACCGGAGGTTCACCAAATCGGAGGAGCCTTCGAATTTCTTAGAAGAAGACAGAGCTCTGGGGGGGAGCTTGGGATTAAAATGTTCAGCTTCTGGGTGCGTCTTCAATGTCTGAACATCAGGTCCAGAAGCGGAAACTCCATAATGGCAGCTGAAAACGAGCAAGAAACCTAAAACCAAGAAATGGGTAATCGACATTGTAAAGAAACAAAGAAGAGGAGAGTGAGATGGAGATGAAAAGAAGAAGACGAGAGACTAAATAGAGGAGAGCAACAGAGAATGGGAGGGAAATGGGCTGGAGACAGCTAGCTTAGCTTATTGCACTGTGTGGGCACTCCATCCTTTTGAGTCTCTCTCTACTTTCTGTCCGTAACGAAGTGTGTTGAGCTAGCCCAGCTGTTGTCTTGCGGAGGAAGGGTCCAATTTCAAGGAGGGTCTCTCTCAAAAACTGAGCCAGCTTTGATTATTTGATTTTATTCAGAACCAATAATTAATTCAATCGATTCCTAAAAATATTAATGGCTCTCGAAAATTGGGCTATCATAAGAGCTAGTCTCAAAGTCATAACTTGACAATAATAATACCACATCTCCCAGTACAACTTTTACATTTCTCCCTAACATGGCTGGGGGTGGCCCTTTTATAGCCCAATTATACCATAAGATAAAATATTAATTTTTCTAAATTAATCCGACTAAAACAAATATTGAACTCGATCCACAAATTAGGCTAGTTGATTCGAGCAACCTGGCTTACGAGTTAGGCTCGTCACAAGTTAGTGAAAAGGTCTTCGGAACTAAATAAACTCATCACCAACCTGCAATGTATTATAATTATGTGTTTTCTCTCAATTTAATGGCACTACAAGGATAGCAAATAAACGGGATTATAATATAAATGTAATTCATTTTCGAGTTCATATTGGTCATAAGATGATAACGAAATTGATTATATTAATTCAATATAATATTATATAAATTCTTTGGAAAATTTTATTGAAATATAAACATATTAAGAATAGGAGCTAAATATCATGGAGTTAGACTAGTTAGTTAAAGCTTAAAAGAAGACCACCGAACAAATGTAACATCCCTAATGGATTTTTAACCTGTAAATTTGATAAAAATAAATAATCAAAACCACGTAGAAAAATCGAGCGAACTTCGATCCTAACAACATAAAAATGAACCAAAATGGTTTTAATTTGATTGCAGACTATGCTTTGTTTGGCTTCGATTTCTAAAATCGAGAGCATGTCTTCCTCCCCTAGTAAGTATGTGAATAGAAAGATTATCGGATAATGTTTATGTCAAAAAGTAATATTATATTTATCTTTAAGTAATTATCTACTGTAATTTTACGTTCTCACGCATCGGTAATTAATTATGTAATTAATATTGTATTTTAATTATTTATAATTTATTTTAATTATTATATTAATTAATTAATGACATACAAACATCACGTTAAATTATAAAATTAAAAGATAAATTTAGGATTATCGATTCATTTAATTTATGAAAAATAGATGGAAATAAATTATCAATATTGAAATTACAAAATTTTTAGTAAGAATTATATTTTTTGGGGGATTAAAAAGAATAAAAAACATATTTTCATTTAAATTATTATTTTTGTTTTTCTCAAAATGAAACAGCCGTGTGCGGTGGTGCATACGGAGGACAAATGAATTGACTTCAGAGCGGCACAGGATTGACTTGAGATCGGTCATCGGAGAAAGAGAGTAAATGTAGGGATAACGAAAACTCGATATACCAAAATAATTTGAAGACTCTCCACAGTTTCTTTCCAATTTTCCCTCCAAAGTGTTTGGAGTGATCCGAGCTTCACCTTCGTTTTCTTTGCCGATTTCTCCCCATGAACACGAGGAAACTTTTTTGCGATTTTAGGCTTCTGCTTTTTTTCGCTGTCATGGCGTTCATCTATGTTCAGGTTCTCACAAAATCTATGTTCTTTTGTTTATACTGCAACTATCAATTGATTTCTTCTATTTGCATTGAATTTTGTGCTCTGAGTTTCGCTTTGATGATCTAATATGCGAATTTTTTCTATTGAATTTAGATGCGGCTCTTCGCTACCCAATCAGAATACGTTGATCAGCTAGCTGCTGCAGTAAGTCATACTACATTCATTTGTATATGTTCTTTACCTCTTTTTCCCTATTGATATTTCCACCAATGTCAAATGGTTTTCTCAAGGTCATTAATTGACCCTGTTTGGAGACACATTACATTAATAGAACTATAAGGTGCTGAATTTCCTACGAAAATGAGATTTGAGCCAGGCTTCTAATGCATGTGGTGATCAAGCTTGAATCTCTAGCATTTTTTAACTCTCTTTGTGAAGTTGTACGAAGTCAAAAAAATAGTTTTTTATCACATGAAAACTCATTACATAGATGCTTCTCTTTATTGTTGTTGTTGTTGTTGTTTTTTTTCGAATCTCCTGTCCTAGTTATTATCTTTCTGTTAATTGATGACTGCATTTTTTAAATTTATTTTTTGTCCATTTGACAGGTTAAATCAGAGAACCAGTGTACCAGTAAAGCAGAGTCTCTGATTGACAAAATAAGCATGCAGAGAGGAAAAATTATGGTTCTAGAAGGTGTGATGTCTGACTATGAATTCACCATTCGGATTCTAGTATGAATCTGCTCTTGAAAAATAACAATTGGATTTGTTCTTATAATCTTAAATTAGGAGTATCAACTCCATCATTATTAGTACTTAGTCCCTTGTGATCAAATTGTTATATTTGCAGAAGAAAAGAACAGTCAAGAGCAGGAATGCAGACTGCTAAAAGCTCTAGTTCAAGATCTTGAAAGTATGGATATGCTTAGCTTGTCAAGATACGTATGCTTTTCAACAAATTAGTTGTGGAACGATTTGATTCTGTTAATTTCTGCTTCAGTCAATTATTATAGACAACTTTATTTGTCATAGGAAATTTTATATTTATGTTAAAATACTTAATAACTGATAAAATTTTATTGTTCTATGAATTTTTATATTGACAAAATTGATTGGGATTTAAGTTTGAACTAGAGAATGAGGAATGCTGGTGGGGAATTTCAAATATTTCTGTTTCTCTTTTCAAGTTGTTAAAGGATTATTTTACAAGGGTTTCATTTCTTTAACTCCTTGTGTTTGCGTATTCAGCAAGAGTATATTTGGATAAATTTGTATTGGGAGAAAAAGAGAATTGATATAAGCTACTTTAGCTTCTTTTCGTATATGAATCTTTCTTTCAAGCAAGGCTGACTTCATTAGCTATAGGTAGACTGTACACAAACCCAATTACACGATCAAAAATTTTAGCCATTATGTCCATGTTTTTAATTGTGATGTGGAGCTAATTAAGGGAAATCATTCTGGTACTAAACATCTCGTTCTTAATTTTGCAGGGGAACATATACGAAGATTAGTTGGCAATGAACAGGTTTGGAGCTTGATTGGAACAGAGTGTTTTCACCATTTTCACTTCTTTTTGAACTTCAAGTCGCTGTCTGCCTTTTTATTTTCTGCTTTTCTTGATGCATGTAAATCTATTAGGTCCCGGTGGCAGCTGTTGTGGTAATGGCATGCAATCGTGCTGATTATCTGGAGAGGACAATTCAGTCAGTCCTAAAGTATGTTTGTCATTAGGTTCTATCATGTTTGCTAATTAAATGTAGTTTGCTCGTTTTGTGTTGTGATGGTGCCATATTTTAATCCAGATATCAAATGCCAGTTGCATCAAAATTTCCGCTTTTTGTATCCCAGGTACTTTTTTTTTAAATTTCATCTTTGTGTGGCTTAATTGGTTTGCCTTACTGCTGCATCGCCTTCTTTTTTCTCATAGACACGATTAATAAATTTATAATTCTTTTCCTTTTCAAATGCGATCCAGTTTTAATTTTCTGCAGGATGGTACATATTCTGATGTCAAAAGCAAGGCTCTTAGCTATGAGCAAGTAACATATATGCAGGTAATTGAGCTCTGTTTCTCAAGCTAAATGCTGAAATTGATTTGAAGGGTATTCTGCCTTTTGTTTTGTATCCTTTATACTGACTCTAAGATGGATATCATAAGAGGAAATCCATTTCTATGTTGCAGCACCTGGATTATAGACTACTGCAACCCGAAAGGATAGGGGAGTTGATTGCATATTACAAAATTGCACGTGAGAGTCCCCCTTGTTTTTCAGTATACAGTTTCTATGATTTTTTTTTTTTTTAAAATAGTGTCTCATTTCCTGGATTAAATGGGATCTCAATGTTAGTTAGACATCTTTCTCAAGGCCAAAGTACTTCACCAATATCCAAACCTTACTTTTAGCTTTCCATAATCCTTACATGAGTTATATACTTGTGCCAGGTCATTACAAATGGGCATTGGATGAGTTATTCTACAAGTATAATTTCAGTCGGGTAATCATACTTGAAGGTGAAATTGTTGATGTATTAGGCTATTTTCACTTTTCACATTTGATTAACCTGACGTTATGAAATGATTTCATTGATAGTGCTTTTTCTTTGAACTCAGATGATATGGAAATAGCTCCTGATTTTTTTGATTATTTCGAGGCTATGGCTGCTCTCCTTGATGAGGACAAGTATGCTCTACACAAACTTAAGATTTATTTGAATGACTGTGAAAATGTGAAAATTAAAATATGGTGACTAACATTTTTTTCTTCTCTTCTAAATTTTTTCACTATATAGGTCGATACTGGCTGTTTCTTCTTGGAATGACAATGGACAAAAGCAATACGTGCATGATCCCTGTAAGGTTTGAGAAGGTCTTGAGTTTCTATGTATCATCTTGGAGTAAAGGCATGATAAATAAATAAATAAATAGCTATAAGCTTATGAATCCTAGATTTGAAATAAGCTTTTATGTAGTATGGCCAAGGTGTATAACTTGCAAAACTTTAGTAATGAAAATCATACTGTTTTTTGTTTTCTGCCTATCAAAGTGACTGCTTTTAAAATTATTATTTTTTATACCTCATCCTAATTAACATCACACGAAAGATTGTATGTCATTATTTTTATACTTCAGAATTACTTTCTTTTGCATTATTGTTGTGTATCTGTGACATAATTCTAATAAAAAATCAACCATGTATGCTGTTGTCAGAACAAATCTGTCAGGTACTTGTGCCCTCCAATGTTGTAGCTGATCTATTTTGCAGATTTGCTTTACCGTTCAGAATTTTTTCCTGGACTTGGGTGGATGCTGGCGAAATCTACATGGGATGAGCTGTCACTAAAGTGGCCAAAAGCATATCCTTGTTCACTTTGAGACTTTTAAAGTTTATATTCATCTCGTGTGGATTTGGTTCATCACACGTTTTCTTTAACAAAAATTTACTTATTGGGATGATTGGTTGAGGTTAAAAGAGAATCACAAGGGTCGGCAATTTATTCGTCCAGAAGTGTGCAGAACTTATAATTTTGGGGAGCAGGTATGTATTTTGGGAACGGATTACTTTTTTTCTACCTTAACGCGAGTTTTACTGTGGTTGCGTTGATATTTTGGAACAATTGGATTTCTCTGTGGCGTCAGTGCATAATTATCTGTCATCTTTGTGTATCTTCTTTGGAACTCTGTTTCTCTTTTTCTTGATTCTTCATATCTATCACAAGAGAATGTTTCAAAGGTAATTTATTTTTATGATTGCTGAAGAAACTTATTATTGACTATGTTTAAGGTGCATCACTTTTTAACCATGTTTATGAGAATGCTAAGGATGTTATACTGATTATAGTTTACGGGTAATGGTTCCATGGAACTGAGATGGCAAAGTTCGTGTCTTTTTCTCTCTTTGATTTTCTTCCCATTTTAATACTTCTTGCTTAATTCTGCCGTGCTTAAGCTGCTATTTTCTAATATTCCTTCTAATATAATAATTCAGTCGAATATACAGATGGATACATTTCATCTTACATGACCTTTTAGAAATGGGTTTAAATCGTTTAGATTCTCAGTGTTTATAAACTGATCCTGAATTTGTCATCTCCATCACAATTCTTATCTCGATGCCTTTCAGGGTTCTAGCATGGGGCAATTTTATGAACAATATCTCAAGCAGATAAAGCTGAATGATGTTCAGGCAAGTTAGTGTAACTCTTAAATGGTCTTTCCTAGAACTGAATCTTAAGTTTCTTGTCTTGCTGTCTAAAGGTGGACTGGAAGTCGATGGATTTGAGCTACCTTCTGGAGGTAACATATGTTTGTAACTTTATCGCGTACATGATAGATGAAGTGGTCAACAATTGGCATTGCACTTCTTAGGACAATTACAAAAAGCACTTTGCTGATGATGTGAAAAAGGCTATGCATATCACTGGATCAGATGCTGTTCTGAAAGTAAACAATATAGATGGCGATGTGCGCATCGAGTACAAAGACCAGTCGGACTTCGAACGAGTTGCAGGCCAGTTTGGTATATTTGAGGAGTGGAAGGTATTCGTAAAGGGCTACTAGATAATAATAGAAGCAAGTCAGAAAATTATTTAATTTCTTCTATCTTTTTTCATTTAACAGGATGGCGTACCAAGAACATCTTACAAAGGAGTAGTTGTTTTTCGATACCAAACGTCACGCCGGGTTTTTCTTATTGGTCCAGATTCTCTGAAGCAGCTAGGCATAGAACACCCGGATCCATTATGACTACATGGTTAGTGGACTTCAATCTCACTTTAGTTATCATAAATTAGTCATGGCAGCACCTTCGTATTTAGCTTCGATCGTTGATCTAAACACAGGGTTCTGTTCGCAGTGAGGCTCATGTGGGAGAAGCATTGTTCAGAGCATCCGGACATAGATTGACAAAAAGTTCTGATGATAGATTTAGCTTCAATCTTAGAAACAAAAAAGGATCATTATTTTTACTCTTCTCTCTCTCTTTTCTCTCTCTGAGGATGAATACTCAGCCAGATGAGCTTGTAACTTTATTTATGGCTGACCACATTGATCTTATGAAATGGGAAACCTTGGCTGCATTCTACATTAATCTTACTCAGAGACGTTTCACAGCAAAGGAGAAACTTGTCAGTAGAAATCTTTCGGTTTAGATGTCCATGAGATTGCATGGATTAAACGATGCCTAAACCCGAGGCAGACATGGTAGGCAATAGCTCTACAAGATGTAACACTTCCCGAGAGCTTTTCTCAAACAAATAAGGATTTGATACTTGTCCATCTCTCTATGTAAGTGGATGTAGTCCACTAAAGTCGGTTTAAAGTGTTAAAATAAGAAATTGGTGGACATAAAATAGACAAACATGTTATGTGACAGCAAAATTCACCAACTGACCCTCATCATAAGTTGCAATTATCTTTACATCATCTCGAATCAGCCTTTAATCATAATCAAACAGAAGCAAATGCAAAAAACAAAAAACTTAGAAGTCTATTTATACAGCAAGCATGAAACCAGTTAAACAAGATACCTCCATTTTCGATCTGATCATTTGGAGTGATCTTGGGTAATTGCAGCTTGCTTCGCCCCAACAGAGAAGAACTCTGATATCACCTCAAGTGGCATACCTTTAGTTTCAGGAACTTTCAAGAACACAAACACCCATGAAATAAGACAAACCACAGCATACATCCCAAAAACACCAGCAAGGCCAATAGATTTAAGCATCACAGGGAGTGTATAAGTGACGATAATGTCGCAAATCCAAAACGTCAATGCACAGATAGCGATACAAAGGCCACGGACTCGGGTCGGAAAGATTTCTGCACAGAGAATATTGGGGACTGGCCCAAATCCCATCACGAAGCAGCAAAAGTATACCACTACGCTAATGGTGGAGATCGATGCATTCACCACGCTTCCCAAATTTATTGAACTACCAATTACTAGGATGATGAGTGATATTATCAGGGCAGGAATTGTGCTGAGTAGCAAAGACCTGCAACAAAACGAAGCTAGCATTTCAGATCATTTCTATCAGGGGGAGACGTTTAATTTATACATACAAAGTTTTATAGGTATTGGTTCATATTAATGCTTTTAAATGGGAATATGGGTAAGATTTTCATGTCGGTATCATTTCGTGGGAACATTTTCACGGATAAAACGGTCTTGGATATGTTCCAAATAACTTTGTCATAGCCATGTTTCAATGTTGTTCTCCTTCAAATCCTCTAATGGCTCAGTAGCTAAAGGCTGGATAAAAGAAACGCTGATAACAGACTGACTCGGGCATCAAAATTGGATAATCTACAACCAGATAAAACACTTGCCCAATTATATTCTTCCATTTCTCCATTCACGATATTTTTTAAGGTTGGGAAGGAAAATTATGCGCTAAAATGGGAGTAACACCTCAACATGGAGCCAACATCTGACCATCAACCATGGCATTGGCATACAGCATATTATGTGCATCGTTCTATTTCTAATATAAAAATAATTACCTTCTGCCAGAGATATCCATGAGCTTCATTGCAACAGCAATAGAAGGGAGCATCAACAATGTCGTCAATCCACTAATAAGTAAAGATGCGGAAGCAGAACTGATTCCAATGTTTGAAAGAAGAATTCCAACACCCGCCTCCTCGAGAATTTGAGGAGTGTAATATAGAACTCCATTAATGCCAGAGAACTGCATATAATATGGATAAGTATAAGAAGTAGGACAGGAAAATGGAAATACAACACCGAAGGTTAACTAATTAGATATTTTGCATGATGCAGATCAAAGAGAAATATTACCTGCTGAAGTATTTGAATTCCTACTCCAACAGCCAATGCACGTTTGACTCCTGGTTCGAAAAGATCACCCCAGCTTGGACCTTTTGTTGCAGTTTCTGTTGGGTGAAGCATTGCTGGTCCAACTGGATGCTGATGCATAAGCTCCTTGGAATAGAGAGCAGGTTGGCTCACTAAAGCAGCAGCCTGGATATACCCACCTTCCGGTGGAATATCGCCACCAGGAAGAGAGAGAATGGACCCACGCTGAGATCCTTGAGTGCCCTCTTGGTGTAAATAAATTCGTTTAAATCCTCCTTCCTTCTGTCCATCTTGTCCTTCTCTCTCAGACCATTTCCAGGCAAGCTGCCAACCACCTCCTATTCCCATGCTTCCAATGGGTTCTCCGCCATTTGCTTGCATAGGGCTTCCATGCATTGGTGCAACCATGTCTTTGTCAGCACTTGTTGCCTGGCGTGAAATCAAGGGGCTTTGTAGGTTGTCTTCATAATCAACACCTACATCAGATTGATATTCATCACCCTCTCTTGCTTGGCTCTCCTCATCCCATTCTTCATTTCTTGGTTGATTCCCTCCAACGCTGAACATGCTACCGAAGTGTGGGAATAGCGTGCTTCGCATACTTCCTGTATCTGGAAGCTTCTCATGCAAACTGCCAAAGAGAGTGACGAGAGGATCGACAAGCCCGTTCTGATTTACTATGCTTCCATGCCGAGACACTAGGCCAAGAGTGCTCTGTCCTCTCACAGGCCTGGCAATCCATGAGAGACCTTGCTCGGGCCCATATAACTTGATTTGATCTTTTTCAGCTGACACATCTTGGTCGTCGTCGATGTCGTCTGCTGGGCCAATAATGTATTCTTCTAGAGATGTTTCACCCCCAACGCCGAGACCCTCCACGAGTAATGCCAGCTCACCTGTACATCAACAAAATATGATTACCACGTACAATAGAGCATTATTTTGATAATAAGCATTAGCAGATGGAAGAAGGTAAGATAAGGCTATAACTGTCTTCCGAGCAAGACAGAGGCAGTCTATGTATTCACTTAAATAAGTGAAACAACGATAAAGAATGATGCTTCCTAATTTATCAAAAAAAATACTGTCAAAGTGTCAATGTTAATTTTCCCTGGTCAGTCAACTTGAAGGGTGGGACCAAAGGAAGTTCTTCCATATGGTTAACATCACTTGATTCTATTTTCTAAAGCAAAAACCAAGTAAACAAATATAATGAAAACACGTATGACGTGAAAATGCATTTAACATACGACAACGACTGATATTGCCCTTTTCTAATTTTTTATTATAATTGGTGAAAAGAGATTTACAGATAAAAGGAATAACTAACCAGAAACATCTTCCCTGCCACGCAGCCTCTGTAAGACTTGCTTGGCCTCTACCATCCGCCCTTTACTAACCAGCCATCGAGGAGACTCGGGCAAGAAAAAAATTGTCAATCCAAAATAAACAATAGAGGGAATCGAAAGAACACCAAGCATCAACCTCCAATTCGGAGAATCCATCAGTGACATGCCAAAAACCATACAATACGACAGAAACATTCCGGCAGAGCCTGTGAACTGAGGTAGAGTATTCAACAGACCTCTAATTTCAGGCGGGGCTGTCTCAGAAATATATACAGGAACAAGAGTAACAGCTAAACCAATCCCAAATCCATCTAAAAGCCTTGCTAATAAAAGCACATAAACGTTAGGAGACCACAACATTACAATACCGCTTAGAAAATAAAGCACAGAAGAAATTATCAGCAATGGCCGACGGCCTAGCCAGTCAGATATAGCTCCAGAACATGTTGTAATAACAGTGGCTCCAATAAGAGACATGGCCACAATTAGCCCTTCTACAGTGGGATCACTTTGCAAACCAAATTCCCTCTTTATGTACAGAACAGCCCCTGTTGTTAAAACAGAGAGTTCAAGACATTATTAAGAAAGAACCCAAATAGAGGAAGACCAAGTACAAAACACAGTCAAATCTGGGAAAGTCATAAAGTTTAAAGAATTAGCTTTCAGTATTATTAAAGACTACATAGAGTGATAAATATAGAAACCAATGATTGGAATACCATTTTACCTGCAATAGTAGCATTATCCCATCCTTGAAGTAAATTGCCAATAGCAGCTGCGATGGCCACCAGTGCTGCTCCACTCATTTTGTATATTCAAAAATCGATTGCTAATTCAGACACACTATCTGAAAAACCTGAAATCGGATCACGGATCCATCAGTTTAACTGTTCGTCCTCACCACAGCCCCGAATGAGGAAGATTTTAAAGGCTAGAGAAAATTATTGGCTTTGACAAAACAAACAGCAGAAAACAACAACAAGAACAACAAAATGGAGGTCGGAGGAGCAAAGCTTAGTCAGAATATTCAAACCAAGAACCCAAACAAGTTCTTAGAAACCATTACCTTTTTGAAGAGTCAGAGGAATCGGATGAGTTTTTCAGGTATCCTCAGCAGCAGGAAATGCAATGGTCTTGCTTCAATACGCACCTTTTAGGGATGATATTATTCGACACCCAGAAAAATCCTCCCTTCCAAAGGAAAAATTAAAAAGAATTAACCTTAAAAAAATGGGCCAAGCAGTAGCAGAACGGTTTTATTTATTTATTTTTTTCGACAGCGTCTACTGCCTCGACACTTGCCCCTGGATGTTCTTGCAGAGCGGCACGTCAGCTTTCTGACGATATTGCAGTCGGGTATCTTACCAATTTCTTCAAGCTTCAATTTTGTACATTACCCTCTCTTGTTTTCTTCTCCTCCTTCCTCTCCTTCCTCCTAATTGCTATTTTATAATAAAACCCGTTCCTATTTCTTTCCATTTGCAGCCATGGAAGAAGAAAAGGCAGAGCTGGATGAAACAGCTTACGAAGTTCAAGTGGTGACAGCTAACTTTGTTGCCGAAATCACGAGATATCTTTGTTATAGTTGGACGATTACCCGGTTCGAATTCTCAGAGAAAACCGAAATGTGGGTAATAAAGTGGAGAACAACAGTCCATAAAACTTAAAAAGTACAATCATTTAATCTGTTTGTGTGACAATAGAAACGCCAAAAAATCACCCCCTCATGGAAGGAATCTTCTGTTCTCTACATATAAACAAACACCCTTAAAAACACTAAGCAATTACAGAACCACCAAAAACAGAGATTGTTAAAATGATTTATTTATGTTAGATCCATGAGCTTCGTTTGTTTAATCGCCATTTCCCAGGGACAGCCAGCGAAGAACTGGAAAGGTCGCGCCAATAAATTTAAAAAAGAAAAAAATAAATCATTGTTCCGTGAGTGTAATTATTACGAAATGGACAAAAATCATAAAACCCAGAAAGGGTTGGCCCCTCGACAATAGAGAAACCCACTTTCACTTTCAGTCAGTTAGTTCCTCCGTCTAAGATAATCAAAAGGAATTTAACAAAAGGGCATAGAACAGGCTCAAAAAATTTCAAATTTCAAATTTCATAATTTTTTTTTTCATTAGAAACAGAGATTAATCTTTTGATTGAAAAAAATATGAATATGATGTTCATTACTTAGATTTGCACGTACCCGTAAATAAATCTACGGTTTAATTTCATCTCATTTCATTTAAGAATATTAACTTAAACGTGATAGTTTTAAGAATTGATTTATACCATGAAAGATTACTCAAGATACTAATATCTGATTACGAGAGAATTTCTTTCTCATAAACATCAAACTCGTATTACCTTCTAAAAAATGACTTATTTTTCTAAAATTACAACATATCTTACTAAAACAGAGAATTACTAAGAAGATTGATAAGCTTTAGTGTTGACTAAACTTCCAAATTAAAAGATAATAACAACAATTAAAAAAATATTACAGAAATTTCATGAATTTTATAATGTGACGATGCAATGGTGATGTGTGTAATCTAGAAAAATTTATAAATTACTTTAACAAATTAATATTAAATGGTAATTTTTAATGATGGTTCAGATTGTCTAAATTTGTTGCTTATTTAGTACACGTGTTAGACGAATGGGAATTGTGTTCATGGGTCAGATCAATTTGGGCTTGGCAGCTATGGCCAGCCCAACATTTCACTACCACTTGGCACTTACCTCTCTAAATTGTGCATTTTAAGTCCACATAATATGTGACCATTAATGTGTTACAATTTCTATAACATGCAATAATATACAATAATCTTTGTAAGTGTGGATGAGTTGAGATTAATATTGGAGTAGGGGTAGAGCTACCTAATTACGGAGATCTACAAATGACGATTTTAATTAAATCACATCTATGACGTGCTTAATCTATATGGTTGTAGAAAATACTTAGTTATGGATAAACTAATTACATTGTCACTTGCATTCAAATATAATTAAATAACATTCGGTGGGACTGGGTCGGTTTTGGTTTACCAAGTTCAAACTAAATCGATCTGATCCCACCCATTATTTTATTCAAAATCAACACATACTTGCATGAACAAAAATTAACAACGAGCTATTCGTACCAGACATTATCTTTACAAGAAATTCACCCGAACGAAGTAAAATGGAATGAAGTGCACAAGCTGCCATTGAATTCATCGGAACCAACTCAATCACACATAATATAGTTCTAGTATAAAAGCATGGATAAATCGTGTAAAGTGCAATTTAACCTAATCGTATAAGATAATAAATCTTCTTAAATGATAACATTACTTTTTCCCCCCAACTTACCCCTTCCCCAATTGAATTGAATTTCCTTGATTTGTCTCTACATGCCTCGACTTGAGACCAAAATTCTAAAATTGCATTATATTTTATTTAGATAATTTACATTTTTAATATTATATTATTTATTTTTGGGTTAAAGCCAAATTAAATTTTAAAGTATGAGTTTAATTTGAATTAATTCTTAAACTAAAAATTTTAACAACTAAAATATTTAAGTATCTAAAATGTACAAATCAAATCTTGGCAGACTCTCATCGCCCACGGCTCACCCTCCGATCTCAATTTTAAGCCGAGATCGGACCATTTTAGAATAGCCCCCCGATCTGTCCAGTGCTTACGTGGCACTATACAAATTTGACAGGTGGGTCGAGGTGGTGGGTGGAAACCCCCGATGTTTGATATCGGGGGGCCGATCTGAAACAGTGACTCTCAGGTCTTCATTTTTAGATCGGGGAGCCGATGCGGGGTGATAACCTCAGGTTCTGAAAATTAGGGCTAAAAAAGGGAAGTCATCACCCAGATCGGGCGACCGATCCCCCGATTTATATAAGGAACTGACCTCATTCTCACCTCATAGGCCAAAAACTCAAATTTTCTCTCAACCGTCATTCTATTCCAACCAAAAATCTAACTATTTTCATATTGATTTCTCAAATCATAACCGTTTTCATTAAATATAAAAAACAATCTCACAAATTCGAGCCATAAAACCTAAAAAATCTCCAAATCCCCAATTCGACCTAAATTCCAAAAAAAATCCTCAAATGGCTCCCACATTGGTCATTAAACAAAGGTTGTCTCATCACAATGATGTCTGTCACCAAGAAGTTCGACACACCGGGTACCGGCTTAAGAGCAACGACTGGCAACTGGGTATGTGTTGATGAACTTTAGAAATAAGAGGTGTGAACAGTGATTTTGATGTGTCTCATAGGCCCCTAACTAGGTCCCAAGTACAGGCCCAATCCCTAAGCAAGGCCATAACACTTTTAACTTGTTTAATAATGAAATTATTTATTTTATAGGTGAAGAAACTTTTGAAAGCTTGGAGTGGACACCTAACTCTTAAGACACAGATCAACCTCTTCATGTGCTCATCTTGGATGCACGGAATGAAGATATTAAATAGGGAATTTGTCTTCCCTACATTCCAACCGTGTAATCCTTTTGAATGTTATTTGACATACATTAGTCTTTCTTATGTTAGCAAACATTAGCTATTTTATGCATGTTTTAGATTGTGTGGTTAGAATTATATGCTTGCTAAGGTTAGATGTATGGTAATGGCTATTTTGGGTTAAGCTCATGGGGCCATGGAGGAAGAAAGCATGCAAAGCCCAATCAAATGCACCAAAGAAGATTTAGCTTAAGAAAGCAAGGACATGATGTAGTGTTCACAAGGATTGATGACATGGCACAAGGAGGATGTTTGATAACATTTGCAAGGGAGGAAGCCACGTCATTGGATGAAGCACAAGCCAAACAATCTTGGCCACCCATCTCCATTTGATCAACGATCACTGTAAAACCCTAGCTATTTAGGAGTCCTATAAATGCATGAATATTGGTGGTTGTAGGGGTCTTTTGTTCATCAATATATCTCAACATATTGCCTTAAAAACCAAGTGGTTTAGGTGATTATTTATTCAAAGGTTGGTGTCATTGGAATCTATCAAGGATTGGTGCCCAAGGCAAGTCTCCTTTGGTCCAAACCGAGTGAAATAGCCCTCATTTGCTTTCAAGACCGTGGTAACTTAAAAGTTCTCTTTCCTCACTCTTCTCCCAGTCACTTGGTGGCTGGAAAACAGCAAGAGTAGGGTCATACCATTCCCAAAGGTCGTTGCTCTTTCCTTGGAAGAGCATTAGCCGAGAGGTCAAAATATTCCTCATCTGCCAACTTAGGGTCCATTTTATTTCCTTTGTTTTTTCCTCACACGACTCCATAAGTTACCTTTTGGACCTTAAGCTGTTATCATTCGGCTACATTTCCTCTAAAGAAATCGTTTTCATTTAAGCTCATTTTCAATCCATTATTTTGGTTATCATTGTGTTGCTCTCGGGTAGACTAACTGAAACTCGGTTTCATTTGTTGGGTTCTAACTCGTTCATTATCAGTTCTAACTCGTTCTAACTCGTTTATTTTGGTTATCCTTTCAGGTTTGAGCGGGATGTGTCAAAACGCTTAATTATTCATTCCAAAATTGTCAACTTTAGATATTGGAAGTCGTTGGAGATCAAGGAGTTGTTCGACAGAATCGCATTACACGTGGTATACGGGTTGATGGGCGATAGTAGCGAATATATTGTTTACTTGTTTTATACGAACCCGATCGCTACTGGAGGGCAAGATGACTGAAGACGTACATATTTAGTACGAAGCTTGTCATACCTCTCAAGACAGTTAATGAAGTGCTCGGGTTTTCTCGTGAAGAGCTTAATGTGTAGAAATACTACCACGCTTCCCGAGACTACGATTTCTTCAGATTGGTCAAGAGACTAGAGTTCCTTAGAGGAATTCATTGCAATTCTGACATTGCCGAGTTCGTGAAGCAAAAATCAAAGGATCTGAATGTCAGAGCTCGGGTTATCCACAATTTGATATCCAACATCATCCTACTACGAGATGGACATAGAGATCTCGTAAGTTGCATGGATCTCTATGTGATGGAGAAACTGTACAACAGAAAGACGTTTGACCTTAGCTTCGTGATTTTAGGTCACATGTATGAGATCGGTCGAACAAGCAACAAGAATCTGTCTTATGAAGCGTTGATATAGAAGATTGTCGAGAGAACTCAGATTCAACTATCGACTAGATAACAGATGAGAGCACATAGACCCGTCGATGTAGTTGATAGACTTTATTTGATTCGGATGGGTCTAGTTAAAGTCGACGGTACTTGGGTGTTTAAGGGAGCTTAATAGGTCTCGATCCCCGCTCGGCCATCGTCCCCCCAAATGGTTACTCGGTGGGATATGATGAAGCATAGAGTAGAGTTTCTCATAGGTAGAGTCAAGAAACTCACAATGACACAGAGAGAAATGATGAGGTACCAGAGACAACTGATAGAGTTCCACAGATAATTAATGGAGTCATAGAGAGATCTGAGTCAAACCATCGTGGATTGAATGGCAAAGGATGATGTCGATTTCTGACCATAGGTTAATTTATTTTTTATACTTCATTTTATGTATTTTTACTATATGCTTGTAATTTATTTTATGCTATGAGTAGAATGATTGTAATTTACTTTATGCTTTGCAGTTGGTTTATGATATGTGATGTATATTTGTATTTTACTTTATAATTGTACTTTGATTTATCGGGATTTGGCTGTTGACGTTATAAAATTGTGACTTGAATATGCAAAAATTGTTTGAAATTATCTATGAGCAAGTCATAAAACAAAGAAAAGTTTGCATAGTTTTTCAACTTTATCTCTATAAATTTCACATTATAATACATTACAGATTATAGTAAATTCATAAATTATACATTACAATAAATATATAAATTACAATATGAATAATCAAACATTTCTTCATCCATAGCCGTATGTAGAAGATTCTTGCACATAATGAAAACTATATTAACAAACAATGACAATAAGTTTATAAGTGAAATGTGTTGAAATATACATGTGTCCTGTCAAATATATGAAAACCTATAAATGTATATTACGAAACAGAAGCGGACACAACGCCTGAAGCGAATATCTTATCAGAACAAGTGCAACTATTATGCCTCTGACGCAAACATCGTTGAGTTCTTGCTAGCAATTGTCGAACTTGAAGGTTCATTGGCATCTCGCACTCTTTTCTTCTTTGACCTACAAGGTTGATCTTTTCTTTTCGGTAGAAGAATTTGATACATATTAGTACGTCGACCACATGTGTTGCCCGTTAATAGAATAAATGAAGTTTAAGTACATTTGTAGATAATTTTTTGGGTGATAGTATTGATACATGTAATTTTCGATGCTAATCTCATAAAATGGATGCAGGGAATGTAAAGACACACGATATTCCAGTAAGCTCCCATCTGTAGCAGTTGTACACACACGTATTCATGTTGACAACATATTGTTCGTTATAATTGCTAACCTCAAATCATGCAGCTCCCATAAACATAGCTCTCCAATTTCGAGTTGCACGTTCTAACTTCACAATCTTTTTTCTTATCTGATGACACAACACGTCTGTTGATGAGACCAACTTCTCGTATTTTTTCCTAGTCATCAGGCACATTCGAATCACCTTAAACATAGTCAAAATCGGTTTGTCCCTAACAGAAAGTAGAACTGTATTGAATGATTCACATTAACTATTTAAGCCTAATTCACATTTGGGAATTGTAAAAAATGCATGACTATATCAAAATCTAGAGTTTGTGCCCCGAAGTTATGCATGAGTTCTAGGTTAATATGATATAATTTCTTCATTTCTATCTCGAAATGAAAAGTTGTGGTTGTCTTGACCGCATTCCACATTGCATCTCTGTCATGAAATTGATTTTTAAACGTACATATGCCGGAAGCAGTACCAGTGTTAGACTAATGGAAATTCCTGTTGCACAGTGAGAAATAACCCCTGGTATTTGAAAGAACGACATAGTCAATATAAAACAATATAACTACCACAATGTTAGTGATTTTCTACACCTAACGCAGGTGCACAAAGTAATAAATAGTAAGTAAAAGTCGATCATACGAGGATATTTTTAACTAAATTTAATTGCTATAAAATTATATAAAATAAAAATTAAATAATAAGAAAAATAGCATGAGTGGTGGAATAATATAAATTTAGAGTTTACTTAGATATGATAAAGAAATAATTAAAAATGATTAAAAAAAGAACACGATAATAAAGGTCTTGGTTAGGGTTGATTTCCTCGTTATATGCAAATTATTACTGATGTTATAGAAATCTACAGCATTTTTCACTGAACAGCAAGAATTAATATTTTCTAAGATTCTCTCGAATTGCTTATTTAAATTCATCTTAGGATTTCTTTCGATTTTTGAAAAGACAAAATTTAATCAAAATTTCTTTAGAATCATATTTTTAATACTAAACAAATCAAAGTCAATTATTTTGCAACAATATCATTTATTTAATCAATCATGCATCTCAAAATTTTTACCTACCTCTCAATATAACAGAAACATATAACATCAAATTTGTCCATAAATATAATTCTAATCAAACAATAAATATCATGACAGATTATTCAATGAAAAAATAGCAACTTTCGTAAATGCCAATAAAGTACGTAACAAATACTTTCTCTCATAACCAAGATTAAAAACTTAGTCCATAATCATAATAATAAAATTCATAATAAAAATATTAATCAAGATAAAAATAAAGAGTAGAAGAAAAATTGTAGTCTTGATGCTCATTTTTAGAAGAATCTGCCCTAGAAAGTCTCCTGGCAGGGAGGCACTGGCCTGCTAAGAGGATGAAGGATTTCCTACTTTTATTCCACACTCCTATTTTCTCTCTCTTCTCACAAGCCCATAAAAATCGTGATTTTTCCTTTGATTTTTTTTAATCCACCTTTTCTCTACTCATTCTTTTAAAATTGTCAACCACCTATTTTTTCTCTCATTGATTTTGGAATTCATCCACCTCACTCTCCTTATCCTTCTAAGATTTTTGCCCACTTTTTCCTTCATTCCTTAATTATCAGGATTCCTCTAATATTTCTCCTTCTCTCTTGATCATTCAAATAAAAATCCGATCCGTTAGTAAATCTGTAGCCAATTGTGATAACAAGAAAATTCAAATTAGTGCTAGTAATCTGATTTTTCTGAAAATATACATAAAAATCATTAAATTCTTAAGGTCTTTTAATGCCACAACGATTTATAGCAATTTCTGTTATTTTGACTTAATTCTTTTTATATTCACTCAAATTATACGAGTTTTATTAAATAAAAATCGTATAAAATAACTCTATTTCAAAAGTTATCACACAACGTCTCAATTTTGAAAAAACAATTGCAAATGACTATACTTTTTGTCGATCGGAAACAAATGTCTATTTGTATTCCAATTCAGTATTTAAGTCTTCTTTTAATAATTTCAAAAACCACATACAGGAATCCATACACTCTGATTTCACATTTGCAATAGCAACGAAATATATTTTATCATTGTCATCAATGCCGACGACTTTCAGTAATTGGCCAGGACGTGAGTCATTTAGATGACAACTATCCAAACTGATAATATGTCTATCATACTATAGCAAACCTACTTTGCAAACAGCCATGTACATATACATTCTTTCGAATACATATGACTCTTTATCGGCAAAGCTCACTAAGTAAGTCTGTAGGCCCAATGTGCTACTCGGATTTGATATATGAATTTCTTCTGCGTACGACCACAATAGGTTGTATTGTTCGTCACCATTCCATTCATTAAGATTTCAAGCTTTGTTTTTTGCTCTTCTGACCAAACTTGGTGTAATGTTGACATTAAAATCCTTACTCACTGTCTCGATAATGGACAGAATTTTCCACATAGGTTGATTTTTAAACTTATTCAAATAATGATTTGCCACTCATTTTACAGTAGTGTGTCGATTCTCAATTTTTCTTGAACAAGTGTGATAATTGTTGAAACTTTTTATTTGAAACGTAAGTTCATTTTGTATCTTCGAAACACGTAGTTGTCAATCACATCTGTCTTCACACACTGTCATTAGTCGTCGAAATTCACTTTTAATGAATTTTATCTCATAACTATTATTCAAAGCATATTATACTATTTCTTCTCTAAATAACTATATTTTTTACCTAGATAAAATTTCATCGAAATTTCTTCCCTTACCGATATGTTTTTCACGTCATCATCCTCCGAGTCGACCAATGTTCGAATCTCATCGTCTAGAGTTTTTGACGTCGATTGCAGTTCTATTTCGTTATTACCTTCAAAGTGATTGAATGACCGAAAATTACCATATATGAGCATGGAGTACGAATACCAGTCGTTATTGGCATCACAAGTTATTGTCTCGTTTAAATCAATGGATCTACTAGAATCAGAATCCATCGACGTTATTAATATAAAGAAAATTTATGGAAGCAAGAAAGAGTAAAAATTTATGGAAATCAACAGGATGATGGTGTCAAATGGTCAAGAGAAAATGAAGGTTTTTCGACAACAAAAGGTGAGAATGTGAGTCGATTTCTTATACAGAGTCGGGGAACGGTCTCCTGTTTTCAGCCCTAATTTTTAGTATCGAGGGCTGATCTGGGTTGATGACCCTCCTGTTCCCGAGAGCCCTCAAAGATGGAGAAACAGAGAACAGTGGGCTGATCTGGGGTGGTAACCCCCTTGTTCCCGAGAACTCTAAAAAATAAGAAAACAAAAAACGGAAGTCGATTTGGGGAGGTGACCTACTGTTCTAAAATCGCGTGCGGTACACGTAGAACAAAAGGTCTCTACTGCCTACCTCGACCCCCGGTCAAATTTGTTCAATGCCATGTAAACACTGAACAAATCAGGGGCTGATCTAAGATCAGCCCCCGATCTCGGCTTAAAATTAAGATGGGGTGAGCGGGGGGTGATAATCTCCTATCAAGGTTGTCTTTCCTTTTATTATCTCTTTGAATTTAGTGAAAATATTATTTTATCCACCAAGTTATTGGTTTCCCAAGTAAACACGTTTAATGATATATCCTCTTTCTATCTATTCAAATTCAATATCCTCTAGAGTTAGAATACTAATAATAAATGAAGCGTAATATAAAATGATTTAGAATTTTGCCGTAATAATTCAATTACTATTGAGTATGTTTTTATGGGTCAAAAACTCAATTCTCAAGTGCTACTACTCTGTTGTGTCCTTTTTTATTACATTTGATGTCTATACTTGCATCGTCCGCTTAACCATATTAATCGATTAAATTTTGTTTTAATTAAATTAGTATAATTAAAAAATAAACAATTTATAAATTGAAAAGAATGATTTAGATTAACTAGAACGAATTTTGACCCTACAAAGCTAAGGAGAAATAGTTGGCCACCGTCACGTACCACGCGTGGAAAACACGCACCAATAAGTGATAGCCAAAACAACGCCGTTCTTATGCCTACCAAGTCCACTGCTGACTGATCTTCAAGGTTCTTCAATTACCACACGCGCCAATTCAACGAAACCGCGTAATCCCCTGTGTTCTTCCCGTTGCTTTCTGATCAATCCCTTTTAACAAATTTTAAAAAAGAGAAAATAGTAATTACGAATTTACGTACCCTTTGAGGCTGCGAGGGTGAATTTCTATTTTTAATTCAGGAAAGGGTAATAGAGAGAGAAAGTAGAAGAAGGTGGTCAGCAGGCACTCACATCCACCATCGTTGTTTCCTGGCAGCAACATCCTCAAATCACACCGCCCTCATCTAAACCTCCATTTCCGAGAAGACAAGTAAAATTTTTCGTTATTCTCTCTTTTGTTTTATTTGAAAAGTAGCTGGAAATGTTAATTATGATGTTCATTGATTGCTTCATTAAATCTTTGTACAGCCATCCTTGTCCGATTTTCTCAGTTTCCTCTTTCTGTGATTTCCGGAACTGGTGAGTGATCTATACCACCTCTTTATTTCTGCTTCTTTTCTGGAAAGAAGATTTTTTTTCGGGGAATCTTCTGTAATTTCTTGTTTATTTAAAGTTACGATCCTTCGCAGTTTTTTGGGTAAAGAGTTTGGTCAACAGATTCAGCTTGTTTTTCTGTTTTATTTCCTAGAAGATAGGTTTTCTTTCGGATTTCGTAGATCTTTCGCTTCTATTGCTACCTCTCAGTTTTTCAGAAGCGATATCCTTTTTTTTTCTCTCTCTGGGGGAACAAACAAGTTAGTAGGTCTGATCTGCGTACATTTCTGTAGTTTTTTTAAAAATTTAATCGAGGTTTGAAACTCTTATTGTCACGCAGGATCTGGGGAGGGATTGATGATCACTCTTTAGATGAGGAAAAGCCTGAGTGAAGTGTGAAATTTTCTTTTGTTTCATGGGCAATACATGCCGTGGGTCTTTCAAAGCGAAATATTTTCTGGGCTACAGCCAGCCCGACATCTCTGCTTCTAATTTCAAGCACAACACTAACACTTCTTCAGAGCGCTCCATTTCCGATAATTCTCCCACTAGCCTCCAATCCCAGCAAATTGCTCAAGAATTTGCTAAAGAAGACACAACTAAACACAAGAACAACACTAACAATCTACACTTTAACGGTTCAGCAAAGAAGGAATCAGTCATGAGACGAGGCGTTGATAGCCAATCTTACTATGTTTTGGGTCATAAAACTGCTAATATACGCGATCTCTACACATTGGGGCGTAAATTAGGACAAGGACAGTTTGGGACGACTTACTCTTGCACTGAGATTACCACTGGGATTGAGTATGCTTGTAAATCGATTTCCAAGAGGAAGTTGATTTCGAAGGAGGATGTTGAGGATGTTAGGAGGGAAATTCAGATAATGCACCATTTGGCTGGTCATAAGCATATTGTAACAATCAAGGGTGCTTACGAGGATCCTTTGTATGTTCATATCGTGATGGAGCTTTGTGCTGGGGGTGAGCTGTTTGACAGGATTATTCAGAGGGGACATTATAGTGAGCGAAAGGCTGCTGAGTTGACGAAGATCATTGTTGGAGTTGTCGAGGCTTGCCATTCCCTTGGAGTCATGCACAGAGATTTGAAACCTGAGAATTTCTTGTTGGTTAACAGAGATGATGATTTCTCTCTCAAAGCTATTGATTTTGGACTCTCTATTTTCTTTAAACCAGGTGAGAAAAAGGCTTAATAGGCCTAAGTGACTTCTTTTAGTAGCGTATTCATAAGAAGGATTTGATTAAGTAGTGTAAAAATCTCAATTCTCCGGCCGAATCATGATGAATTATTATTTGTTTGTATCTGAAATTTCTTGATTCACCCAATTGGTCAAGGAAGCTTTTATTATGTATACGTATATATATAGGTTTATTTTTCATCTTTTCTAGAGTTTCGCTGGAAGGATTGGATTCTTTTACCTTTACTAATGCAACGTAGTCAACTCCATTTGTTGGAACAACTTCTATTGAGTCTCTGCACCTATCGTTTTTGTCTTGCTTTCGAAACTATTATTTGTTTTCGGAAAACCGGATTTGGCTCGGTCAAGGAAGCTTTTTGGAAGTCTATCTTTTGAAACCAGAAATGTTTTTCTTTGATATCTAACATAATGTATAAAAGGATGCTGGAAGACCTGTCAGATAGCCTGAAAATATTTAGCAAATACTTTACAAGATGCTCTATTTTTCCAAAGAAAGATACTTGCTCTTGTTCCTATTCTATGCAGTATATGTGCGAAAACGTATTTTTACAGCTTGGAAATTTCAATTTCATCTTCCTTTTGCCTGAATATTTCATTGATTTTCTTGTACAGGTCAAGTGTTCACTGACGTTGTAGGAAGCCCTTATTATGTTGCTCCTGAAGTACTTCTCAAGCATTATGGCCCAGAAGCAGACGTATGGACTGCTGGAGTTATACTGTATATCTTGCTTAGTGGTGTGCCTCCATTTTGGGCAGGTAAATGCAGTTACCATTCACGTAATAGCATTGCTTTTTTGTTGGTCCTTATGACTAAATTCTCTCTTTTGGATCCTAGAAACACAGCAAGGGATATTTGATGCAGTGTTGAAGGGGCATATTGACTTCGACTCAGATCCATGGCCGTTAATTTCTGATAGCGCGAAAGACTTGATCAGGAGGATGCTTTGTTCTAGAGCTTCAGACCGATTGACTGCTCATGAAGTTTTGGGTAAGTTCGAATTTTCGACGTCTTTAATGAGGCACAAAAGACTTAAATCTTAACATAGTGTTGTTGGAATAAAAGAAGATAAATTGTTTGGTGATTATGTTGTTATGGAAGAGTACACGAGTTCGGCCTAGAAACGGTATCGGAGCTTAAGAAGAAACCAAGTCCTTATTCATTTGAGTACATTTTTTTTTTGTGAAATGTTTTCTTTTTCTGGATAAGGTAAAAAAAATGGTGTTGCCTTTTGAAATAGATGCTCTTTCTGGAAATGATCGAGCAGATTTGAACCATCTTTGCTGCTTTGCGAGGTGGCTTGTATTTTGTAATCTCGGGTGTGGGAGTTGTTAGGCTGGCTTTTTTGAATGACTACCTTAAATGTTTTAGAGTCTTTATTGGGTTGGGGAGCATGGGGAAGGACGGATAGAAATTCATCAGCAATCGTTTTCTACATTGCATATTCGGGTGTATTGTAGTAGAACGAGCAGAGCAGAGATAATTTTAGGGAGATGTGAATGTTATGGTGGTATTCTGAAGATGTTGGTAGGGATGTTGTTGGTAACACCCTCTTTTTGTACAGCTGCCTTTTAACATATAAAAGAATCGTCAGTGATGTGTTTTCCTGCATTGTTGTGTAGGCCATCCTTGGATTTGTGAAAATGGTGTTGCTCCTGATCGAACACTAGACCCTGCTGTACTTTCACGGCTCAAACAGTTCTCTGTGATGAATAAGTTGAAGAAGATGGCTTTACGGGTAAATGCATTTCAATTTGTTGAACTTTGAAATGACCTTGTATGATTACGAAAGCTGATACGTGCGCTCATTTCAATGTTGGCCGCTAATCTAGAGGCATATTGAAAGACCATTTGTTATCGAGTTTGTATTATATTTTTTGTGAGATCAGGTGATTGCTGAAAGCCTTTCCGAGGAAGAAATTGCCGGTTTGAGAGAAATGTTTATGTCTATGGATACTGATAACAGCGGAGCAATCACATTTGATGAACTCAAAGCTGGTTTGCAAAGATATGGATCGACCTTGAAAGATACAGAGATTCGTGATCTTATGGAAGCGGTAAGTTTCTAAAATATAGACGCTTTCCCTTTTAGATTTGGACAGCTATATATCCTTTCTTCTTGCGATCAGGCCGACGTGGATAGGAGCGGGACTATCGATTATGGAGAGTTTATTGCTGCCACGATCCATCTCAACAAACTAGAACGGGAAGAACATCTGGTTGCTGCCTTTCAATACTTCGATAAGGATGGAAGTGGTTACATTACTGTTGATGAATTACAAGAAGCTTGTACAGAGCATAATATGACAGATGTATTCCTCGAGGACATTATCCGAGAAGTCGATCAAGATAATGTAAGTAACTAAAATGTCGTTTTGTTTTAGAGTATGATGGCTTTGGAATCATATTGCTGATTGAAGATAATGGGTCTGGGCAGATTGGTTCTTCCACATTTTTTTCGACTCTTGTAGGTTTCTTGAAAAGACTGCCTTTCTCTGTGTTTGCAGGACGGGAGGATCGACTATGGTGAATTCGTGGCTATGATGCAGAAAGGAAATGCCGGGATTGGAAGAAGAACTATGAGGAACAGCTTGAATCTAAGCATGCGGGATGTCCCGAGCACCAAGTAATTATCACCCACAACCATGATTGATGTACAGGTAAATTTTCTACTTGAAATGATCATGATCATCGATCGAGAATCGTGATGGGCCGATTTTGCAGGTCGTACTACAGCCAGACAGAGAGAGGAGACACAACGTGAGTAATATTTACAGAAAACATATTCATTAGTTCCTTAATGGTTGCTGTTGAACAGAGAGTAATTCGATCACCTCTTCTGTAAGCTTGAACCGAGTGTGGTTTCCATTTGTTTTCCTTTTCAATTTTGTTTTTCTGTGTTCTTATTAGTTTGCTCTGTCCGACAACTTTTCTCTGTACTGTTGTCTTCTTCCATGATCGATAATGATGTTCTTCACTGCGAATGATTTAGAATTGAATAAAACACGAACGTTTGAGGAGGGATTATGAAAGTATGATTTATTGACTGAAATTATTAGGATGGAAGTTCTTTGAATTTAGTTTGGATGAATTGTTTGGTAGATTTGGAGGGTGGGAGGGGAGACCCACCATTAATGGCGCCGAGTGAGCTTGATCGAATCAGACGGAAGATGTAAACAACAGCTGGTTTGCGTTTAAAACCAGAGTTTGACCATGTCTGTGTCTATGAGGGGGAGATTTCAGCAATCTTGCCCTCCCTCGACGACGAAACCTTCCCAGTTCCCTCCTATATTATTGTGTTTTTCTTATTTCATCATTAAATTAATTATTTTAATTTAGAGTAATTATTGATTTTCTCACTAATTAGTATAATTAATGTTATTTACTTGTAATATGCCTATCAGAACACGTAAAATTATAAAGTGGAATAAAACGGTAAATCTATAATATAACTTTTGTATTAGAGTAGAGAGAAAGCACAGAAAAGGGACGGTAGGAATTACACTAATGATTTTCTCATCATTTATAAAGTTTGTTATTGATAACTTTTAAAATCAAATTATTTTATAATATTTTTATTTAATAAAACTCTTATGATTTGAGTAAATATAAAAAGAAATTAAGTCAAAATAATAAAAATTGTTGTAAATCGTTGTAGCATTAAAAGACTTTCAGAATTTAATAATTTTTATGTATATTTTTAGAAAATCAAATTATTAGTATTAATTTGAATTTTCTTATTATCACAATTGATCACAGATTTACTAGCGTATTGGATTTTTATTTAAATGATCAAAAAAGAAGTAAAAGTGTTTGATGAATCTCTAGAATTAAGTAAAGAAAGAAAAAGTGAGCAAAAATTTTAAAAGAATAAAAGGAGAAGTGACTGGATCTTAAAATCAAGAAGAAAAAAAAAAAAAAAAGTGACTGACAATTTTGAAAGAATGAAGAGAGAGAAGGTGTACTAAAAAGAATTAAAGAAAAAATTACGGTTTTAGTGGGCTAGTGAGAAGAGAGAGAAAAGAGGGGTGTGAAATAAAAGAAGGAAATTATTCATCCTCTTGGCTAGCTAACGCCTCCCTTCCAGAACACTTCTCCAAAACAGATTCTTCTACAGAAGAGCATCAAAACCATAATTTTTCTTCTACTCTTTATTTTTCTTTTGATAAATATTTTTATCATTAATTTTATTATTATGATTATAGGTTAAGTTTTTAATATTGGTTAGTAGATAAAGTACTCATTACGTGGTTTATTTAAATCTATGAAAGTTTTCTTTTTTTATTGAATAATCTATTATGATATTTATTGTTTAATTCGAATTGTATCGATGAGCAAATTTGATATTACATGTTTCTATTGTATCAAAAGTTAGATAAGAATTTTGAGATGCATGATTGATTAAATAAATTAAATTGTTACAAAATAGTTGACAGTAATTTATTTGGCATTGAGAATATGATTCAATAAAAATTCAGATTGAGTTTTGACTTTCAAAAATCGAAAGAAACTCTAAAACGAATTTAACTAGGCAATTCGAGAGAACCTTAAAAAATATTAGTTATTGTTGTTCAGTAGAAAATGTTGTAACTTTATGTAGCATCAGTAATAATTTGCATGTAACGAGGAAATCGATCCGAAGCAAGACTTTTATTCTTGTAATCTTCTTACATGATTTTAATTTATTTATTGATCACGTCTGAGTAAATTCTAATTTTTTATTATTCTATCGCTCACGCTATTTTTTTATTATTTCATCTTTATTTTATATAATTTTATAGCAATTAAATTTAGTTAATAATATTCTCGTGAAATCGACTTTTACTTACTTTTTATTACTTTGTTAGCGACTCGAACACTTACGTTAGATATAGAAAATCACTAATAGTTATGCATATTAATTGATAATAAATTATAAAGTAAATTACAATACAGTCCATTTAAATAATTGTTTTTGAGTAAGACGATTATCAAAATAGCAGATGCGATGATAAATCTATTAATATTTGAAATGGAGTGTGTTCGACAAATCGAGTAAACCGAATTAATTGCGGTTAGTTAAGGTAAACATTACAAGTAAAAAAACATATGATCATTCTGCAAATGAACCAAAATACGAGGACAATTTTGTTAATATATATATAACCCTTAATAGTTAACTTTAGAAGGAGAAGCTGATAATAAGACGCTGCATTAAAGAGTAGTTGACACTTATACATCTATTAATCACGCCTGAGAAATGGAAAGATTGAAAAAAAATAATCAAAGCAATCATCTGTAGCAATTAATGCAAAACGAAGTTCATCTTCTCTGCAACTCCTACTCCTTCGTTGCCATTGGAAATGGTGAAGGAGGAGGGGAGCTTCTGAATTCAATTGGATCTGATTCCATCGTCGAAATTCTTCGCGTAATTGAAGGAATCGTACTTGTAGGTTTGAGGGAGAGAGACGTGATCAGAGCCCACCATTTTTCTGATCTCAGACCTGACCTTGTAGAAAACATGTCTCCAGCTACCTTTATTGTGCGATCCAATAGCCTTGCTTTCTTCTTCGTTCAACTCCAGATCTTTAGCGAAGATAGGTTTTCTGGAGAGGATCCAGGACCATCCCCAATCCCACCACTTTTTAATAGAGCTACCTGCAGCATTTCCCATGGAGGAGACGGACTTGGATCGACGAAGCGCCCAGGAAGTGGCAGGCGAAGAAAGGGGCTGGATTTTGAGGGAGAGAGAAGAAAGCCTTCTGCGGAGGCTTTGGTCTCCGGAGCCGTCGGGTTGGGAAACAGGAAGGGCATCGTCGAGAGGCCTGACAGGTAAGAAGCTCCGCTTCTGAAAGTTCTGAATTACAGAGCTCATGATGCTGATGATTAATCCTGGAAAGAGAGAAGAAAAGGGGAAGGAGATGACAATGGCGGGGAAGGAGGAGGTGGTCGGTGGAGAGGAAGAGTAAAGGAAATGGAGGAAGCAGAGAGGCGTTTACAGCCTGTTTTATTCCTTCGTTTCGTCCTCCCTTTTCGTAGGCCCCTTCCGGCTCCCATCCAATCTAATGATTATTTACTTATTTATTTTTTAAAATAAATACATATTTAAAAAATAAAGTACATATTAGTGCACCTTAGCAAACCCAAACCTGACCCAGCCCACCCAGTGCAGTCCAACCCAGCACTTAGACCCAAACCAGCACACTGAGACCTAATCTAGCCAATCACGCCCTGACTGGCTGACCCAGCCTAGATTAAAGTTAAAGGGCAATACAGTAAATGGAAAATGATAAAATAAACTTTAATAAGAAAATAAAAAAAACTCCCAATATGTAGTAGTCTGGATTTTGGGCCAATTTCCAATTGGCCGAATTAGTTCATTTGGATTTCATCTCTTCAACTGCAATTGATTCCGATCAAGCAGCGAGCAAATCCTGAGCAAAGCATTGCACTGCTTCTGTTCTCCCGAGAGATCTTTGTCTACAAATTTTTTATATGGAGTATAGAAAGATCAAAGATCAGGTTGTGTTATCTGGATGCATGTTTCGTTTTCTTCTTCGCATTCCCTCAGCCACTGCATCTGAATTGTCATGTCAAATCCTTAATTTGGTTATCAGTAATTTTAGGATGCTTATAATTAGTTAACGGTAGTTTGTATGTCAACTTCTGTTTTATCTTCCCTCTCTGGCGGATTCGGTTTGTATTCTCTCTTGCCGACTTATCAGTTTAGTGGTTGAGTGTGGAAAATTTAATCCACTTTTGACTGCCTCTTGGACTCGTTTTTTTATATTATTCCAATGTAAATGAATAATGTATTTACAGGATAAATCTGAGGATTCGGGTGGTCCTGGTGGTGTTGCTGATGCTGACGATGTAGAAAACCTACGTGGTGGGAAAGCACTTTCAGGCGGTATGTTTCGTGCATCATCGGGAGGTCCTGTTTTTAGTGAAGTCTATCAGTTAGTTCTCCTTACTTTAAACTAATTGCACTGTTCTTATGGTAGTTATTGATTTTTCTATCCTGTGTTTAATGTAGCTACAGTGGGACGGGCTTCACTTGATCGGTCTAAATGGAAAAGAAAGTATGTCATTTAAGCCATTGCTTCTTATGGCTATTAATTACGAGACTGTTTTTGTTCCTTAAATCTGTAAAATGCAGTTGATTTTTTTCTCCGTTGTTGATTTGATAGGTCATTAGTTACAATTGCGTTGACAATTCTTACGAGCTCACAAGCGATACTCATTGTGTGGTCCAAAAGAGCTGGGAAGTATGAATACAGCGTTACCACAGCTAACTTTTTGGTGCGAAAACCATCTATTAAGATTAATGATGTGATTATTATGAGCAATTGGGTCGTTCTTGTTTGGCCTATGAATAGTGGTTACTCTTTTTATTTTCTGCTATATTTTTTTATAATTGCTTTGATTCAATATATGCTATTGTTCTGGTGATAGGTGGAGGCTTTGAAATGTGTTTTATCACTTGCTGCCTTGAGTCGAATCTGGAAAAATGAAGGCATGACTGAAGATAACAGGTTACCTTAGCTTCACTATGGTATACTTGCTTTACATATAACTAACACTTACGTGAAACCGTCTCTTAAATGATCTTGGATATACTGGTTTGAAGAGTCACATTTTGGGTGTCAGTGCTAGAAGATAAATAAGATTGGTTGGTTGTGTGTGAATTCAGTCCGCTGACAAAAATTTATGTCAAGCACTCAACGAAATATATAGATCTCTCATTTGTAAATTGTTTTATTAGGAACTTCAAAGTAACCTTCTTTTGTATTGGAGTTTTCATTCCAACTTTGTCTAAGACTGTAAATAAGATTCCTTTGCTGGCACCGGATGATCTAATTTAATATCATTTGAACTCTTGACTAATTACTTATTATATATGTTTTATTATTCATCACTTACAATATATTATTTTACAATTATTGGGTCAGTGAAACTAAATAATATCTGGATGTCATCTATTTTATCTATATGTTTAGGTTGAGCACCACACTGGATGAAGTGATTGTATTTCCCATACCCGCAGCACTTTACCTTGTCAAAAACTTGCTTCAGGTAGGTCACAGTGAGATACTTTTTTTTAGAAACATTATACTTCTGTTCCTTTTATGTGAAATCATTTACTTTTATATTTATGTGGCAGTATTACATCTTCGCCTATGTGGATGCACCAGGTTATCAGATACTGAAAAATTTTAATATCATAAGTACTGGTGTCTTATACAGAATTATGCTTAAGAAAGAGTGAGTCCTTCTCTCTGTTAAGATTTTACTTCTTTTTGTTCACTTTCTCATAACATTGTAGCAGATATGAGAGTAAAGTTGTTACATACATCAGTGCAGAGAGAATAGAAGAATCCACAATCTGTATATTTTGTATATTTACTTTTGCCTTTCCTGCTTTAGGTTCTTCTGGAATCTTGAAAGCATCCTTGGGTAGCAAGATAACTTATTTCTTCCTTGTAGTTAACAATTTTTGACATCGTTGGAGTAAAACACTATTTGAACGACACATTGACTGTATCACAAAAAGAATTCAGAAATTCTAGATTTTATTTAGCAACAAACGTGTGATTTCAGGTTAAGCGAGATTCAGTGGGCAGCATTTATTCTTCTTTGCGCAGGGTGTACAACAGCTCAACTAAATACCAAGTTAGTGCAAATAAAAACATTTTACTTCTCTGTTGTATATATTATAGACTACTAGGTTTCTTTATTTCAGCATTACTGATGACGAGCACTCATTGGAGTATTGGTTATACCGAATTTCAGTTGGCCATAAGTTTATGTGACCGTACAAGAAAATTCTGGTCAATAAAATGTTTCTTCACTTTTTATTTTCCAACTATTGTACATAAAACCATTTTTCTGCAGTTCTGATCGTGTACTCCAGACACCATTGCAAGGTTGGATAATGGCCATTGTGAGTTTCCTACTTGTTTTTTTTAATATGCAGCTAATCAGTGTGTGAATGTGATTGTCAAGTACTTACTATCGTCAAAGTGACTATACTTTCTTGCAGGTCATGGCCCTCTTGAGTGGTTTTGCAGGTGTATACACTGAGGTGATTTTTATTTATTTTTCTAATTTTTTGCTGTTGGAACTTTGACCATACATAAACAACCGTTTAGTGTTGGAGCACTATTATGGACAATGTTTGCCACAACTTGCTCTCTTTCTAAATTTTATTTTTTCAAAGGATGAATGGTTAAGTCCATTGCATGTTCTTATACCTGCTTGATTCAAAAATATCTTTTGCAGGCTATAATTAAGAAACGGCCTTCAAGGAATGTGAATGTACAAAACTTCTGGTTGTATGTTTTTGGGATGGTCTTCAATGCTTTTGCAATAGTGATTCAAGATTTTGATGCAGTCATGAACAAGTAATATCAGAGCTTCCATTTTTAAGATATTTATTATTGTTTAGTGTCTTTTCTTTCATTTTCTGGCTCGACTTCACTAAAGAGGCATCGTATCACTATGGCACACAAAACCTTCCTTGTCTACAGTTTCAAAAGCTTATCCAAACGTTAATAAGAATAATGAATGATAGTATGATGAAATAATAATCCTCGAGTTATTTTTCTTTTAGGGGATTCTTTCATGGATATTCATTTGTTACGTTTCTCATGATATTCAATCATGCTCTCAGGTATGGTATCTCTTTTTAAAATATAAATTTTTTTAGTACCGCTTTTGAATTGATTTGCTGCTTGAAAAGAAATTCTATATGAAGCCACCGGAAGATTTTTTGAGAATTGTAGGAATGGTTGATATGGAATTACATTATTTATTATCAAAAAATATTGGTGGAGGTGGGAAGCCTAGAAATGTCAGTTCTTTATAGAAGGGCACACGATCATTAATCGGGGATATCATCCTTTGGTGGGGTCCATCACATTTAGTTTCATTAATTATAATCATGTCCATTCTACTTAATTGTAGAAATGAATCGTTTGTTTTTGGCAGTGGAATTGCTGTGTCTATGGTATTGAAGTACGCTGACAATATTGTGAAGGTACATTTATAGAAACTACATTTATTTAAAAGTCCTTATTTGCTTTTTTAATCAATACCTAAATAAAAATCCAATGCTACTACAGTTTTGGAGTGCATGATAAGTTTGTTGTATTTCACTCAGCGATTTATGGTTATTCAACCATCATCCGGTTCACTAACTTTGTTCAGGTGTACTCCACTTCCGTGGCAATGCTCCTTACTGCACTTGTTTCCGTCTTCCTGTTTGGATTTCATCTTTCCGTTGCTTTCTTTCTTGGATCAACGTAAGATCTCTGGTTTGAAACATCTTATTTATGTCTCTGTAGATTTAATCCTTGATTCAAGGGTAAACCATTGATGACTAAATATTGTCAATGAATTTAAACTCTAAAAATGTTTATTTTTTTGGCATATGCTCCTCTGGTGCTATTTGTGCTAGAGAGCATAGCATGCCTGAACCACATCCAACCTACGCATGCTTCTGATTTATAGAACAAAAAAATTAGGTCTTACCATTGATGGGTTAACTCACACGCATGCAATGTTTGTCAAAGACAACTATGATCAGGCTTTTTGACCTATGAGATACATCTAATGTGGGTATCTTGCTCTTTTTTCTTGTTGTATCTTCCAGTGTGGTCTCCGTCGCAGTCTATTTACACTCCATAGGAAAGCTGCGAAGATGAGTGTGACAATCTTGCTCGGCATCAACTCAATAGCACCCGTTCTGCTGACTGAGTTTTTCTCTCCCTCTCCGGCCAAGGTTAATTTAACCAATCATTCGTCAATTACAGATTCAAATAGCAGATTAGGTATATCATGTAACTTCAATTTCTGTATTAGATTGAACAAAAGTAGCCTATTGTAATCTATTTCTTTTGAAATGCACATTTGAGAAGTATTATTATCCTAGCAGAACCTCATTTCTTTGCTTTTGCGAACCTGAGACATCGATACTTCTCTCCATTAACTGTTATTTCGAGTGCTCCGTCTTGATTGTCTTGGTTTGATGCAGTTCCCATGAGAACACTCTTTTCTCTCTCCAGGTATTCTTTTTCCATCTTCAACCTTGCTTCCTGCCGGGCAATCTCCACCTGCAAACATAAAACAGAGGATATCTATGGATATGAGCTCTCTTCCATTGGACTATCGACTGAGCTTCAAAGAAGAGAGATTAAAACCCATGTGCAGGCGAGGTCACTGGTCAGCGCAGTACCTCACGGCGGGAGAGCTCGGCCTTCCAGGCAGCTTCTCGCTCGGCAACTTCCCGTTCCCGTTCTTCAATATAGCTCTGCATCTCTCTTTCCTTCATCATTCGGTCTTGAATGTCAGCTTCCAGGGCGTCCTGCAGCTCCAGCACGAACTTCTCCACCACCGCCTTGATTCTTAGAGGCATTTTGTTTGCCTTCTTCCGTCACGGCACGAGTCCAGGTACTTGTAATTCTTGAACAGAAAGTGACGGTGATTTACGTACCCTCTGCTCTGCTGCGTCGGATTCTGGTTTGGGAAGAGAATGGAGGAAAGGCTCCAAGATTTGGAAAAGTCGAGGAGATGAAGAAATGAGTATTTGCTAATTCTGGACCGTTTGTTCTTCATGGACATGAGCTTCTCTGCCCCACCTCCTCGGCTTTGTTGTCTCAAAACGGTGCGTTTTGTGACGCAATTGACTCATCAAACTTCCATTTTTGTCGCTGTACTGTTGATTCTGTGCTTCTCTTTGGTATTCTCGACTCTTGAGAAGCCATGAAAGCCACCTCTCCCTCGCTTATCACGTACCCTTCGCTTTCGGCAAGCCTCGTCATCTTCTTGATAGTTGATTGGATGATTCTACCCTTTCCAGAGCCTTGACTCTGACAGCGATGGAAGTAATGCGCCTACTCCGTCCGAGGTCATTAAGAGCTCTATGTTTTTCACTAGCCCGTTTTCCCAACTGGTTACAAGCCCGAAGCGATCTTGATCAATATTATCATCGATATGCAAGGAAAAATTCAACTTACTAGACGAAGCACGAGAGCTGTTCGACAAAATGCGTGAAAGAAAGGTTGTTTTGTTGGACGACTGTGACACCAATTCTAAGCCATATAAGCGAAACGAAAAGGCTTTAAAGTTCCTGGTATTGATGTTGGGAGATAGTGTTAGACCAAATGTGTACTCTCTCACTCAACAGTTTCTAGATCCTAAAAAATTACAAGCAGATACCAACTGGGCCTGTGGATTAATGGTGACAGACTATGTTCTGGAAAACATATTTGGTACCACTGAGACTGGCCGTAAGGAGAAGACAATTGGGATAAGGAAAAACCTTAGGATATATGGGGACCGCCATGTCTTTGCAAAGCTCCTGGTTGTTACGAAAATATAAAGAGTATTGTTGTGTGTAATCTTTTAAAAAACTCTCTTAAAAAACATCAAACAGTTTTTCGAGATAGTTTTTTAAGAGTGGCCTTCTCTCCCCCATACCTTAGAAACATGGAAAAAAGTAGTGGGAAAAACACTTACTGGTTACAGGGGCTCCACTAACAGGTGCAAAATGTTGGAAATCATTACGGCGGCCTCCGTTGTTCAGAACAGACAAGATCGGACTAGAGAGAGAAGGGAAAATGTATTGATGAAGTAGCAGCTCTAAAGATCTACGGCTCTTTTCGGCGAGCTAAATGTATATAAAATGCAAAGGACATTACATTATATTGACTGCATTGGAAGAAAGAAGTGCCCATTGAACACGGTCAATATGTTTTCAACAGTGGGGTCCTCCTTGTCTTTGCCAGCGCCATTCAAAGCAGAGCCTGAAACAAAAACCACTTTCCTCTCTGCAAGAAGTGAACGAATCCAAATAAACCCTCCAAATAGAGTTCTCTTAGTTTCCTTTTTTCTCTTTTTTTATTTTTTAAGGCTCTCTCCTGTCTGCCACCAACTCTAAAGAAACCCTGAAAGTCTCCATCTTTGAATCCTTCCTGGATGCGCCAAAAAATGGTTCTGCGTGTATTTATCTGGCGCTGCTTATAATATAAATTGTAAGCACGAGGAGGAAGACATAGAAAGAGAAAGCTTTCATTTTTATGTTGAAACAAGGGTAGCCTTGAGTGTGAACCTAGTTTCCGTTGTTGGCTGCTTGTCAAAGTTTGCTCCCATCGAGAAAAGAGCTTATCATTCCGTTTCTTGGATTGCCTTGCTTCTCGGCGACAGAATTGGCTCTTTTGGCATAGAAAAGTGGGAACTTTTTCTTTTATTCATTACATTGCTACAGCTAAAGGGGAGAAAGGGATTAAAACACGTCCATTCAAGTAGAAGTCGAGCTTCTTTTTAAGCCTTACATTCCCCAATGGGTGTCCTAAAAACTACATTTCTGTGTTTGATTTTACTGCACACCCGCTTCACCTCAGCAGTCGACGATGAAGAATGGAAAACTGCTACTGCAACATATGCCAAAGAAACAGATGGCTCCATCATTACAGGTACTTTTTGTTTTCGTTCTAGCTTCCAGTCTTGACAAACTTGCTGGTATAGATTCACTTACTGCCTGCTTGTTAGATTTGTAGAAATTTTTCCAGCATAATAGGCCTTTAATATCATCTTTTCCCACCTTAATGGGGAAAATGGGGAAAGAATGAAGTTACAGCTCGCTCTTTTCCAGTTTGTTTGGCATTTGGGTAGAAATATAATGAAAAGAAGAATAAAAAAGGATTAAAAAATGTTAAAATGTTAGCGTCTCACTGTTGCAGAAGGTGCTTGTGGTTATGGGGATCTTCACAGGATTAGCTACGGAAAGCACAGTGCTGGATTGAGTGGCATTCTGTTCAACAGAGGGAGTACTTGTGGGGCTTGTTATGAACTTAGATGTGTTGACCACATTTTATGGTGTCTGCAAGGAAGCCCTTCTGTGATTCTCACTGCTACAGATTTCTGCCCTCCAAATTACGGGATGTCGTCCGACTATGGCGGCTGGTGTAATTTCCCCAATGAACACTTTGAAATGTCTGAGGCTGCTTTTTCTCAAATTGCAGAGAAGATAGCTGACATTGTACCTGTTCAGTATAGAAGGTAACACGTCAATCACATTCATATTGTGATTCTTTCATTTTCAGCTGAGAGGAAAAAAAAAGTGAATCTCTTTTTTGTGAAGAAATGTTATTCATTGCTCGTATGAATATGAAGAAACGAAGAACTTTTTGCAGGGTAAAGTGCGACAGAAATGGCGGGGTTAGCTTCACAGTGAGTGGAAATTCTAATTTCTGTCAAGTTTTGATCACAAATGTTGGGGTTGACGGTGAAGTTGTGGGGGTGAAGGTGAAGGGATCAAGAACAGGGTGGATACCCATGGCTAGAAATTGGGGACAGAATTGGCAAAGCAATGTCAATCTTAAAGGGCAGCCTCTTTCCTTTGAGGTAACTACAAGCAATGGGAAGACATTGACTTCATACAATGTAGCTCCACCAAACTGGCTGTTTGGTCAAACTTATGAAGGTAAACAATTCTAAGCATCTGGGGTGGGGGATTTTGATCTGTGAAACATTTTCTGAACTATCATCCTCTCTTAGGGAGGGAGGGAGGGAGGGGGAGAGAGAGAGAGAACTTCTTGTTCACACATACGTATGAATATCAATGAAAAGAGAGCATTTTGAGTCTGGAATTGTGTTTGATCTGTGCTTCTTTTGCCTAATCTTGTTGGATGGAATGAGGACGGAGCTAGGGGTGGAAATTAGTTCGGTTAAAACCGAAGACGCTACTGAAAATCTCGGTTCAATTATCGGTTCCTTATTTCAAAAGCCGATCAAAACCGAATCAAACTTATTATATTTATATAATTTTTTTAAATTTTTATATCAAAACCAGTCAATATTAAACCCTCTCCTATAATAATCGTATACTTATAGCAAGGATTCCAATCGAACAAAATTCGGGTTTTGGATGAAACAGTGAATGCGATGGTCTTAGCTTATTCAACTTCTCAACCTTTCTTTCTTGCTCCAAAGTTGTGATTATCATTAGTGTGATTCTACATGTCGGGAGGTATAGAGAGAAAGAGAGAGAGAGAGAGAGAGAGTGAGGGTAAAAGGGTCAAACTCTAAAAAAAATTTGAGAAAAGGGCTAAAAGCGTCAGAGGGGCCTGGGAAAATGCTGTTTTTCGTTATCTGTATCATACACTCCGAAATCCACCATTACCAGCTGCATAGTCTGCCCCATGGCCACTCTGGCTGCTACTCCATTGATGAGGATCGGGGTTTCTTCAGAGCTGGCTCCCCCACTAGTCCGCCTCTCAAGCTTTTACCCTAGAAAGAGAGTTGTTCCTATATTTCTACGGTGCTTTTCTGTCTCTGCTGCTGTAAAGAAGTCTGAAGACGGAGAAGTTCGCGTTCGATTCGCTCCTTCTCCAACTGGGAATCTGCATGTTGGCGGAGCAAGAACTGCTCTCTTCAATTACTTGTTCGCTAGGTTGGTTTGATTCTATCTTTTCTAAAATTTGGATATTCCAACTTGTGGACGCGATCCTCGTCTTCTGAAATTGAGTTCATCTTATAAAGTTTTCTCAAACAAGAGCATTATGTCATTTTCCACTAAAGAGAAAATAGTATTCCAATTCTTTCTTCATTTTTAATCTGTAGGTCCAAAGGAGGTAAATTTATTCTCAGAATTGAAGACACTGACCTGGAAAGATCTACTCGGGAGTCTGAGGAAGCCGTCTTGCGAGATTTGTCTTGGCTTGGTCTACAATGGGATGAAGGTTTCTGCTTCGATCTATATCGTTTTTATTTATGTTCTTGTACTGTAATGAATGAATTCGTTTGTTAAGCTGACGGACTTGAACTGAATATTTTGGGTTTATATTATGATAATTTGAATAAGTCATGTCCGAATTTATTTGTATATGCGAAAAATTCTTCGCCAAGTTGCTTTTTAGTTTTGTGTTTGAAGAATTAATACCGAAATTGGCGATAATATGGTTGGATGTTTTTCAGGACCTGGTGTTGGTGGAGACTATGGTCCATACCGGCAATCAGAGAGAAATTCTCTCTACAAACAATATGCCAATAAACTTCTTGATTCTAGTTATGTCTACCGCTGCTTTTGTTCGAATGAGGTGATAAAAGTGTGCAGTTTTCAAACCTTTTTATGGTTTTCTCATAAGTCTAGAGCTATTTTTTTTATATTACTTTATGATAAAACAAAATTCGTGAAGACGCCAACAACTTAATGAGTAATGAGATGATAAATTGGAGCATGGATATTGTTATGGCCTCTGATTTTTGTTCTTTTTTGATATGGTATCCATATCTGTGAAATAATTGCTTATGCTTTGTCCTTTGATATTATTTGAAGTTAATTTTTTTTCCATTGTAAAGGTAACTAGTTGACTTAGTTTAGCTAAGGCAATATAATAATTACTATTCTATAGTTTCTTGAATAATTCTTAAGTTATTAACTCTTTTGGTGGTAAAATGTTATGTTATAATATCATTTCTTTTTTCATTATCTATATAGGAACTTGAACAGATGAAGGAAATAGCAAAATTAAAGCAATTACCTCCAGTGTACACAGGAAAGTGGGCCACTGCTACCGAAGAAGAAATACAAGAAGAACTGGAAAAGGGAACACCTTACACCTATCGATTTAGAGTGCCCAAGGATGGAAGTTTGAAAATTAATGACCTCATTCGTGGTGAAGTAAGTTCTATTCTGCACTACTGATTTGCCTCTTCAGAGCATCAAACTGCATCTACAGTTCCTCTCACTGAACTTTGTAGACTTTCGGGCTTCATTTCTGACACTTGTGCCAGATAGCTTCTTCAACCTTTAATATTTCATCATCAATGCTAATAACTTGAAAGTACAAATAGCATATTTGAATTCTATGAAATATCCCTTTCACACATGATCATTCATTATTCAATAGTTCTGATCATCAAATTTAATGAATAATTTAAGCTGTCAATTGCTAAGTGGTTATCTCATTTGATAGTACTTATGGTTTTATTTTCCTGTTAACTACATTTGATAGTGTTGTGAAGGTTAGTTGGAACTTGGACACTCTTGGGGATTTCGTTATTATGAGGAGTAATGGACAACCAGTTTACAATTTTTGTGTCACTGTTGATGATGCTACCATGGCTATCTCACATGTAATAAGGTACCAATTACGCTTTTATTTTATGTAGTAACACTATTTCACTTTATCTATCTTAACTTTTTCTATTTCTTTCTTGTAACATCTTTTAGAGCAGAGGAACATTTGCCAAACACTCTAAGGCAAGCACTGATATATAAGGTAGTCTTTCACACTTTGTTCTTACGAATTGTAAATGGGATAAGTCTGATTCTTGTTATTGCCATTCTATTACAGGCTCTAGGATTTCCAATGCCTTACTTTGCCCATGTTTCTTTGATCCTTGCACCTGATAGGAGTAAACTGTCGAAACGCCATGGTGCTACCTCTGTCGGTCAGGTTCATATTTTTTTGCCAATGATCTAAATTCCTGGATGAAAATTGGAATGTTGGATTATAAGCCTTTTAATTGTTTTCTTTTTCTCGTTTTGCTTTTAAGAATTGCTGATCAAGTACTTCAGACTTCTAATTTCTACCCTATAACAGTACAGGGAAATGGGGTATCTACCACAGGGAATGGTAAACTATCTTGCTCTATTAGGTTGGGGGGATGGCACAGAAAATGAATTTTTCACGCTCAATCAACTTGGTTTGTGATTCCTTCGAAATTATCTCATTTGTTTTCAACTTCTTTATAGCAACTTTTTTCACCCCCATCTAAGCACTTTTCTTCCTGATATTCAGTTGAAAAGTTTTTGATCGATCGTGTGAATAAGAGTGGTGCTGTTTTTGACTCTACGAAGTTAAGGTAATGCCTATTTCTTTTATTAGATGCTTTATATTATTGGTAAGCAACCCCTTGACATTTGGAAATACAATTACTTGCCCCTTGTACTACGGAGATCTATTCCTATGTGGTAGAAAATTTCGTGTAAATATATAATAGATTTTATTGTTTCCCCCTCATTTCTATGCTTTAGGTGGATGAACGGTCAGCATTTAAGAGCCATTCCGGCGGAAGATCTGGTCAAATTGATTGGCAATCGCTGGAAGAGCTCTGGAATCCTTACAGAACCCGAGGGTCCATTTGTTGAAGTAAGAGTAATATATTGATGTAGCACACAATATTGCCTTATCCATGATCCAAACCTACATCAATTCAACTTTCTATTCTACTTATTTTTTATTTTAATTAGTTTCTTAAGTTAAGTTTAATTTTAATAATTTCTTATTTATTAATTTTCCTATCCACGTTAATTTTTTATATTATTTTCTTTTATGTCAGTATTGAAAACTCTGTAAAAAGAGGTTCTTGTAACAGTTGAATAGACTTTTGGCAATTAATGGAATTATCTTAGTTGTTTCTTTATTTTTTCCATTTCGATTTCGAAACAAATATCCATTGGACCATATATTCTTCACTTTTGTCTTGGAAATGTGAAATCTTTTCCCTTAAACTTAACTTTCTAATAGTTGGGAATGCCGTGGATTCAAAAATCAGCATGCATACCGTGGGAAATGCTTACAATTTTAATTTATGTGAACAGGAAGCAGTTCAACTACTCAAAGATGGTATAGACTTGATAACAGATGCAGACAAAGCACTGTCAAATCTCCTCTCTTATCCATTGCATACTACATTCATGAGGTAAATTTCTTCTCTTTCTCTGTAGGTGTTGTTTTTTAATGTCTCGACCACCTCCTTTTGCGCCTTGTGAAATAGTTTGTTACGACAAAATCATTTACCTCCTAAAAATCATTTACTCTTTATTTTTCAAAGTTTTCCGCCATCGACCAGTTGATTTTTTCTGCGTTCTTTGTGATGAGATATCAAGTGAGTTATACAATGAGCACTCCCTTCTCTAAATGCAGTCCTGAAGCTAAACCCCTCTTGGAAGATAAGCTTTCTGACTTTTCAATGAGCTTAGTAGCTGCATATGACAATGGCGATGTTCTCAGTGCGCTCGAGGAAGGCCATACTGGCTGGCAAAAATGGGTGAAGAGCTTTGGCAAATCATTGAAACTCAAGGTAGGCATCATGTATAAAACTTGGTAAATTAGTATCATTAACCATCTTGTTTAAACTTTATTATTGTGCAGGGAAAATCACTTTTCATGCCTCTCAGATTGTTGCTCACCGGAAAACTTCATGGCCCGGATATGGGTGCTACCGTGATTTTACTTCATAAAGCTGGATTTTCCGGCGTTGTTGCGCCCGAAACTGGGTTTGTTCCAATTGAAGACCGGTTCAAAATTTTGAGGCAAATTAATTGGGTTGAACTAGTCGCTGATCAGCCCCTTTTGGAGACCGCTGCCACTGCCAATGTATCAAACTGAGTTCAAAATTTCAGCTGCTTAGTCTTGTCTTGTCCGGATCAGTATAATCTGTTTCTAACCAGATCATGACGCACCTGTCGGCCCCTTCGATAGATTTTTGCACTCATCGCACCGAGCTTGTAATTGTTTGTCTTCTTGATTTGCAATGGAGTATACTACTTATTTGTATAAATTAACATCTACGAGGAGTACATTGAACCTGCTTGGAATTTCTTATTTGTCATCGGAGTCTCGCTCCATCGGATGAATGTCAAGGTGATGAAAGATTTTTCGTAACAACTTATCTTAATTATTTTTAATTTATTATATAAATTATGGCAAAAAATAAAAAATAAATTTAGCGCATTTTGAATGGAAAATATAAATAAAAATTAAAAATTAAAATCATTAATTTAAAAAAAAAAAAAAAAAAAAAAGGGTTCAATTGGAGTATGAAATGGGCCAAATTTGACCACTTTTTCTGGATTTCTCGTGGGGTCATCAAAGTCTTTAAAGCGTCCAATTTCAATATAAGGGTACACGATGTGACATAAACACCCTATTTTCAGTTGGATTGAGTCAACTTGTGAAATCAAATAACACTTGACTCCTCCACATGCATTGAAACCACGTGGCGCACCAACCAAAATTCATATTATGTACATGAAGGATGTGCTGCAACAAGTCCAATTTGTCACAATTTGTATTAACATGATGATGTCTACTAATTATGATACCGACTATTATGATCGAAATACATTGTAAAGCTACAATCAAGTGGGAAGGAGATCTCAATTTCTTGAGTTTGTTGGTTGAATATTCAATTAAATCAAATTCGAATTGTACCCGAAAAAATAGAGGGAGGGCATCGCACTCCTAAACTCTTATAACGTGCATTGAATCCTCGAAAACCGACACAAGTGTAGGTCTAATGCATTGATTTCTATGCTTTCTAGTTTAAAAGATAATGAAAAAGTAACTCACCACTTGATTTAATTACCTATCCATACACTTAATTGTTGTTGCCACGTTGTATTATTAAATATTATTTTAGATCAAATAAATAATTACCATGGGTGTCACATTTTGCTCGGATTGCAAGTTCATAAACTATTTATTAAGCTGTCGTAAAAATAAAATGTAATATGTAAACATTTTTGGTAATTATGATTATTATTAAGAAAAATTCGATCAGAGTTGAGTTAAAATAATCTTTAAATTGAATAATGTTACGTTTACTCTATTATTTTATATTTTTAAAATACTTATTGACATATTAATAAATTATTTATATCAATTAAAATAATTATTAATATTTTAACGGTAGTTATTTTTAAAAATTTTGGATTTAGTTGGCTAACTGGTCGAGAGTGTCTCGACTCGGTTTATGGGGTTGACGAGTGGGGTCGAGATTGTGACCAGTGGGGCCCAGTTTTCATTTTAGGATGCCTATAAATAGGCCTTGTACAGCCCACTTTGGATTCAAAACTCAGCAAGACAGTTCATAAACAACGAAGCGAGCTCTCCTGCAATCTTCCATTTCCATCGACCTCTCCACCGCTCGATTTGGGGGGCCGAAGTTTCCTTTCTTCCAAGATTTGATACTCGGAGTTGGAAGCCAGACGCCGATTGACCATTATGCATACGACGGCGACGATGAGGAAGAACCTTTCGGCCAAACCCTTGCAGTCGATGAAGGTGAGAGTTCAGGTGGTGGAGGAAGATACGACTAAGGCCTCGGATGCTTTGCCTCTCCCACTTTATCTTACGAATGCCGTGTTTTTCACTCTCTTCTTCACCGTCGTCTACTTTCTGCTCATTCACTGGCGCGAGAAGATCCGCACATCGACTCCTCTTCATGTGGTCACGTTTTCCGAGATCATTGCCATCCTTGTTTGTGTCGCTTCCTTTATCTACCTTCTAGGGTTTTTTGGTATTGATTTCGTCCAATCCTTAATCCTACGACCTTCGACTGACGTTTGGGTTTCTTCGGATGACGAGGACGAGGTTATGATCAAAGAAGATTCTCGTAATGTTCCCTGCGGTGTGGGATTGAATTGCAGTACTGTTTCTCCCCGAATTGCGACATCATATGTGGCGGTGGCAGCTCCCAGAGAATCTGTCCCAAAAGTGGTCGATTTGTTACCTGCTCCTATCAATTTGACCGAAGATGACGAGGAGATTATTAAATCTGTGATTGCAGGAACTATTCCCTCATACGCTCTCGAGTCCAAGCTCGGAGACTGCGCTCGAGCTGCAGCGATCCGGCGAGAGGCGCTGCAGAGGATGACGGGAAAATCACTATCAGGGCTTCCCTTGGACGGTTTAGATTACGCTTCGATATTGGGGCAGTGTTGTGAGATGCCCATAGGATACATACAGATCCCTGTGGGTATTGCGGGCCCACTTTTGCTGGATGGGAGGGAGTACTCGGTTCCTATGGCGACGACTGAGGGCTGTTTGGTGGCGAGTACAAACAGGGGTTGCAAGGCGATCCATTTGTCTGGTGGGGCAAACAGTGTTGTGTTGAGGGATGGGATGACCAGAGCTCCTGTGGTGAGGTTTAACACCGCCAAAAGGGCTGCAGAGCTCAAGTTTTTCATGGAGGATCCAATCAATTTCGAGACTTTGGCAATGATATTTAACAAATCCAGCAGATTTGCTAGGTTGCAGACAGTGAAATGCGCCATTGCTGGTAAGAACCTCTACATGAGATTCTCATGCAGCACCGGCGATGCTATGGGGATGAATATGATTTCTAAAGGCGTCCAAAATGTTTTGGATTTTCTCCAGAACTACTTCCCTGACATGGATGTAATTGGAATCTCTGGTAAGAATGAAATTCACTTGTTTGTCCTTTATCTGTTTGGATTGTTTTTGAAGTCGTTAAAGGAGAAAGTTATTTGTTTTATCAGGGAATTTCTGCTCAGACAAAAAGCCGGCTGCTGTTAATTGGATTGAAGGGCGGGGAAAGTCCGTGGTTTGTGAGGCCATAATCACCGGGGATGTCGTGAGGAAGGTCCTGAAGACCAGTGTAGAGTCGTTAGTAGAGCTCAACATGCTCAAGAATCTTGCTGGTTCTGCCATGGCTGGAGCTCTTGGAGGCTTTAACGCTCATGCCAGCAATATTGTCAGTGCTGTCTACATTGCCACTGGACAAGATCCAGCACAGAATGTGGAGAGTTCTCACTGTATTACAATGATGGAAGCTGCTAATGATGGAAAAGATCTTCACGTCTCTGTCACCATGCCTTCAATTGAGGTAGATGATTTCTTCCACTTAAATTCACTTTGCAACGATTCAACGCAACTTTAACTTAAGAAAGCAGGGAATTTTTTTTTTTTTTGGTCCATTACACTCTCGTCCATTAAAAAAACTTTTATCGTGTATGAGTTGTTAAGAATAAGATAGTAGAATGAGGAGGACCTTTTGATGGATATGTGACAGAAAATTGTAGAGTTCAATTGTATTTATGGACAACAAATAGATAGCAAAAAGAAAAAGAGAAAGATATCTCCTCATAATTTCTTTCAAAGTTCCCGATAAACACGATGGGTTAGCTAAAATTTTTGTTGATTTGGGTTCAAAGTGAAAATTACAGTCGAATTTCCACACTAGCTATTTGATAAGACCACTGCTTTCATACTAAAAACTGAAGTGAAAAAAAAAATGCAGGTTGGAACGGTGGGTGGTGGAACCCAGCTGGCATCTCAGTCAGCCTGCCTGAACCTGCTCGGGGTGAAAGGTGCAAACAGAGAGGCACCAGGGTCCAACGCAAGGCTGCTAGCCACCATCGTCGCCGGGTCAGTTCTTGCGGGGGAGCTTTCCCTGATGTCAGCTCTTGCTGCTGGACAGTTGGTGAAGAGCCACATGAAGTACAATAGGTCCAGCAAAGACGTCTCAAATGCTTCATCTTGAGCATGGCGAGCTCCAACGGCCGTAAAACAAACAAGGGAAAGAGACAGATACAGAACAAAAAAAGTAAAGCAGAATAGAGCAGACACCTATGTCAGTCAAAAGGGTTGCGTTACTGTTTGCATTCATTTCTTCCATTTTATTTCATTTCCTTCAAAAATGGCAGCCATGTGTAAAACGTTAGATAAAAGAAAGAGCCTTTGCGTTGTCTAAATCTGCTGAAATCTCAAATTGATTCTTCAAATAACTAAGTTTTTTATGTTATGTACATTGAATTTGGTTAAAGTGAATAAAGTTTGTCAAATTTAATTATGAATTCTTACTGATTAGTAGTAGATTAATGACATTTTATAATCTTAACCACCACTCAATTCTGTAATTTCTCCCTCCTAAATTTTCAAGATTTTTGTGCTCTGAATCCTTTTGGAGATAATATTTGTCATAAATAATGTTTTATCTGTTTTTGTTTTTTTTTTTTTTTTTTTTTTTTTTGTATAATTCGAATTTCTTCATCATAGTCAACTTACTCGTTTCGTTTGTGTTGAAGCGAAACTAAAGACCGAGAGAAATCAAAATGTTTGATTTTTACTTATCGAACGGTGTCGATAAAGTCTAATTCGAAGAGAGATAATTTCTGCTAAAACTGGAACTATCCTTTTTGGTAACTAATTAGGTCACGTAACTTGTGTTCGAATGCTTTGTTAATTCATAATCATGAATCCATTAATCCCGAAAAAGAGGTGTGTCCGTTCTCCGTCCGGCCAAAAATGACTCGTTAATTTGATCTTGGTATAAAATCTAGACCCATTAGCAACTAAGCGTAGCAAGAACCAAAAAAGTATTAATGGAAGAAAATTTACAACATTTTTAATGCTTCGAGGACGTAACTACCCTACGTTAACCATGAATTTAACGAACATGCCCTTGTCGTCCTTAGTACGGGTTCTAAAACCCTAAACCCCAGCTCCGTTGACTCCTTTCTTCGTTCGATCGCCATAATCCATCATCAATCATCAGTAGATATTGAAATCTAATTACTTCGGAATAATCATGAGAAATTTGCAATCGCAGTTGCGAGGTATTCGTCTTGTTCCAAATTTTGTTTCTTCTTTCATTTGGTGTCATCGAAATTGGGGTTCCCTTCTCTCTCATTCATCTCTCTCGCCAAGCCTCTCGTTGCTGCTAATGGATTCGCGAAATTTCGCTTCTAGTTCAGTGGATGAAGATTGCACTGGAGCGACAACGAGATTGCGAGGTGAACAAGCGGCAGACTCTTCTTCGCCTGATGAATTTTCCCCCTTGTCAAATTCTAGGCCTCGCAGCAGCTCGCAGGGTCGTTCTCCAGAATCCATTACTAATCGTTCACGGAGATCTCACAAATCGTTCATCAGTGAAGGTTCGAACCGAGATCAAAGCAACCGTGAGCATCTCCATTTCGACGATGATGCCGAAAAACAATTATTGCAAGGCCCTCCTCTTCAATTTCTTCGCAGAAGCTCTAGTCAACAGCCAAATAAGGATGCCTCGTCTCAAGTGGATAACAGCTTTCTCGATAAGTTTAAGCTTGGTGTTGACAAAAGCGACAACAACAGCGAGAACTCTCAACTGAACTCTCGGACTGACCGAACTGATTCTTTGATGGATAACAAGACTGAGCCACCACAAGATGCTGAAGAAATATTTAAGAAAATGAAAGAGACGGGTCTGATACCCAATGCTGTTGCCATGCTTGATGGCCTTTGCAAAGATGGCCTTATTCAAGAAGCTATGAATCTTTTCGGTCTCATGCGCGAAAAGGGTACCATTCCTGAAGTTGTCATTTACACTGCTGTTGTTGAAGGATTCTGCAAATCCCAGAAGCTTGACGATGCCATCAGGATTTTCAGGAAAATGCAAAACAATGGCATTAAACCTAATGCCTTCAGCTACACTGTATTGATTCAGGGGATGTACAAGTGCAACAAACTGGATGATGCTGTTGCGTTTTGCTTCGAGATGTTAGAATCTGGGCATTCCCCAAATGTCGCTACATTTGTCTGGTTGGTTGATGGGTTATGCAAAGATAAGGGTGTGGAAGAAGCTCGGAATTTCATTTCAATATTGAGACAAAAAGGATTTTTCTTAAATGAAAAATCAGTTAGAGAGTTTTTGGATAAGAAAGCTCCGTTTTCATCAATGGTGTGGGAAGCAGTCTTTGGAAGGAAATCCTCCCATAAACCATTTTGATTTACTTCTAGCTGGTCTTGTCTTTATAACATTGTCTTTTTTTTTTTTAGCTGCCCTTAGTTTGTCTGCCGTCTCGAAGATTATTTCAAAGATTGTTACTTTCTCAAGCTTTATGTTGTTGATGGGAGATTGTGAAGGCAAATGATTTGAGTTATAGTCTGTTTGTCTGTTAAAATTTCTTCATAATACCATATGCATTTCAGTTTCTTCTAGGCCTTTTATGGTTGTAGAAAGTTCATCTTGTTCGTATGTTATAGCTCTTAAGGAACGCCATGGATTGAAAAAAGTGTTGACTTTGCGATCTGTTTATTACTGACTGGTAATGAATGATTATTGCATATCTTTAGGCTGACAATCACTGATTTTCTAGTTTTTTGGTTACTGATATGAGATAGAACGATTGGAATTTTAGGTATTAGTGTGGATTTGTTAGTGATTGGAAACTGGACATTGGAGTGTAAATAAAGAAGAGGTGTAGATGGAGAAGTGCGAAGAGGTTGGTATTATTGCTACTTTGTCGTCTGATCATGTCAACATTAAAGGTTTTACTGGAATCATTGTGTATGAGGTTACAGTTGATTCTGTTCAGAGCTGTAATCTGAGGTTGACTTTAGAGTTTGCCTGGGGACAGACTTGTTATCCAGGTGGTTTTTGCTACAATGGACAGGGACGGATTCTGGTAGATCGTTGCCACCTGCAATTAAAAGTAAATCGATCGGCCTTCATAATCAAACCTGAACCGAACTAATTTTTTTGGTTTTCTTCTGTTCGGTTTTGGTTTTTGAATTTTTTTTTATGAAACTCGGTTTTATTTAATTTAAACTCAGTCGGGGTTGGTTTTGATCGATTTGGTTTAGTAATTTGTAATATTTTAAAAATATACAAATACTACAAATTTGATTTGGTTTGGTTTTGATAGGATTTTGAAATTTTGAATTGGGAACCGAATGGTAAAATTCGGTTCCTTTCGGCTCAGTTCCAAAATTAATTGATTTTCACCACTAATGATGGCTATCCTAAGTTTGCAAGTCCAACCAAACAGTTTGATCAAGATGAGATTGTTTTGTTCTTGCAATCGAAGTCACGAGTAGGTACAAGGATGCAGATTTGGGCTTGGTGGTCAGTCCTATATGATCTCTTTTCCGTTGTTGGAATGTTGGTCTCTCTTTATGATTGGGTTCCACCATTAATTGATAAGAGCGACTTCTAGGAAAGAAGAAAAAGTGACTTACTCTGTATCCTACTTCCTAGAATATCAAATATTCGCTGGTGTAATTAATAATTTATTTTTAATTATTTATAATTTATTATATTAACTGGACAAATCAATTAATATTTATTAAGAAAGTAAAAATAAATGTATGATTTATCTTTTATACATAAATATTTTTTCAATGCAATATGATGCAATAAAAAAAAAAAGAGATAAAATATTTTTAGAGGAAAAAAAATAGAAAAAATCCAATTTAAACTTCAAACTATGGGGTCAGAACCAAGCTGAACCTTGAACTATGTTTGAATACAAATCATGAATCTTATAATATCTCCGGGAAACAAATCAACGCTCACCGTTACTCTCTGTTAAATAGCGGTCACTTGCGTTTCGAATGAGGGCGACCTCTACAATATCTCATGTTTAGGGCGAGGTCACCCTTGTGCGAAATGTGAGCGACCACTCGCGATCTAGATTTTATCCCTGACGATTTTCTGCGTGGTTCCAGCGAATTTTGACCTCTAATACTTAACCTTCCATCGATTTGGTTTGTTGTTTTGATCTCCCGCCCCATTTATTTGCGGTTTCGTCCTAATTTTGGATCTTCGCATCAACCTACAGATCAATTTACAAATCGCTGCATCAACCTATCGATCGATATACAAATCGCCATAATTTTACAATTTTGGTCTAGTTCCGGATATTTGCCCTAATTTCAAGGTATTGCCCTAAACAAGGGCGACTTCACCCCAAACGCGAGCTACTACAGGGGTCACTCTCACTTAAAACGACATGACCGCGAGTGTACTAAACAGTGAAGGTCGACTTGTTTTCTACAGATAATATAAAGTTTGATTTGTACTCAAACATAGTTTAAGATTTAAATTATCCCTGACCCTAATAGTTGAAGATTTAATTGAACTTTTCTTAAAAAATAAAGGGTGAGAATACAATTATTGTTTCCAATATTTAGGCCAGTTTTTATTTATTTTTTATTATTATAAGTTCATGAATGCGTTAAAAAAAGGTTTGGAAATATCTTTGAGATTTGGTCGGTTCTATTTTATCATTACCTCTCTCATTGTCAAACCTTTGACTCATTCTTCCCTTATTATATTTTTCTACTTTCCCCCTTATTATATGGGTTCCCTCTGTTGCATACCTAGGTTACTTTACTCCTTCCCTCTCTTGCTCATTGTTCATGGTTCCTTGTGGACTCTTTGGCATGAATCATGATGATCCATAAGCAATCGGGTTTTTGTTCGTTAAATTATTCGTAGTCAACTTTAAACTTGTTGCAACGATCATCCCAACCGAATTCCAAATTCGGAATTCGGTTAATCTATTCTTAGAATAAACTTAACCTATAGTTTAAATAAACAAACTCATTAGAATATTTTAGCCATTCATTCCCTAACTTGGGATTAAATCAAAACCTCTGGCAAACTCCCGTCTCCAATCACATCAAATCTACCCAAAATTAAGTCCGAACTTAGTATATAATGATTATGGATCCAAAAAAGGTTGAATTTTTTAACTTGTTTGATGTCAATGCTGTATTGGGAAGCTTTTGTTGGAAGAAATCTTAATTTTCAGGGAAGAGGTAGAAGCTGAGGGTGGTGTCGGCGCCGGCCCTTCATGTCCGCCGGTTTTATTGTTCAAGAATTAAATATTTGAATTTGGATTTAAAACTCGCGTAAGTCTTCCAATAATTCAAACACTTAAATATTCAGCAGAAGATGATCGATCCTTCAAAAGTCAGAGGTCGAGGCTTTAATATATTCTGATAAATCAGCTGACTCTTCCAGAGTATGTAGTATATAAACGGAGCTTCTTCGGCTTTGTTCACCACAGAAGCAGAGGCGGCGGAGAAGATGATCGCAGTGATGGCTTGGCATTTGGGTATGAGCAAGGCTGAAATCTTCTTCTACGCTTTGACGTGGCTACTCATTGAAACCACCCAGAGGGTTCTCCTGAGAATAACAGGTGTTGTTCGGTCACTCAGAAATGGAAAACCAGCGGAGCAATGCCCCTCCACCGGAGAAGACCCAGGCTTGCCGGTGAGTAGATTTGAGGAGTTGCAGAGGAGAGAGAGAGTGGAGGAGACGTGCTCCATCTGTTTAATGGAGTTTGTGGGCGAAGACGAAGTGAGCGAGTTGGGAAGATGCGGCCATGTCTTCCATAAGAATTGCATTGAAAAGTGGGTGGAGAAGAGTCGCTTCACTTGCCCACTGTGCAGGGTTTTCTTCTTCGACGCTGAAACATGGCAGGCCAGATGGGGTCTTGCTTTCCCAGATTCATCGTCTTCCCTCTACTATTTTTTACACTAGTTCTTCTTTTTGCTTCAACTTTACACTGTCAATGTAAGTTTTGGGGAAATATTTTAGGGGCGATCAAAACCGACTCAAAATTGATAAACCGAACCAAACTGTTCGGTTTATTTTGATTTTGATCTATTTTCAAAGTTCGCCGAATCGACACTCAGTTTTAAAATTTAAAAACCGATAAAATTCAGTTCGGTTTTGGTTCAGCACGCACAAAAGCAAAATAATCCGAATTGAATCAAATTATTATTATGTTTTAAAAAAATAAATTTTTAGTTCGAATGAATTGAAAATTTTGATTAAATTTTTAGATTTTATTTCGATGGTAATTATTATAGTTAATCATGTTTAATTATTACTAATTAAAAATAATCGGAGATAATGAGTTAGTGTCGGTGTCCAAAGGGGAACAAACGCCCAAGCTTTTAGAGTTTTTAGCCTTTTCCCAGGAGAATTGGGGAAAGGTAATTAATAATTAATTTTTGAATAATATTTAGATCGAAAATTTAAAATTTTAATTAATTTAATTAATTATAATTTAAAAAATGTTAAATTTATTTCTAAAATTTTTATTTAATCTCATTCTATGTTTTGATTCTATTTTTGTATTAACAATAGTGTTGTTAAACGGGCGGGCTGACCCACTTGGCTCTTTACTGTAGCGAGCCGAGCCTGATGAACCTGCTTGCGTACAAGTTCGGTCGTGTCCAGCTCGGGACTGAGCTTTTTGACGATTGGCGAAGTTGGTCGATCATCGCTATGCAATGATGGGCGAAGCTGGGTGAACTTTCTGACGTCTCCGATGGAAACGCAGCGTCCAGAAGTTCAGGCCCTCGAACATCTTCGATCGTTGTCGGGGTCGGGATAGTTGACGATCGATCGTCCAATCGCTGGGCGATCATCGCCCTGCGACGATGGGTAAAGCTGGGGGAGCTTTCCGATGCCTCCGATGAAAGCGCAACGTCCAAAAGCTCGACTCCTCGAGCATCTTTGATCGTCTTCAGGTTCGAGAGAGCTGAGCGATCGATCGCCTAGCTCTCTAGTCACTGAGCGATCGATCGTCCGACCGCTGGGCGATCGATCGCCCAGCTCTCTAGTCACTGGGCAATCGACAGCTCTCTAGTCACTGGGCAATCGACAGCTCTCTAGTCACTAGGTGACCGATCGTCCGACCGCTGGACGATCATTAACAGTCTTCTTCCCTTCGATTTTTTTTTCTCTCACACTAAACATTAAACCGCTCAGCAATGCAACGGCTCGTTGGGCCGGTTCGACTCAGTTCGTTGGACTCGTGACTCGTGAGCCAGCTCGAGTTAAAAATTTTTTAGGGTCAACTCATTAGACTCGGCTCATTAAACTTGACAGATTCATTAGACTCGGCAGCTTAGTGAGCCGGAACTTTCTCAGCTTGACTCGTTCGTTTAACATTTCTAATTAACAATTAAACCAAAATCGAACTAAAATTTATATTTAGTTTTGATGCGATTCTGGTACAAGACAAATCCAGTTTCGATTCTAAATTTACTGAACCCAATATTTACCAATTTGATTTAGTTCTATCAAAAAACCGAATCGAACAGGATCTTGAACACCTCTAGAATATTTAGGTAGAAGAATTACGATATATTATAAATATTTAAATAGTAAGTAAAAAATAAAATTAAATTGGACACATAGTATTCTCCCAAATAATTATTGGTTTGGATGAGGATTTAGTTGGGCCAAGCTCATACATGTTGATATGGATAAGCCCAAGAGGCCCAAGTTCTAGCCCCATATCCTTCGGCCCAGATAAGTACTACCTGTGTGGAGGAGACGTACTTCTTTTCTATGCCCGGTTACACTTTCCCATCATTCAGAGAAACTCATTTCTTTCACGATTTTGGAAGTGGCGAGCGAAGATTGAAAATGGTAATTGCATTCTATTCTCTCGAATTCATTCATTTTCTCATCTGAAATTATGGATTTTGTGTCAATCATTTGGCCAAATTTGTTGGATCTGCTTTGCATATGCCGCTGATTCAAACTGCCTTTGCCCGTGGACCAGAATTTTCAGAATGAAAAGCCTTTGAGGAGAAATTCTTTTTTGTTCCATTTTAATCGACGATACTGTTACATATGTTCATCCAATTGAAGATCTAAATTTTAGCACTGCGTATATTTGTAGTCGTCGAGTTTATGGTTTGGTTCCATTTACCTTCATTCGCCCATCTATGGTTTAGGTTCTTATAACTGGTTCTTTTACTTTTCAATAAATGATTTGTATTTGCTACAGAGAATAACAGCTCTCTAATCTGAGCTTCTTTTCCCTGTTTACGTAGAGATACGTATGGAGCTAAAATGTGAAAATATCACTCATTTTTAAACGTCCTGTGATCTCCTTGAAAGGAAATCAAAATTTTAAGAAAGGGCCCTATGATTTCTTTGATTTCCTTTTTTTTTTTTTTGTGATTCCACCAATATATTGTCTCTCTGATTCTTATGAAGTTATTGTTATTTAATGTATTTGATTCAACTCGTATATATATTGGTCGTGTTCTTCTCCCTGTAATGTTTTCCAGATTCATTTTGTGCTGCTCATTAGTAGACAAGGAAAAGTGAGGTTGACAAAATGGTATTCACCATATTCCCAGAAGGAAAGGAGTAAGGTATCTTATGCACGTTCTTGGCATCTTAATATGTGATTTTTAGTTTCTTAATTAGTATTTAATTTAAATTTCGTAAACATCATCATCATTATTTTTTTATCTTCCAAGTGGTTGAAACTAGTCATTGTAATGTGGATGCTTGTTCTTGGATTTATAAATATATATTTTTTCATATTATGTGCTAATATGGATATGATGATGGATGTTGAGAAGGTTATTCGTGAGCTAAGTGGAGTGATACTTAACCGGGCACCAAAGCTCTGTAATTTTGTGGAGTGGAGAGGATATAAAGTAGTTTATAAAAGGTAATAAATAATTAGGTCACTGACGTCCATAGAAATATCTTTTCTAACTAATTGTATAATATGCTTAGTTGATTTTACTGAATGTTTGATGCAGATATGCTAGCCTTTATTTCTGTATGTGTATTGATCAGAATGATAATGAACTAGAGGTCCTTGAAATCATTCATCATTTTGTTGAGATTCTGGATCGTTACTTCGGCAGTGTAAGTAAAAGTCAAATTTGTTGCACATTTCTAGACAGCCAAACTATAAAATGCATATGTTTTCCGATGGTGATGTAATAGAGTTTTCATGATTGCTTATTCAATATTTCAGGTCTGTGAGTTGGACTTGATCTTCAATTTTCACAAGGTAATTTTTATTTTACTTGTATTCTATCGAGGTCTTTGATTGGATCAAGTTAAAGTGGACCATTGTCAGTTAAGTGTATGATTTCTTTTCATTCGAAAAGCAACGTGTTTGGTAAGCTATTGGTGATATGTAATTGTAGATCAAATAATATTTCTAGAGTTTTGCATTTCCTTATAATTTTGTTTATGGAGTTTTGAATCAACGCCACCTTGTGCATGACTTTAAGACGAGGCTTTCTTCTTGGGGCATATTGTGTTATATAAATGAATTTTTTGCTATTTTTTCTGCTGAAATTTGAAGGCCTATTACATATTGGATGAGCTCTTAATTGCTGGCGAACTTCAAGAGTCAAGCAAGAAAACAGTTGCCCGTTTGATAGCGGCTCAGGTGCAATTTTCTATCTGTCATACCCATTTTCATACTTCTTGCGTTTTGCTGAAGTGGTACATATTTTTTTAAGGATTCACTGGTGGAAACAGCGAAGGAGCAAGCAAGTTCAATCAGTAATATAATTGCACAAGCCACCAAGTAGTGAGCATCAACTCCAAATCACAATCTTTTAATCTTGTTCATGATGTCATGAGAATTATTGAAATTACTGTACTGAGATTGTGAAATGTCTACAAACTAGTGAACAACAATTATTGTTGTGTTGAGCAATCTGTGTAAAGTATTCATTTTGTTTCTGAGCTTCAATTTGTTGTTTCTTGTGGTGATGAAAGACATGGATCAAACTAGTGCAAATTGTAATTCAAGTGACGAAGGCTCAAATCAAGTCATAATTTTTGCATCTAAAGCCAAAAATAATGGCTCCTTGTTTATCTTACACAGCTCTATGAACCTAAAAAGCTCTTAATTACTAATTACAAGTACAAATACTTGCTTTTCTTTTTTAGCCAAATTTTGAGGTCAGAAGATTATAAATGTCAATATAAATATTAACCAATCATTCACCATTACTGTAAGTGCTTGCCCTCCATCTTCCCTCACGTTATGCTCTTCATCGACATGGACCTGCTCATGAAAATTAGGTAAGATCGACAATCTGACTCGATCGAAAATGATAATCTAATCAAAATGAGAAACTGTATTTAGAAGCAAATGATGGGGATTCAAGCAAAGGAAAAAAAATAAGGGAACCTTCAGAAAATCTCCAAATCCATTGATCTGGTAAGCACACCATCATCTTCCCACTTTATATCCTTTGCATTTGGATCCTTTTCAATCAATTTGAGAGGAACATCCAGCGGAGGCGGTGTCTGCATGAAGACAATACGACGAATTATGAAACATGTGACACTACAGATCTCATTATTTCGTCACAACATGTAGTGTGCAATTTAATAATTTAATTTATATCATTCGAAGTATGCTACCATGCATCGGATTAGAGGCCAATTAATTTCACGGAAAAAAGGATGTTGTTTGATTTCGTTGGCACCGGTTTGTGAGCCTAAACGAGCTGCTGGGTCTCTTTGGAGCAAACCATTTATCATCTGCCTTGCTTGAAGACTTACCTGCAACATTCAGCAACATTAGTTCTGGCAGACAAAGACAGTAACCTGCAGGAGTATCATCTCTTCACACCCTCACAAATGATCAGTCAATGGAAATAAAAAACGAGCATTTGTGGAAACTTGACAATAATTTAATGTGACACTGCGCGTAGTATTAAATAAACACTAGATAAATATGATAATATATCTAGTTATTTCAGTTGTTCTTTTATAGTCATAACTTAACTGCTTTGAAGTTAACCTCTCCTTGACTCACAAGTGTGTTCCCTTAAATTTTTTGCAGCTAATGACAAGTAATTAAGCAGCTCGACTTTATCAAAAACCACTAAAAATTCTGGAATAGCTTTTTTGAGTTGATTTACTGGAATACTACTCGGGAAGGTTAGTTCTTTGTGCAATATGTTGGTAAAAGTCTTCTGCCTGTTCTTTCCCCTAAATGGTGAACGTCCATATAGCAATTCATACAATAATATACCTGAAATGAAATACAGATACATGTTTATTAGCTTAACGTTGATGAAAAAGCGAAACTAATCAACGATAAAAAAATTTTGCGATGTAATGAACGGTCCTCGAAGCAAAGAACTCATCATCAGTCTCTTACCGAGAGTCCACCAATCAATAGCACTCGTGTGGCCAGCACCAGTTATAATTTCCTGCAATCAATTGCTGGTAAGTGTAATGAAAAGATAAGACACCATAGTCATCATCTTGATCTAGACACAAACACATGATCATAGAGACAGACATATATACATACGCAGCTAGTACAATCCGCGTTCTGCTAGACGGGAAAATAAGAGGAAAAAAAAAACATTTGACTATAGGGATCTGAAGTTTATTGTAACCGTTATGACATCTGCGTTCTTAAACTATCTCGATATGTAAAATCCAAATATTGGCTAACAATAGTAGTTATTCTATGGAAATAAAGCTTAGTTTTGCAGCCTGAATAAGACAAGGAAGATTCACCATACAGGAGCAATGTACTCTTCAGTTCCAACAAATGAATTCGAGTGCGAAACCGGTTCCGCAACAAATGCAGGTGGCAGTTGCTTCTTCTTCGACCTCTGTTTGCTTTGTGAAGGAAACTTTATAACCTATAGTCAGAAACACATCATAAAAATATGAATACCTGATTGTATATGTAATTTGCAAGAGCGATATTTGTATTAAAAATGTAAAATAAACAAACAACAAAGGAGGATAAGAAATTCTTCATTAGAAAAAGTAAGAAATGTAAATTAAGATCTTCTTGTTTCATTGCAGCAAATGGCATAAGATTGCTCGGGAATAAAAAGTTAATCACCTGAGGCTTCGAGGAAGTCAAAAATGACAAATCAAAATCGGCTAATACAATATGACCGTCCTTTTGAACTAAAATATTTTCAGGCTTCAGATCCCGATAAATAATTCCTGCATGAAGTCATGAAAATATTCAGAAGGTAAAAGAAACAGAGAGATATAGCTCATATCATCAACCAGATTACTGGCATTTCACTATAATACAAGCAGACACAGGGAAAAGTTAGTAATGGTGGGATTTCAAAGTTTGGAAATTCTAACTGGGCTTAAGATTCCATCTGTTATGGAGCATCTGTTGAAGTAAATGTTAGAGAAAAGCTAAAGCAGAAAAGTAAGGCCCACGAGAAAAAAATCATCCAAAGATACTTGCTGGTTAATCATATTGCTAGAACATATATTGGAGTAAAATTATACTGATTCATTCTTTGGAACTTGTAATCCAAGATTTGTTTTTTAAATATAATTACAACTGATATCCTTTTTCTGATACAAACCATGATGGAAGATAAAGAAGTGGGAATGAAGAGGTACTATGCTTGGTCATTCAAAAAACAAAATCACAAATCAAGGCACCTAAGCAGTGTAGATATTCCAATGCAATGACAACCTCAGCAACATAAAACCTGGAGAAGTAAGAATTGGATTATTAGATGGTTAAAATAGGACAGAGCTAAGATACCGGACTAGGAAAATAAAAAGCGAAAGTTCATCTCGTCTAGAAATTACATCAAATAGAACATAGATTGGGGACATTAAGATACAAATTTTTAGTTTTTCAGAGTGAAGGTGTATAGATAATCTCCCAGATTGGTGTTAAAAAAGCCTCAAATTTAGCAGAATGCTCTGGAACTTAGTATATTAGGAAGCTCCATAATCAAATAGGCATTGCAAGACGGTGGCGATTGACTGGAAGAATCAGAGTGGATTACTTGAAATCAATGATTAAAGTTCTACTCCAAAATGAAGGGATGCAACCAGCCTCTAACAATACCTTGCAGATTCCTCTTTGAACATTTTCATTGGTTGCTTTTCGAGCAATGCATACAATTCTCCACCAGCGCAAAAGTCTGTTACCAAACAAACGTGTGTAGGAGTCTGTGAAGATAAAATAACATTAAAACAGCAACTAAAAAGCTGAATTTGGAAAACTAACCCTGTTAAACACCAATGTGAAGTTGTAAATAGAAAAGCGAGTGAGCAAACAAACTGAATTCTGGTTTATTCATCTTATACAATACTCAGAAATGAGCAAATCACAAAATCAGAAATCCTATTTATGGAAGACAAGTTCAGTTAAAAGTTGATAATATCATGCACATTGACTAAAAATTTGAAGATAGCACATAAGATGGAAATTATGAACTCAAGGAAACAATCTATAAATCACTTGATAACTGGGCCATATTTTCCTGGGTTGAAGTGTTTTCTCATTACTCTTATTGTCATCACTCTTCTTTTTGCAGCTTCACGCTGTTTAGTCAATCTCTATGCATAGTAATGTTTGTTTGTATATGTGTTACGTAAAATTTTCAAAAGTAACAAGGATTGTTACTGATAGAACCTGAAATGATGTGTACAGAGTCGGAAGAAAAGGATGATCCAGATAAGAAATAATTTCTCTTTCAATGCATGCTCTATGAACCTGTTGAATCATTAAACAACACATCATTACTTCCCACAAACCAGTGGTTAAAACTTAAAAAACATGTCTTCCAATCTAAAATGAACAAGTGTGCACACTTATAAATCCAACGAATCCTTAACTTATATTGATGTCCAAAATTGGGAAACTCTCTCATTGTTCGTTTCTTATCCAAAAAAAATCAAGAAAGTCTCTAATTGTCCCTCTTTTATGTGCATTCTAATTCTTATTAATACAATTTGTTTCTTAACAGAAGAACATAAATCCAAGAATCCTCATCCAACAGTGAAGAATATCCATCGATTCACAAGTTGAACTTGTGCATTTAGGAGAAACTACTTAAACTCTTAGGCAGGCATCTAATAAGTTATACAACATAATTAACTGATATTTTATTTTTTAATAAGAAACAAAATATATTGAAAGATAAGGAAATTACAATAGAAGATAAAGGAAGGACCAGTCTCTAGAAAAAAGAGAAACAAACACTTAATTTAAGACAATTAAGTTTAAACCTTGGTTCTCTTTTATATCATACCTTGTTCCTGTTCAACATTACAGCCTTGTCCATTGCTTTAATAGCATAAAGTTCCCCTGAACCTTCCAGTTCCACCAAGTGAACACTGCAACGAGTATGCTAGGGTAAATGAATCACACCATTGATGGATAGAGTGGATGCAAAATAGCTGAATTTATAGCTTCAAAAAGAAGTAAATAGATATTTAAATATAGTGAAGATTTGAAACCACTTAAACCTAAAAGCCATCAATATTTATGTATCACCCAATATCTATTCTTGAGAAATTAAAAAAAGAAAAAAAAAAAAAAAAAAAAAACATAAGCTCCTAGCTTTGAAATTTCATAAATACAAATATCTAATATTTAACACCATCTACATTTCATAAACTAAATCTTATAACTTTTTATGTATAAATTATATATGCAATAGAGAGAATTTTCATATGCATATGAAAGTTTTCTAAAACTACTGATAAAGAACACTATAATTGTAAACCGAACCAACCTAAAGAATGCATAAATGAACAACAAAACTGAGAAATTTGATTTAACAAAGAAAAATCTCTATCAATGGGACGAATAAGAGATTGAAAAATATTAAAGTTAATGAATCAAATCTATCCACACAAAAAACTGAACAACGTACCTCCCAGTATCTCCACAACCCAGCGGTCTAATGGGTTTAAAATGATGTAGTCCGATTTTTTCACCTTGTTGAGTAATCTATGAAAAAAATGGCATGAATATGATCAATCATACATACATTAGAGCGGGAAGAAACAGACATGTGTGGACCATGGATAATCACTAATTTTTACAAATATGGGTAAGTAGTTAAGATCATATCATGAACTCTTTATCTTAAAAACAACTGGAGACTACTTTTGCTTATTCAAACACACCTTTTTTATTGCTAACCAAGAGCAATTGCCCTTCTTGTGAGGTTTTGGGAAGACAGGTTTAGAATGAATTGCCCACAAATCTTCTGGTCTCTGTTGAAAAAGTAGAATAAAATATATACAACTTCAAAAATATAAAATTATGAAAGGCAGCCATATAGTCAAATCCTAACCAAAATGATCACTAGTAAACAGCAACTTAGAATTATTTCTCTATCTGGAAAAACCAACTGGGACTATAGAACTTCTCTGTTCAATAAAATGAACTCCTATTTTCTTAAGAAAACAGATATTTTGGTCGGGTAAATAAGGAAGTTACATTGCTGCAACATGAATTTTGGCTAATCGCTTATGAGAGATCAAAACATAAAGCAAAAAGGAGTACCAAGTACCTTACCAAGTTGGCATCGGGAAGCTCACGTACAGCCTCGTCCACATTTTCTGCTGTTGCTTTGGCCTGAAAAAGAAGAGACAAAAAACTGAAAAGTGATCGTTTTGATGGAGCCTAATGAAGATAATCCTATTGATACAAGTAAGGACTTCCTGGCCATAGCCCACATAGAACAGCTTTGCAACTTATTTTCAAAACTCTGGTAATAGCACTAGTTCATATATTTGTACTTTCATTCATAGTTTTAAAAGATCTTGTCCTATTTTAGTTGTAGAGCTTTGTCACACTCCTTTAGACCAATCTTGCCTTTTGGATGAAATCTTAAACAAATGTATAAATAAAAGATTATAGAGGGATCAAGTACCCAAGTACATACCAACATCACACTTTGTTGTTCTGTTTTCTCCGAAAGACGGTTTCGTAGAGGTTCCACATCATCACTTCCATCTAGTTGTACACCAATGAAGTATTGCAACTCACCCTGCAAAATCCAAAAGGAACTCAGATGAAAAGGTGAAATGGCAATTAAATAAATTTATTGGGAATTAGTTTTTCTTCAACAAAAACCTCAGTCACCTTTTGGTCTCGCATGGGCTGCAAGTGGAATAAATTCCAAAACTTCTTACCTACAGAAAATGACATCATAATAATTGGCATGCTGGAAAAAATGACAGCATAAAATTTCCAAGCCAACATAGGAGTATATAGTAGTTCGAATTATGTATGGTGTATTTTTTATATTTACTAATTCAATAATATCCTTCTCCTAGCTTCTAAGAGACTTGTCTTTTTCAACTATCTTCATTAAAAATAGTCAGAATACTAAAGATCTTGGCAAGCCATCATCAAATAAGAACTTACCAGTCTTTGTATAGTTAATTAACTGAACTGTGACTTCCTTCAGTTCTCTGATAGCATCTCTTATCTGTGATACAGTGGCTTGATCTGTTTCAGGTCCTTGAAGAAACCTGTCAAATAGAAGTAGGAAATATCTAAAATTCCTCTTGATAATATAACGAAAGAACAACAAGAACTTTAATTGAGATGGTCTGACCATATCCACATTCAGAACTCATGACTAAACATATTGGAGAAGAAAATGACATTGTAATTTTTGAGGAAAACACACAAGGGTAGTTCAAAAAGGAAACTCTAATGTCGAAAAGTGCACTTTAAGGCTTTTAAATTATTTATAAAATATACAAAAGAAATAATGAAGTCCATACCGACAATTTCTTCCTAAGACTTCTTCTCGTGTATATTCCGTCAATTCGAGAAAGCTATCAGATGCAAATATCTGCATTTAGTTGTCCAACAAAATTATTGCGAAGAATAATACTTTCTATTATAGTTAATAATATAGATTATGAAAGAAGAAAGTAAGATATGATGCAAGACAATTTCTAAGAGATTCATCGAATTTCATGAAACAAAAATTCCTTCCAGGATCTATAACTATCTGAATTTTCTCCAATTATGTGTTTTTATGCTACTAAAATTTTGTGACATATAGACATATGCACATAATTTATACGCATACAACCCTCTTCAATAAAAGAAAGGCTATCTTACAATTGGATTATCAGGAATTCTAGGATCTGTAATCACAAAATTTTTCTCAATTCGTTCCAACGTGGTTGCCAAATCGATTCCTTGACGAATATCCCTTTCTCTTTCATCATGATCCCAACTGTCAGTGCGCTCAATTTCTTTAGTCATCAAAATCACTGGTTCAATGGTTGTTTTTTGTTCACGACTCCCTGTTGTGCTCACAGACCTCCCTTTGAACCTGTGAAAGTATGACTTTGTGAAAAATAGCACTTCAAAAAGAAAATTATTCAGCCAACAGTTGAAAATATTCTTCCCCCAGTGAAGGCATTGATCAAAGAACTCACCCCATTAAGGAAAGCCGACTCGATAATCCAAATTTCTTTGATGAATCTCCGTATGCACCTGGATGAGACAGATCAACTTTAGAATCCAATTGATAAGTTTGTCTCCCTGGCGTAGTGATAGCTTCGGCATAATCAGATCTGGATTGTGTAGACTCTTGGCGTTTGAAGACAGAACTGTGGCTGGTAGTTCGCGTGAGAGGTTGAGGGTGTCTAACAGTCTGGAGAACTTCTTCAATTGAGTTCAGAGCCTTCTCTTTCTGTCGAGCTGAGACATCAAGAATGATGATTAGAAATGAAGCCATTATAGTATAAGTAACTCAAATGAACAGCTAACCATCATAGCGGATTAATGATTGGGGCAATCCATTTGGACGTAATGCCTTGTCGATCACGCCTTCTGTGTGTTTGCTGACCTCAATCTGCATTCTGCAAAGAACACCAAACAAAGTTTACTTACAATGCATACACAGCTCATAAGAATAATTTTGTCAGTGTTTGAATCTAAAAAAACTTCAGTGAATCAAATGTAAATAGAAGATGAATGCATAGGAATTTACGGACCCGATAAATTTGATGGCTTTGCCATTTTCATCTTTAATTGGAGTGACAGTGAGAAGATTCCAGAAAGGAGAACCGTCCTTCTTGTAGTTCAAGAGCCGGCCGCAGTAGCTTTTTCCATTCCTCACTGCATTTCGAATTTTGTCAACTTCATTTTGGTCTGTGTCTGCTCCTTGAAGGAATCGGCTGCCACCAACAAAGATAAAATACCAATAAATACTCCCATCAGATTACCCACAATTTCTACATCTTCCAGCAAGTACCTACTTTTATCCTTCCTTTTGAACTATCCAACAGCTTTCATAAGATTGCATTAAACCCATGAATTATTCCTTGATTTTAAAATCTGGGTCTGAATCTCTCAATTGGATCACTGATTAGACTGGAGCTTTTAATTAAAATTGCCAAACTAGCAGGTTAAATTTGGCTTTTTGGTTATTCTGTCTTTGTTATTCTTACCAGTTCCTTCCAATGACTTCGTCTGAGGAATAGCCAGTCATGGTGAAAAACCCACCGCTGGCGTAAACTATCGGGCAATCTGGTTTTGTAGCATCGGAGACGACGAATGTATGCTCAAGCGTAGACAAAGCATCCGTCAAATCTTGTGCTACTTTCTGAAGATCTCCTGATTGTGACTCCATTGATGATTTTTTGCTTCTTCCTTCCTCCCATGATGCCCTCAGAACATTAGTCACTGCAGCTCTAAAACTTCCTTCTTCCACATCCGGCTCCACTGTGAGCCCCCACGATGCAGTTCTTTCAAATATATCTACTCCTTTCAAAAGTTCATTGGGTGAAGAAGATCGCCAATTTCTATCATAAGAATTATCAGACGTGCGTTGATTTGTTTGATCTTGCATGACATATGGTGGTAGAAATATCGATGCAGTAAGGCTTGTAACAGATGAATCTTGAGCCTGTCCAGTCGAAATTCGTTCTTCCATATTCAAATTCAGTCTTCAGGATGTATATTTATAGAGAACAACCTGCAAATATAACAAGAGGAAGATGAATTTCAAAGCATCAACACATTCATCAATGTAGAATCAGCAAATTTAGCTGAAGACGAAGCTTGAGAGCATTTCTCAGGAAACGCAAAAAAAAAAATCCAGAAAGAAGAAGGAAGACAAATTAGATCAACGCTGAAAGTGCTCTGACTTCAAATTCTAGAATTTCAGAACACGAACATCTCCAATTCGTCTCCTCTGCGTTGGTTCATCTTCATTTCTCATGGAACTACAACGGATATTGAAGAATTAAAGTGAAGAGCAAAGGACTCAGAAGGATTCGAATATCGAAATACAAACTGAATAAAAATGCAGAAAACTATGTAGTGAAAGGAAGGACAGCAGGAAATGCAGAGGGAAGAAAATGAAAAGCAAAGAAACTTGCAGAGAACTATGAAGTAAAAGGATGCACAGTGCGAAATGCTAGACCTCGAGATTTTAATTGACCTTCATGAGCATCCTGAAATATTTGTATATCTTAGTTCTGAACATCATTCCGCCATTGTCGCTTGCAGATGCTCGGAAACTTTCCACTCAAAGCTTGAACACAGGCAGCGATGAAAAGAGTGGACGACAGATAAAGATAAAGATCAGGTTTGTCAACATACACAATCGCCCATTAGGCTAAAATGAAGAACCCCACGTAAAATCCTTGTCAATCACAGCCATTATTGAGATGGAAGCTAGTGTGCATGGATTCATAAAAACCGTCGATTCGGGTCCCGAAAGACTCGTACTGATATGGAAGAAAAGAAAAACCTTCAAAAAATCGTAAAGTATAAGGCTCTAAAAGGCCCGGCCGAATTTCGGATTCTGTCTGTAGATAAATGTCGCTGTCAACTTCAAATTTGGATGCGGAGACGGTGAGAGTAATAATTCGAGTCTGCTGTAAAAAGGGTGGGACTGTTTTTGTACGGGTGGTGGAATCTCCACGTCTCAAATCCTCCATTAAAGACAGAGAAAGCTTGCTGAAGCGAGAGGGCTTCCACATCCACGCAAAAACAATTTCTCTTTCTACACGTGTTATGATTGAAATCCATCAAATTCAAACGATGTCGATTGGACGACCTTAATTTATTTGTTTTTTTGTTACCTTTGAATGTTTGGACTGTCGTGGAGCTCATAAGACATTGATGGAACGTTGAATGTTGACATTCTTCAGAGTTTCTTCCATCAGCGAAAGTAATATTCGATGATGAACAGTGGCGGGCATGGTAGTACTATTAGGTTGAAGTTAAAACGTCAAAAAAGAGCGACGGGGGGGAGCCGAGGAAGACGACGAAGCATTGGCAGTTGCTACTTGGTAGCTGTAAAACAGAGAAGGAAGACGAGCGTTTCATTATCATAGGATGAGGAAAATGAAAATCCAGAAATTGCAAAAGTCGCTCTCAGAGCTGTAATCGTGGCTGCTCGAGCGGCAGCAGTTGAAGCCACGTGATCATCACTGTTCCTCTCTCCAACTATCCTGCAAGTCGTCCACGTGTTCGGGGCTACCTAGTTTTGGTTTTTCTATGGTTCATCCTGTTCCATTCATTTCAACACGAACTAGAGAAAGAGTTCTGAACGAGTTATGAGTTGCCTGGTTGCAGAAATTGCAGAACGAACAATTTTTGCAAGGGAAGAAGATGAAGAGCAATATCCAGATTTAGTTTAAAATCTTTGAATAATTAACAAAGTTCGGAATTATTTTAGAAATTAGCGGAGAGATTAAAAAACGAGCATAAATACTCGACTATATAAAAAAATTTGGTACACGTGCACTGGATTTACCCGATTAATTGATGGTACACGTGCACTGGATTTACCCGATTAATTGATGACAATATTCAAATTAGAGTAAGACTCGAAATGAACCTTATTAATATGATTGAGTTTCGGAACCAAACCAAAGCTGAACTGATTTTTTCGATTTGTTCGGTTTTGTTTCAATTTTCGAATTTTCCAATTAAGACTCAATATGGACTTAGTTTTGACTCTATTTGTAAGTTTGGATCATTTTTTTTTAATTTTTTGTAATTTTAAATATATATAAACATTAATAGGTTGGTTCAGTTCAGATTTATTTTTGTAAAAAAGAACCGAGAACCGAATAAAAAATTTTGGTTTTACTCGGTGCGACTTTTGCAAAAGTAAAAAGCAAACCAAACCGAATCTAAATCCTTGGTTTATTAGCGTCGACCCGAACCGAACCGATCCGATCCCACCGTTTGTCCAAAGAAGAAAAAAAAGCCCAAAGGATTTAAACTGTATTGAAATCTTTAGAAGTTGATAATAATAGAAGGCAAAGCTCCATTAACAAGTAATAGAACAAAAAGCCGATTATCCGTGGCTGCAGCATTGAAATGACTCCCTCTTTAACAATTGCTAGACCAAAGAGAGATGGCCTTGCTTCAAAAGAGATTCAACACAATCATCAAACATTTCTTCTATAGACTTGAACTTGAATCCCAGATTCTGAATCTTTGAGGTGTTGAGCTCATAATATGGTCTGTTTAACGGCTCAAACCTGCATATCCATGAACATGTTTCAGCCATAATTCTTCCATAATTATTAACAAATTTATACAAACTGACCTTCTTTTGATTGGTAGAAATGGGTACCGGATTGACAACAACGACGCTAGATCCGTGTTGTCGAGCACGGTTGAGCTGCAAAGGTATCGCCCACGGGCATTCTGGTGCTCGAAGAGTAGAATATGACAGAGGGAAACATCATCAATGTGGACATAACCCATCCTCCCATGCCACTGAAATTTCTCTGTTTCTCCTGCAAATTGCGCAAGAGGTCAAGGAAGTAACACTCAAAAAAGAAAAAAAAAAAAACCCAGCAAAGAGAAGCACCTTTCAGCAAACCAACAATGTCCGATGCAGTAGAACATAAATCCGGTGGTAGACTTGGACCAACTACGAAGGAGGGAAGAACAGTGACCAAATCAATCCCATTCTCATTGCAGAAATTCCACGCAGCCTTTTCGGCCTGAGTTTTCGACACGATGTACCAAACCTTTTGTGATGGTCAAATCATCATGAATATTAAAAACGAGAAACAGGCATAAGAAATGTCACTTCATCAATGTACAGAAAGAAAAGCAAGAAAAAACAATGTCTGGCCTATGAAGAGTGAGAGATGAAGGAGAAGAAAGTTTGGATACAATGTCACCTGGAGTCTTTTGCACAGGTCAATCGAGCTCCAAGATGACTCATCCAGAGGTATTTTCGGGTCAAAATCATCTCTTGCTCTCACAGTCGAAGAAGATGAAGTGAGCACCACACGATTTAGAAACGGATTCTTTTTGCATGATCGCAGCACATTCAACGTGCCATCAATGGCTGGTTTCAAGATTTCTGCCTGTAGGTAAAGAAAATAACAGAAATTCAACCAAGTGATAGTCATGTTTGAATTTTGAAAAGCTCGACATACCTCCGGATCAGATGATGGCTTTAAAACTGGGGATGCCGTGTGAAAGACGCCATGGCAGGCCATGATAGCATCATCAAAGCTTCCATCTTTCATTAAATCAGCTTTCACTAACTGCAACCTCTCATTCGCTCCTTCCAGCTTCCACAAATGTGCTAACTTCTTCTCATTTCCTGCACATTCATAAAGTAACTCATAATATGTTCTTTTAGTTTACCAACCATAATGCAAAGAGGTAGAGAGAAAAAAAAAAAAAGTATAGAGTTTGGTGGGAGGAAAGAAACCTGGATCTCTTACTGTTCCAACAACATGATACCCAGATAAAAGAAGCCGCTTAACAAGCCAAGAAGCCAAAAAACCAGAAGCTCCTGTCACACAAACTTTGCCTTTTGTTTCAACATTATCATCCATTTCTCATAAGACGATGGAACCTCTCAATCTTGAACAATAACTATGAAAGCATATATATATAAATAGCCATACCTGGAAGAAAATGATGATAACAGCGAAAAGTGCATGAGGAAGAGGCATTAGGTAAGCCATACAATGTTTGTGAAGTAAAACTATTTGTAAAGATAGAACAATGATAAAAGAAGGACAACCAGACGGAAGTCATGAAACTTCATACAAGTCTTGCTGCAACAGGATAATTCAACTGTTTAAAAGCTCTATTTTCAATTTCCACAAATCAGAAAACAACACTGCAACATCTTCACGGAAAGAAGAGTTCATCTTTTCTATCGTATTTGACTGCTTTAATTCCAGTTTATGATGACTTGTTATCAACCCCAACAAAAAGATGAGAGGAAACTTATACGTTCTGTCTGTATGGAAACAAAATATGAACTTGGGTGAATGGGCAAAGCCATTAACAGGTTATGAAGTCTAAGGTCGCTTCAAGAGCAGTTACTGAAACAACTGTAGCTGAAATTATATACTCAAACACCATTGATGGATCGCAAGTCTCAACCTCAGCTGACTGTTTCAATGGTTTTTATTATATATATATATACAAATGTAAAGCACTAAATTTGAGATAAAACCTGGATGGTGTTGGTTTTTTCCTAATATCTATATTAGCTATGACAGAGATCAAAATCAATCAAAGTTCTTGACGTTCTCATGTCCCATGGCTAGTAGAAGTTCTTCAGGCTAGTTTCTACACGGTCACGAGGCTGTGCAGCTTACTAGGTTGTGAAGAGATGATGCCTGAGCCCTGATATTCAATTTCATGAAGAAAGACAGGCGAGGCCAGGAATCAATTCCACCAGCATTGTCTCCAATAGGGTTGAATTAAAGACAGGTCACCAATACTGCAACTCTGGAATGGAAGGGAGGTTTAACCATTACCGTGATTTTGTGACAGAAAAGCCTTCATCGTGTCCTTGTCGATATCATTTTTTGAGTAACATCACTGGAGAGAATCTCTAGCTGCAATAGCTCTGCAATGACTAAATGTCAGTGAATACTATGAATTATTCCATGCAGTGATGAATTTATTTTGTTACATCAGATGCTTACAGATAAATCCTCTACATTTTGAACTCTTCAGTTGCTTTTAAGTGACTTTCTACTTCCAAAACCATCAACAAAATTGGTAACTTTTTCTCTTATAAGTTGTTTGTACACTAATTCTGGCAGCTGTTAATGTTGCTTAAATTTTTTCCCAACTAATAAATAATTGGTATTAAAGGAAATATTTACAAATTGGAGTTTGAACATGAAGGCAAGTTGACAGTGAGTATATCACCTGCAAGTCAAGCTGATACATTCAGAGTCTAAAACGCCAACTGGATTCTTCCGGCGATCTTTGTTTTTCTCCTCAACAACGGGAACTAAGCTTACACCGACCTTTTTCATATTCATTTGAGCTGTATAAAGATCCATACTGGGAGTGGCTGTCCATGGCAATTGACATATTTTGTCATCCGAAGAACACATTTCAGATACCAAAATATCCTGTCCAAGAAAAATTAATGACCAATCCCACATAGTTTCAGCCAGGGTGATCATAATGGAACTATAGTTAGAAAGAGGGTCATGTAAATGGTGATGAAGAAATTGAAAAGTCCCCATCATTCAAACAATTTCTGCATGATGTTAGAAATATGTATTTTGTCCGAATATGCTCGAAATCACGGATTTTCACGTACAATATGGTTTGCAGCTTAAGTAAATGAAATAGAATAGAGCAACGAGAGGAAAAGACAGCTAGGATTATTTTGCAGAATATACAAAATCACAATATCCTTAAAACCTGGAAAGGGAACTAACGTGTATTACAGACTAACTTTAAATACATACCTTTCTAACCAATCACTATTTTTCAACTACACCAACAAAGTCCACTTACTTTCCCAACTCTCTTATTATGAAATAAAGTCAAAAGTTTCCTGAGCATTTATTCATCTGCGTTGAAGAGAACAAGAATGCAAATTTGTATGATTTAAAGTACCTTGGCTCTTTTGCTTGTTGATGCATATGTGCAAAATTCTTGAATGCCTTCAAGTGTAAGGAAGCCAATCAAATTGTTATTTTCATCTACAACAACGGCACAAGACTCCTTTGTTGATAGCATGAGACTCAAGGCATCTGTAACCAAAGTGCTCAACAAGACCGTCACATATCTAGTTTTCATGGCTTCTGAAACACTAATTCTCTTTTCTAAATCTACAATATCATTATTTGAATCATCTGTACATAGTGAACTTTCAACTTCACATAGATCACTTGCATAAGTTGCTCTTTCAGAAGTTGCAGAACTGAGAGAAATTTCAGTAGGACGTTCAGATTGTTGATTAATAAAAATATTTTCCAGTTTTTGTTTCTTTATCTCCTTCCCATCTCCTCTCTTTGCCTGTCCAGATGTAATCCATGATGAGACCCCTACAGCTCCAAGAAGTGGAAGCACTATTCGGTAATCTTGTGTCAATTCAAAGAGCAGCAAGACTGAAGTAAGAGGCACCTGGCAAACCCCTGCAAGTGTAGCTGCCATCCCAACCTGAAATTCAAAGAAACAGACAACCTGAGAAGATAAATAAATTCTCCAACGAAGATGATACAGTTAATAATTGGCATTAAAAAAAGACCAAAACAAGTGGATAATTTCTAAAGTATTTAGAGGTACACAGCCATCTAGCTGATGGAAGCATCCCATATCATAACATATGACAATAGTCTAACCATAACATTTTATAGGTTGATATTATGCATATTGTTCAAGACATTCTCTGTCTCTTATTCATCTTATGAGGATGATGAAGGAAGCTAAAAAATGGTGTTAAAGTCTGCAGCCCTCCTAAGATAAGCCAAATTCAAACTAACATCCTGAAACAACTTTTTCATTTTTTTTCTATAAGAAACAAAGATATATACTATGAGAAATGAGATGGAAGGTAACTTTTATTCAATAAATGTATTCTATAAATATGCACTGCTGCTTTTAATTCTTATTAATATATAAAATTGGAGACTGCAGAATAATCTTGTAAAAATCAACAAACATAGAAGCCAATGACAATTTGAGATCAAGTAGATTTGGAGGGACGTAAAGATAAATGCAGCTCATGTTGACCATGTAATAATATGTTCCAAAAGGGTCATGTTTTGATGATTAATGTAAGAAAAAGTAAGTAGGAAGAAGAGAATCTGTGAAAAAGAGCATCGATGATGTAATCAGAAGTTAGTGTGAATCACTAGCTCCTTCAAATGAAGTGAGAAGAGATCCATTTGATGGTGTGAATTATTATAAAAGTGACACTAGTAGAATAACGAGAAGTACTATTGTGATGAGGATTGAACCACGCATAATGAGATAATTAGGGCCAGTAACAGATTGACACCAGGAAAGAGATCCACCAGATTATAAACACATGATGTTAGAGAACAAAGAACGGTGTCCATAGACATGTTCCCAGACCTCACTTCATTAGTTCAACAATTCACTTTGCTGACATATAATGGCATTGGAAATTACCAGGCCATATGCTTGAGGTGATGCCACGTCCAAGAATGAGAGTTGAAAAACAGGATTAGACCCAGCAACTGCAAGACCAACAAATTTCCCATAAGCCATTCCTGTTGCTCCCCCAATAAAGAGGGATGGTGCATAGTAGCCTCCAACCAGTCCAGAGGCTCTGCACAAAGAGGTGGCCAGGATCTTTACAGCTACGAGCTGAACTAATAAGATAGCTGAAAGTCCTTTCACAAATGGGCGAGATTCCAACAAAATATCAACATTTTGAAAACCCCAGTAAAGTATTTCAGGATATTCCAGGGCTATTAGTCCAATAGTGACTCCGCCAATTACAGGAAATACAGCCTTTGGAATGCCATATTTCTTATGAAGATTGTCAAAATATGCCAACATGTATGATGTAAACCGAGAAAAGGCCAATGAGACCAAGCCGCACAGAACACCCAGCAACAGATACAGAGGAAGCTCTATAAGTGAGTGGAACAGTGCTTATAGTGAAAATTTTGCTCTACCAATGAAAAGTTAAAAGGCAATAGTATGATCAGACAATTTAATGAAATTACATCAGTAGTAGAGTTGTGCTCATTTCCAGTGGCAGTCAAGATTGTGCTAAACGCTTAAGTAAAGGAAATATTTGGGGGTTGTAAATGCTTCAAACTTGTCTTTACTACTTGAGAGGAGTTGGATTGAAAAAAGTACAAAGATTTTTTAAACAAAGATACTTGATTTAGCAAGATCTCGCGCCTATTTTTCAATGAAAGTGATTTGCAGGCATTCTATTTAAAGATAACATTGTTCAGAGTAAGCCAACCAATTGAATATTAGATATTTTTACATGCATTGACCCCTGGATCAGGATCATATTATCTATCATCACGAAACCTCTAGAAACAATATCAGTCCATCCAAAAAAAAATTGAATCCAGATTTCAGTTAGTGATTTGAAATTTTTATTTCACCATGCTGTTTGAAATAAAATGCAACATAAGGTAAACTAGAACCTTTCTTTTCCATCATCTTTTATGGATTTTATACGGTGTTGGAAGAAGGCAAGGAGAATTGCTGATGTACCATATTAAGAGTCATCTTAGATAATTATGTCTCCAGCATATTTTTCTCTCAAATGAAATTGTTAGCTTACCACTTGGAGAGCGGAAGTCATACTCAGGAACCTTAAATGCCGGCTCAGAACCAAGGCCGATTTCTGAAACTACAGAAGCAATGACCGCACTTAAAATAACCATTGAAGTGGTGTTTGTAAGAGATAACGATGAATCTGCCGGTGATGGCCACAAAACTGACTCTACAGCAAAAAAACAACCAGCAACTGCAGCATTGAACCCTGAGAATGCATACGAGAAGTTTTCGAAGGAAAAAATGGAAGAAATATTAAGCCAGCCTATTTTAAGGGAAACATAATCGAACTTGGAATGAAAATTGATTAGGAACCCAAAAGAATTTAGTAAGAAGAAAACAAGAAAAATACAACTAAAATGAAATGACAAAGATATACATTTGATAAGTATGTTATCTCTCATCTTAGAGAATCATATTTCATAAAATACATTTTTATGATGTCCATAAGCACCCTCCTCTCCTCCTTTAAATAAATATCTTCGAGATAATATTAAATGACATTCATTTAGAATGACGTTATTTCATTTGATTAAAATTATTGTTTGAATATGATATTAATCAATCTTCTAGAATATTCCAAATGAATTCTAATTATTATTTATTTGTGGTCCATCAATTCCTGTAGACCACTTGCACCTTGTCCTCAAGGTGCATAATCTTGGAGCACCCCATAACCCGACTCATATATCGCTTCCAGTTCTTTGCTATTCCAATATCATGTTTATATTTTTTAATTTTGTTAAAAATAATTCTTCGTGTATATTTTATTCATATGTTAAATACATTTATGCATAAAATTGAAATGAAAATAAGGAAACTAATACTTAAGAACATTAATACCTAAGGAAACTAATTCCTAATTTAATACAAAATCAAATCTCCTTTCATTAAAAAAATATCAATTCTAATATTTACACATTATTAACATTCTTCTTTAAGATGAAACATAAATATTAATCATGTCAAACTTGTTACATAGATAATTTACTATATTTCCTTCTCAGCTTTTGTGAGTAAATTTTCAACCTGATCCCCAGGCTTTCACATATTGTGTAGAAATTTTACCTTCTTGAATTTTTTCACGACGAACGAAATGACAATCAACTTCAATATATTTAATGCGCTCATAAAACTCAAGATTTGAGACAATGTGAATAGCAGTTTGGTTATCATGCCATAATTTTGTTGCGAATCTTTTCACGAACACACAATGGTCTAAGAAAATTTTTTTGTACTCATGATTTTCTACAAAGAAATCGAACTTCTTGTACCATTATCTTGGGGCTTGCTTTTTAATTCATATAAACTATTATTCAATTTACACACCAGATGTTCTTTTCCCTTCACAGTGAACATTTCTGGTTGTTCCATGTAAATCTTTTCTTCTAATTCACCATGCAAGAAAGCGGTCTTCACATCGAGTTGTTCGATTTTCAAATTAAAACTTGACGTTAATCCAAATATGACTCGTATGGAAGACATTTTCACAATAGGTGAAAAAATTTCTTCAAAGTTAACGCTCTTTTTCTAACCAAAATCTTTTACAACTACTCGTACCTTATACTTTGTTTGTTAATTTTCTTTTTTGAGTCTGTATACACATTTGTTCTTGATTGCCTTTTGCTCTTTTGGAAGCCGAACCAACTCATAAGTATGATTTTTATGTAATGATGTTATATCATCTTGCATCGCATCTAACCATTTTTTCTTTTGTTGATGTTTCATAGCTTCCTCATAGCACTCAAATTCATCGTCATCAGTGATCATTACATACTCGTTCACAGAGTATCTTCTCGATGGTCGACGATTTCTTGTTGACCTCCTTAAATCTGATTATGCAACTAATTCAGAAAAAAACTCTATTTCTTTTTTGTCAACATCATCAGCTATTGATCACTGGATTCTCCAGCATCTCTCAGGTCAAAAGTTGATTTCTTCATACCAACTCTTACTGGATGTTCATCAGTGACATTTTTCTTCTTTTTTTTTATAGTCTGATCTTCAAAGAAAACAGTATCTCAGCTTTTGACAATCTTTTTGTCCACCAGATTCCAAAACCTATATCCGAATATATCACTTATATATCCGAGCAATATGTATTTTTTAGCTTTGTTGTCTAGCTTGGGCCTCTCATCTTTAGAAATATGGACGAATGCTCATCATCTAAACACCTTTAAATGTTCATAAGAGACGTCATTTCCTGTCCATAGTCTGTTTGACACTTCTCCACTCAAAAGTGTTGATTGAGGCAAGTTGATAACATTTACTGCAGTACTCATTGTTTCTCCCTAGAATGTTTTAGGGAGTTTTGAATGTGATAACATGCATCTTATCTTCCCCACGATAGTTCTTTTCATTCTTTCTGCAACGCAATTTTGTTGCGGAGTCTTTAGAACAGATCTTTCATGCCTGATACCGTGCACCTTGCAGTATTCATCGAATGATCTCATATATTCGCCATCATTATCTGTGCGAATGCATTTTAACTTCTTTCCAGTTTCCCGCTCTGTTAGAGTATGAAACTGTTTGAAAATGTTAAACATCTCATCTTTTTATTTGAGTACATAATCTCAAACTTTCCTGAAGTGTTCATCAATGAATGTCACCATATATTGGGAATCGCCTAACGTTTTCGTTAACATGGCACCGCAGACGTCTGAATAGATAACTTCTAACACATCTGGTTTCCTTGACGCTGAATTCTTCTGAAAGGAAACTCTGTGTTGTTTTCCCGCCAAACAATAACACAACTTGGCAGAGGTTCATCTTTGAGATATGACAAACCATCTCTTTTGCCAAGCAATCAAAGTTTTTTTTCGCTCATATAACCAAGCTGTTTGTGACATAACTCAATGGACGAGTTATCTTGTGCAGCATTTACTAATACTTCCTTCACAGTCACTTGAATCACATACAAACTAGACTCTTTGATTCATTTCGCTATGATTAGCAAACCTTTGTTTAGCTCCCATTTTCCATCAGTAAATTTGCTATTGAAACCAGCCTCATCAAGAGTACCGACTGATATTAGATTCAGTCTAATATCTGGAACATGTCGGACATCTTTAAGCATCAACTCACATCCTGTGTAAGTCTGAATACAGATGTTCTATTTTTCAATTATTCTGGAAACGTGACTGTTCTCTATTTTAACAATGTCAAAATCATTGCCGGTGTAAAATGAAAAATATTGCACTTTTGAAGTAACATAATAAGATGCTCCAAAGTCACATACCCAACATGATTCATTTTTTATAAGGTTGACAGCATCTTCGCATACGATAACATCTTCACCTCAAAGACAGTTGCAGTCATACTCTTTATTTCTCCTTTAGCACTTTCTGTGACTTGTTCTTTCTTCAACTTCTACGAATTCTTTTCCTGTGGTTCATCTTGCTACAATGATAGCACTTTATGCATTTTTAACTACTCGATTTAGATCTCCCTGACGTGCTAGCTCCAGAGACCCCAAGTTCGTTTAATCTTCCTCTCGTTACAGATAAAGCCTCTGCAGAGGAATGCTCCTTGTTTTCGTCAAGAACTGCGGCTGCAATATCATTGAACATCAATATTGTTCTTACAGTACCGTTGAACATATTTACAATGAGCTGATCATATGAATCTAGTAAACTTTGAAGTAAAAGTTCAACTCTTTCATTTTCGTCGATTTTGTGCTTCATTGCTGTTAGTTGAGAAAATAATGTATTGAAAGTATTGACGTTCTATGTCGCTGTTGTAGATTCTGGTATCCGAAGGGTATATAATTTTTTTCTCAAAAAAATTTTATTATACCACGATTTTCTCTCGTATAATTTTATCAACGTATTCCAAATCTGTTTTACCGTTACCATTTCCGAGATACTTGACAAAATTTCATCCGATAGAGTAGATGCAAAATGCTTATTGTCATCAGCTTTGTTCCATTTCTCATATTCAACATGTGTCGGCTTATCGTCGATGGTCATCGCACAACCATTTCTTCACAATAGCGCCTTTATTTTTAATTTTCACAGAGAAAAATTATTTCCGTAAAATTTTTCGATTTCAATCTTTACTGTCATAATAACCCCGCTCTAATACCAGTTGTTGAGAAAAAAATAACGAAATCGGCAGGAACAATGATAATAATACCACCGCTGTAAAACGTGAAAAATACTGATAATGACAATTTTTAAAAAAGAATGTTATTGACAATTTCTTTATGTAGAATTAACTTTCCAAGTAAATTTCCAGAAAAGCCTGTATGGTCACAAACGGTCCACTTAAATTACAGTCTGCTAGACAAAACTTACTTACACAGTACAGTTACACCACTAACCAAGCAATACGAGAAACAATAGCAGATGCGATCTGAAAAATACCATGAATATTTTTCTACGCCGTAAAATTATAACATCCAAGAAGTAAGAGAAATAATAGCAAAAAATAAACACCGAGAATTTTACGTACAAACCCAAATCGGGAAAAAACAATGAGAATCGAGTATAGAAAGATTTCACTATGAAAAATAAGATTTATAATATTTTTCTAGATATCGAATATTATAGAAAATATTCACTAAGAGAAATCACCACTTTTAGAACTGTCAATGTACACAAAAGCACCATACCTATTTTTCTCTCACTCTTTCTTTTCCCTCCCTCCAAAATAATCCTCATTATTTCTCTTCCTTTTCTCAAAAGTAATTTTCTCGTTCTCTCTTGGATAGAAGATTTCACTTTTATTCGAATAATTTTTTTTCATTAATAACTCTCTATTTATAGAGAAAGTTACTCGTAAGAGGACAAAACATCACACATCACACAGAAGAAAGTTTCAATTTTTCTTCTGCATTTCATTTATGACGTGCAAAAGGAAAATTAAAATTTTCTTATTTATTAAATGATGTGGATCCCTCATCATTAAAGAGGGACCCCACACACCGCGAGTTCGTTGACACAGAGGACGAACTCGACTTGCTTCTCCCCTGACAATTTGCTCCTTAAGGGAAATGAAAAGAAAAAATTCATGAGCATAAAATCACCAGAAAGAGGAGTCGACCTCTTTGAACAGCGATGAACACCAAACACAAACAAAGGTGAACGGCTTAAAAGTCTTGCTCAAGGAATAGAGGTGAACCAACAATGGTTTGGTTTTCTTCTTAATACAAATAAACGCCCAAACAGAATTATCTCCCCCAAAGTTGCTCACCAAGGCAAACGAAAACGGTTTAAAAGATATTGCTCTCATAGCACGTCAAAAATAGGGACGAATTCTTTGTGTATATCTAAATATATTTATACACAAATTTGAAATGAAAATAAGAAAATTAATACTTAAAAAAACTAATTCTTAATTCAATACAAAATCAAATTTCCTTTAATTACGAAAGTATAAATCTTAATATTTATATGTTCTTGAAACTTCATCGATACTTTGGCATATCCAGTCCTATGTGTAAAGCTAAAAATCATTTGCTTCCCCCTCCGCTACTTTGTCTCCAAATTATGCAGCATAGTTAAAGGTCTCTAGTTTTTCCATTATAGCTGTCATTCCCTCCTCCATTTCTCCCATTTCCTTTGAATTCCTTCCCTCATTTCCATCATCTCCCGCTGTAACTTATCTCGCACGAGATACAATCCTTTCTCAATTCTTCTTTAACCAAACCCACTTTGTTCTCTCCTGAATCCCCTGTGTTCTCTCCTTTATTCCCAGCCATTAGGAATCTCCTTTATTCCCCGTCATTAAGATCACTACAATGATACTAATTTGACAAGAATCACAAACTTACAAAGTTACACAGACAATTCGAGAGAACTGTTAGTTCTATTACTAAAAAACCATCTTCTAAAAAATATACTTTTACAATGTTTTTAAGCACCCTCCTATTATCTTCTAGAGAATCCTACAAGAAAACATTCATTTAAACGATACTCTTTTGTCTCACTACAATTATTTCCAAAAATATCTCTACCAGTACTATCAATTAATCAGTTCCCGTGATATTCCTAATTCAATCTTCATCAATTATTTATATGGTCCATCAAAAACATCCCAAATCAACTGATAATATCGCATGATTTCTCCGTCAAACAATTGTGAAAGAGAGAGAAATGCGCACCAAATAACAACTTAAATGCAAAAATAGGAGACCAGTTTCTAAGGATGGTAAAAACAAAAATGAAACTTTCGTGATGGCAAATACATAATTGAAACTATCGGCCTGATCCAACCCACAATTCCAATCATTAAGGTAATAAATATAAAATATATTTACTATGAAAAGATGTGGGGGCAGACAAAATTGGAATTTCCTTATCATTTTTTTTACGATGAAAACGCGAGTAGACAAAGAAAACAAACCAGAAGATATCCCAGCTGCTGATCCTGCAGCTAGCAAGGAGAGCTTTCCTTGGGCATTTCTCTCGGTCAAACTAAAAACCCCTTTTGCTATGGAAGCGCCTATCTCTACACTGGGACCTTCTGGGCCCAAGGAATTTCCCGTACCAAGCGTTACACAGGCGGCAACCGCTTTCAGAAATGGCTTTATGGCTGCCTTCACTTGATTAGAAAAGGAATTTCTGCTTCCAATTTGCGCAGGTGAACCCACTTCGGTAAGAGGAGAAGAATCATATTGGTTGTCTAATCGCAAGGCAGTAGAACCTCTGAGCAGATTTAAAATGCTAACAAGACAGCCACCACAAGCAGGAACCAAAATGACTCGTTTCCAACTGTCTTGAACGGGCTCTTCTCTCAGCCAAGATGCCCCTCTGTAGGGGATCCCATCCCAGAAAAAGTCACGAATCTCATGGACCTTCAATTTGTTCGAGTTCATGAATGATTAAATAGACAAAAAAAATAGTGATTAAAGAAAATGAGAGCATGAATGAACAGAGAAAGTAAAGTACTGCGTTATTGAAGAGCACCACACCAATGCCGGTAAGAAGACCAACCAAACACGAAGAGAGTATCGCCGAACTCCCTCCCCCAAAAGGATTTCCTCCTACTTTTCGGCCCTCGTCCTCTTGGTCTTCTAGTCGTGAAACTGAATTGGGTGAAATCCGCAGCGATGGCGGCGGATCATTGTCAGTATCACAAACGGTGAACTCGGAAGACCCACTTTGCGGAAGAGCAGAAAGAGGCCCCAAACGCCTCCTCGTCCTCAAGCAGCACCCGGAAGAAATAGACACAGACAGTTCCAATCGATGGGTGATACTACAATTTGTGTAGAAGAAAGGAGAGACTGAAGCAGCTGAGAGTGCAGAAATTTTGTTGGAGAAAGGAGAGATGGGAGGAGAGAGATGAGAGCATTGAAGGGAGAAGGTCGTCGAGGCGACACATTCGCAACCCACCATCATCATCCCACCCACCGGCCACCACCAACGCCAAGCTTAGCTTCCACCTTCGGCTTCACCCATCGGCCAGCGCCTCATATCAACATTATCTACAATCGCAATGCTCGCTATTTTGCAATATTATTATCCATTATTTAACGTCAATTTTTTTAGAATATAAACTTGGGTAATCACCATTTTCATTATTTATAATATATAATATTAATCAATTAATTAATATCACAGATAAAAATTAACAAGTAAAAAAAGAGCATCATATAAATATAAATAATGTTGTACCTAAAATAACCATTGTCTAGGTTTTTTTTGCAGTTGAAATGAGGATTTCCACTGCTGAAAGTATAAATGGAGTTTCTCATATTCATTTTCCATGATGATCAACGAGAACATAGGATTTTCTCTTGTGAGAATACTTTCATCGGCAAGAAACTCGATTTTCGCTAAGTTTGACTTGTCAGATTTCAGCGTAAGTCTAGTTTCGTTTGAGTCAAATTGAGTAAACCGATGTTGAGAATCTCATTAGCTTATTGTTTTCTCTTAAAACTCATGTGAGATAGAGTCGAATACTCACAGTTATATTTCGATCTTTATAATAGATTGTTCATCTGTCTATACTTTTATCTCGAAAGAATTTTTCCACATAAATAAGATATTTTATATCGTATTTTTTTTGTTAACGTTCAATTTCTAACATGGCAAAGCCCTTGTCATCTCGATCATTCCACCACTAAAAATAAAGTCATTGCATCTAGGGGTGAGCAGAACTAGCCTAGAATCGTGAAACTAGACCAGACTGAGCAGTTCAATCCATTTTGAGTCGATTTTGCACAATAGATAGTCTAAGATCGTTCCCACGTCCCAAATTTATGGTCCACGGTCCATATGAAAAAATTCCGCATAACTAAAAAAATCTTGAAAATACTATTTAATTTGAATTTTTAAATATTTTTTATTTATTTTAAATTAAATTAAATTTATTATATTTAATTTTATATTATATAATTGAATTTAATATGTTAGATTTAATTTTAATATTAAATAGTTGAATTTGTATATGCATAATTTATTTTTTATTTTTTTGAAATAAAAAAAAAATAAAAATAAAAATTTAAAATTTATGAGAGGAACGTTCGATCCAAGTTCGGTACTGATTACTCCCGGTCGCCCGATTTGGAAGAGCCAAAAAAAATTCCAAAATTGACGCCCTCTCCTATGCTCCTCGTTGGGACACGGGCTCCTAGTAGTCCATGCTAATACCCACTGAGCCGATAATGTTCATTCCTGTGCTCCTCCGTCTAAAACTGAAGATTGTCTCTTTTGCTTCTCTGCGTTCATGTTGTTCTTTTCTGGATTATTTTCATCGATCGGCAAAGCATACCAGATCTCAGTAAAACGACATCTAAGCTGGAGTGACGAACTCCATTTTCATGGTTTCTTAACCTTCATTTCTTAATTGACTGATGTTGTTTTTCTCAGCAATCCATCGTGTTACCACCGGATGATCGGCCATTGTTAACCATAAAACCAAGGTAGAGTGAGAATGGGGACATCTTGTTCACATTCTCACTATTTATTATGAACATAAATATTAATTAATATAATAAAATAAAAATAAAAATAAAAACAGAGATTAATCTTTTAATTAGAAACAAAGATTAATCTTTCATCACGACGTAACTTTACCAAAATAATAATATTTTATTTTATATGAAGAATAGTTTAATAATTAATGTATTCAAGTAATTAATTTATATATAAATTATCTCATAATTTAATATTATTTTTTATCATTTTCTTTTATTAATTTAACATTTTATGCACCGAAAATCTGAAATAAATGATTTCAAAATCTTTTTTGTTTTCATTTCTCAATTTTTTTAATAGAAAAATATATGAATAGCTGCAGTTATACATTGTAAATGTGTGTGTGTATATATATATAAAGAGTAAAAAATAACAAAACGACTATAAAATAAGTAATATTTAAGTAAATATAACAAAATAAGAAAAAAATTAAATTTAAATATTATCGTATAGAGTTATCTGTCATTTGATTTATAATATTTTTTTTACTCAATTTGACCATATCGTATACGTCGTTTGTAATTCAAATCTTTCTATTTAATTTTTCGTTAAATTGATTACGTGCTCTGCACGTGACCTTCTTTTTTATATTTTAAAATTCTAAAAATTATAAAGTTATAAATTAATTTTAAAAAAATAACAAACGATATTCAATTTACTTGAAATTTTTACCATATATTTATCACATTATGAAAAAATAATTTAAAATTTTTTGTCATTTTATAATACTTGTATGATTTATTATAATTATTTTATAAACCAATTAACTAAAATTATAATAAGTCATACAAATATTAAAAAATCATGAAAATTTTCAAATTATCTTCTTATAATATGCTGAATATGTAATAAAAATTTCAAGTAAATTGAATATCATTATTTGACGTGGACATGTCAGAGGAATGTCGGTTCAATTGGACTGATCGTTCTCTCACGCTAAATGATAAATTAATTTTTAAAAAAATCACAAACAATATTTAATTTATTTAAAATTTTTATCACATATTCAATACATTATAAGAATATAATTTGAAAATTTTCGTAGTTTTCTAACACTTGTACTATTTATTATAATTTTAGTTAATTAGTTCATAAAATAATTATAATAAATCATACAAATATTAGAAAATTACGAAAATTTTCAGTATATACTCATAATATGTTTAATATATCTTTTGTTATTTTTAAAATTTATTTACAAATTTAGAATTTTTAAATATAAAAAAAAAGTCACGTGTTCTGCACGTGATCAATTTAACGAAAAATAAATGAAAAAATTTGAATTATAAATGATATATACGATAGGGTCTGATTGGGTAAAAAAACGTTATATACTAAGTGACAAATGACTCAATATAATAAATTCTGAATTAAATTTGTTTCAAAAAATAATAAATCCTCTGCTACGCATTCTGGATGCTCCAATGAAGCAGACCATCATGTCCGTTTGTTATCATCATCACGGAACCGACGAGGTCATGATATTAAACAGAAACTCAACTAACGTAACGTCATGTCGTAACATCCATTTTCGATTCGTTTTAATTCAGTCGTCTTTTCACCAGTGGGTTCGTACTGGCTCGAATAACTTCCGTTCTCTCTCGCTCGCCCTCTCCATCACGTTTCTTTGGTATTCTCTCACGTCTTCCAGATGTGGATTCATAATCTCGAATTTCGTTTAATTATTTCCAATTTCACTGAATTTCGTTCTGTTCTATTTGCTTTGTGTGTTCTCTAGACCTTTGGGGTTGTGGGTGTTGACATGAGTTCGATTTTCCTGGCATCCAGCTTAAATATTATTTTTTGTGTTCATTCTATTGGTTTTTATCCTCATTTTTCATTCCTTAGATTTGTCGTCTCTGGAACTTTTTGATTGTGTATCCAGATCTGCTGGAGTTCCTTCTTTTTCATTGTAAACCCCAGATCTGATTATGATAACTGCTATGAACATATTGCCCGCTTTATCTTTCGAAGACATGATTGAATGGATCTATATATTAATCTTTATGATTTTCATTGCTTCTGTTTTTTTAACTGTGCCACGTGGAGTATGCGCATATATTTTGCAGTATTTATATCCTTTCACTGGTGTGATCTATCTGGAATTTTACACCTTTTGCATCCCATTTTCAGAAAAGTTTCTTTTGTTTCCTTTGGCTTTGCAAATCATTTTTCTGTTATTTGTTAAATCCTTAATGGGTTTGATTCGGGGATTAGTTTGAATCTGATCAATCAGTATTTTCCTTTTGTGCTGTCTTTTGCACCAGTTACCGATGGTCTCCTCCACTTCGAGGACGCCTTTACACTATGGGACTTTACTTGTTGTACTTGTGTTTGCTCACACATGCAATGCTTTCTATCTTCCTGGGAGCTACATGAATACTTATTCTTCCGGGTCTCCAATATTTGCCAAGGTCAATTCCTTGACTTCAATTGAAACTGAGCTTCCCTATGGCTACTACACTCTTCCCTACTGCCAGCCAAAGGATGGTGTGAAGAAAAGTGCTGAAAATCTTGGAGAGCTTCTAATGGGGGATCAAATTGACAACTCCCCCTATCTTTTTCGAATGAATGTTAACGAGACTGTCTATTTATGCACTACTGATCCTTTGAGTGAGCAAGAAGTAAAGCTATTGAAACAGAGAACTCGGGATCTCTATCAAGTTAACATGATCCTTGACAACTTGCCTGCCATGCGTTTTGCTTATCAAAATGGGATGAAAATACAATGGACTGGGTTTCCTGTCGGCTTTACCTCACCTAATGGTAATGATGATTACATCCTCAATCATCTGAAGTTCACGGTAATGGTTCATGAGTACGAAGGGCGTGGTGTAGAGATAATTGGAACTGGGGAAGAAGGTCTTGGTGTAGTAGTATCTGAAGTGGATCAGAAAAAAGCATCTGGTTTTGAGATAGTTGGTTTTGAGGTTGCTCCTTGTAGCGTTAAGTATGACCCTGAAGTAATCAGCAAATTGCCGATCTATCAGAATATCACATCAATAAAGTGTCCCCAAGAGCTGGACCAGTCTCAAATTATAAAGCAAAACGAGAGAGTGTCATTCACTTATGAAGTTGAATTTGTGAAAAGTGATATCAAATGGCCATCAAGATGGGATGCTTACTTGAAAATGGAAGGTGCCCGAGTGCATTGGTTTTCTATCCTAAATTCACTAATGGTGATCTTTTTCTTAGCTGGTATAGTTTTTGTCATATTCTTGAGGACTGTTAGAAGGGATTTGACAAGGTATGAGGAATTAGACAAAGAGGCTCAAGCACAAATGAATGAAGAGCTTTCGGGATGGAAATTGGTTGTTGGAGACGTGTTTAGGGAACCAGCATGCTCAAAGCTTCTTTGTGTAATGGTTGGAGATGGGGTTCAAATTACAGGAATGGCAGTTGTCACTATTGTTTTTGCAGCACTTGGTTTCATGTCACCTGCTTCACGAGGAATGCTTCTGACAGGGATGATAATTCTTTATCTGTTCCTTGGAATTATTGCTGGTTATGTTAGTGTGCGTATGTGGAGAACTATGAAGGGAACTTCTGAAGGGTGGAGATCTATTTCCTGGTCGGCTGCTTGCTTTTTCCCTGGGATTGTCTTTGTTATTCTTACAGTACTGAATTTCATTCTCTGGGGGAGCAAAAGCACTGGTGCTATTCCTATTTCATTGTATTTTATAATTTTGTCCCTCTGGTTCTGCATTTCAGTGCCTCTAACCCTACTGGGAGGTTTCTTTGGCACTCGATCTGAGGCGATTCAATATCCTGTGCGAACCAACCAGATTCCTCGAGAAATACCTGAACGCAAGTATCCATCCTGGCTATTTGTTCTTGGAGCTGGGACCCTTCCCTTTGGAACCCTTTTCATTGAACTTTTTTTCATCCTTTCTAGCATCTGGCTTGGGAGGTTCTATTACGTCTTTGGATTCTTACTTATAGTCCTCTTAATGCTTGTTATCGTTTGTGCTGAAGTGTCAGTTGTCCTCACCTACATGCATCTTTGTGTAGAGGATTGGAGGTGGTGGTGGAAGTCTTTCTTTGCTTCCGGTTCAGTTGCCCTTTATGTTTTTCTTTATTCCATCCACTACCTGGTTTTTGACCTGCAGAGTTTGAGTGGACCCGTCTCAGCATTTCTTTATATGGGCTATTCATTGATCATGGCAATCGCAATCATGTTAGCTACCGGCACAATTGGTTTTCTTATGTCTTTCTACTTTGTTCACTACCTGTTCTCATCAGTAAAGATAGACTGATAGTCATGCAATTCTTTATCAAGTGGTTGGAGAAGAAGACCCCCGTTTGTTTGAAAAGGATATCTAGGACATTTTATTAGTTGTCTCAGTTAATTTTCTGCGGCAGCATAAGAAGCTACTAGACGACCTGAGTTATGGGCTGTTATAGTGTCAGAGGTGAGAGGTTACATTGTTATTTACTTATCTTCAGTATATATCTTGCCCTCAATTCCGCACTGCCTTTCTTCTAGAAAATACGATTTTTCTCTATTTGTTTTATTTGAATAATTTAGTTCTAGAAAGTTGTGGTTGCTTTAAATTTCTTACATGCTCTATTCCACTTTGGAAATATGAAATGAAGATTTTGGTTACTCTCGTGTCACTTACCTCTTCCTAGGTGTGGGATGAAATTTAGATATTTCATTTTAGATAGTTCACTGCCTTACTACTATTCGTATGCTTGTGTTTTTGGAAATGAAAGGGATCTTGCAAGATGTGAACTCGAATCCGTTGGGTTCGGTTTTGGAGGGAATTAGAACCGAACCGAGTTGGTTTGATTTTGAATAAAAAACCAAAACCGAACCAAGGAGAACCTAGGTTTTTTGGTTCTCTGCAGTTCAGTTTTGGTTTAAATTTGAATTTTGGGTTGGTTTTGTTTGGTCTAAACTCGATTTGAGTCGATTTTGATTTATAATTTGTAAATTTCAATATAAAAATTTTAAAAATAATATAAATATTAAAAATTTAGTTTGGTTTGGTTCGGTTTTGATTGATTTTTGAAAAAAGGAATAAAAAACCGAATCGAAAACTCTCAGATCGGTTCCAAAATGGATCTTTGGGTCTTTAAAATTCACACTTTAAGCTTTTGTTATGGTGTACATTTTCTCATAAGTAAGCCCGTAATTTTTGACCTGTTCTTGCCCGCCTATTAGATCCGCTCATGCTCTTAACCGAGATAGAAAAATGACGATATTATTGTGTTTTGGTTAATCATATTTGATGTTGTTGATCAGATCTTTTCCTTGATCTTATATTTGGTTTGAGTAGCATTGGTTGGAGGAATAAGTGAGATGTCATTTGAGGTGTCTGTCTATAAGTGCTATGACATTACTCTTGTACAGTGGTCTCACTATGTGCACTGTCTAAACTTAATGCCCTTACCTCAATTTCTAGTTAGTGATTCGATTCTCACCATTTTTCGTTATGAATGAATGTTACATGATGCGACCCGTATCAATCAAGGCTTGTACGATATTGAATGGGATTCATGGTCTAAATTGGATGGAATTACCTATTTTGTCACACTTGTTGAGCTTCGGGACATTCATTGAACGGAACATTTACGAGACACCATGCAACGGTTGTTAACAATGCCCATTGCTAAGGCCGACCACTTTGGATTTTAAGTTCAACAATGAAAGAGTGCTAAAATTATCAAAATAATTTAATAAATGTATTATTTTTATTTTTTTGACTATCATTGCGTAAATTTGAAATTTTTTTTTTAATTATATTAACAAAATATGTTTAAAGAGCAATAGTAGAACATTTGATTATAAACGCGAGATTGTTTATTTGAAGTAGTTGCTTCCATACTCAGCTAGAGAAGCCTGGTCTTGTTTTACAGTCTACAGACAAGTAATTTGAGACAATAAAAGAATAAAATAGTCAATTCCACCAAGTACAACTCATAATCATAGTAATATTTTAGTTGATTGTCGGAGAAATTGGAGATGCGTTACTCGAGGAAATTACCTTACAGCCCTGAAAAAACAAACTATTTACACGTGCTTGTAAAGTGCTGATGCCGACCATGTTTGTTTGATTTGCTAAAGAGCGTCAAAACTAGCCGTTAAGGAATCAAGACCCGCACTTTACATTCATACATACGCTCTCTCCGTCTTCTCCATCTTCTTCTTCTTCTTCTTCTTAGTAATTCATTCACTCTTTCTGGTGATTCACTGTTTCAGCACGACACCATTTCTATTTCCAGCTGCTCTCTCACTCCCTCTTAAAGCTTCATCTTTTCTTCTTAAGTCAGATATCACACGCTGTCCATCAAGATGTTCACAGAAGGCCTTGATGAGAGCGCCATTAATTGGATTAAGAAGGTCAGACACTACCAAGAATATAGAAAGAAACGAAAGATTCTTACTTTTTACTTGCATCGCCTTGTTTTTCTGTAATGAATTTCTGGGATTTGGTTTTTATTTCAAAATTGTGCTTTTTAGATCCCGTTAATTTTTTTTTTCCCATCTGGATGTAGGGTTCTGATGTTCAAGCCGAAGAAGAACCTCGCATTCGATCTCCTCTATCAGAAAAAACTTCTGCTGCTTCGTTTCCGAAATCTCCTTGCGTGTTCAATGCCAATGGCTTCATGCTTTCTCAGGTCTTACCTCCGTTGAAATTCCATTCTGGGTTGCTGACTCCGCATAGTTTGGTGTCTCCTTGCGACGACGATGAAGAAGACGATGAATATGTTGAGAGCATAGCTTCAGTTCCACTAGAGGATGACGGAATTTACTCAGAGGAGGAAGTTTTCGGATCCAATGAAGATTTCTTGAAAAAGCCAATCATGCAGGGTTTTGACGAAGAAACTGTATTTAACAAAAGATCCCTTCCAAACATCAATGCCATTTCAGCATCTGTAAGAAATCATGGGTATTCTCTTAATAGAGGGCCTCTGAAGAAAAATCTCATGGTGGAATTGCCTGATACTTTTAGAAGATTCGCAAAGAGTGAACAGGGATTTGGAAATACTTCACAGAAAACATCTTCCCCAGGTTGTGCTCGTCAGCTCCAAAAACGAGCGCACGTGCAAAGTGCCCGAGTAAGACTTATGTACTCTTTCTTAATTTTTTCATCATTAAACCAATCGAAGAATTGCATATAAATGTACAAAACAGTTAAATTATTCACTAATCTGGCCATTGCAGGGAACTCAACTTCGTCCAAGTTGTCTTCGAGACACATCTGATTTGGGTACTCCAAGTGCACCTCCCATTACTGATGTTGGAGGGGAAGATAACAGTGGAGAGGTAAGTGAAAGCCATTTTGGTTCAGAAGACTCGAGAGAAGTCGAGCAAACTACCGATGAACTATGTCCGCCGAGACCTTCAGATGCGTTTGATGGCTGGAAAGAAGGCTTTACCGATTGGAAATCAAAGTCTCAAACAACTACAGAACATGGAGAGAGGTGAAACAATTAGTTTGCATCCCGGCATTTTTAGAGAACTATGCTTCATTTGGTTTTTGTTGCTAAGAAAAAGGTCAAATGATTTCCGCATGAAAGAATTTATTGAGTTTTTAATCTTATTGTGTGGGATCAATAGAACCATACCTGGAGAACAAGATACACAGGACTACCAATCGCAGCTCAACCATCCGGATTGTTCTTATTACAGCACGAGGTACTCACATAAATTGTTATTCGATTGTTCATTATATTCTTTCAAACTCCAAGTTCTTCTTCCTGTATCTGTCAGAAGCTGACCTTTTTCTTACTGTATATCTCTATTGTGTAATAGATTCTGATTTATTATTATTATTGTTAGGATTTATTTATTTAGTCCACTCTGGAATTTGATAAACTTAATCTAATTGTTTGGAACGAAAAAATTTCAGTGGTCAACAAGCATGGCAAACATTAATTGCATATGATGCTTGTATACGCCTATGCCTGCATGCTTGGGAAAGAGGATCCACTGAATCCACCGAGTTTCTACGAGATGGGTGCTTGGTTCTTCGAAGTGCTTTTGGGTAGAATTTCTTTTCCATTCCTGTCAAAGAAGCACAAAAATTTAACTGAAACTTTTGAAGAATTCTTCTTTGCTTTTGTTATTTGTAGACTTCACAAATTTTTGTTACAAAACCGCCATGCTCAAGCAGCTGAACAGATGACAACTAAGCATGCTGAAGAAATAGTCTCTTCAAACCCAAAGAAAGTCGTTGGGAAGATTAAAGTGGAAGGTATTAAATTATGAACTTGTGCGACTTCTTTGTTCCAATGTGTACTTTTTAGCTACATTAAGCACTCAAGATACAACTATTAGCTTCTTGTTGACTGCCTGTCTTCAATATTTTTTTGTTTGTACGATTTTATAAGTTCTATATGCAGTTTTTAGTGTTTTTATGTTATTTTCATCCTCCCAATTTTTTGTAATTCTTTTGAAGGTATTTCTATTTTGAGACTCACTTAGAATGTGAATTGCTTTTTTGATAATGACAGTGAAAAAAATTCGAATTATACCAAGGCGAAAACTTAAAAACACTTATTCGCAACGAAGTGCAATATACATGCAGGCAGGGGCTGAATATATCCGTCATGTTTCATCACTTGTTAAAATCGGCATGAATTCTTTAAAGCTATCACCATTATCAATGACGACTGAAGGTCAGTGCTTTATGAGTATAATCATACAATTTGATCTTGTAACAATTAATCTTCTCTTTGAACCTTTATAAAAAATTCGACTACCAAAATAAAATATAATTTTATTAATGATAATATATAAGGAAAGCATTGTAAACATATTGTTATGTAAAGGAAGAGAACTACACGACAATTGCCATTCTCATGTCTTATTCTAGGAGGCCTTCGCTTAGAAGAAAACATTAGAGATTGTCTCTTATGTTGGATAGCATAACTAATTTTTGTGTGCTTGCAGAACAATTGTCATGCTTAATTCAACTGAAGAGTGCAACAGAAAACGCTGACCTTGAGCCAAGTTCTGCAATTTGCTTGCACCCTGGGAGTGGTGATTGCCATGTTTTGTAAGTTTATAGTTACACAGCTAGTGCTATGTGATTGGACAAGATTTCCTTTTCATTGCCGACATTCATGGTCTAGAAGAAGTAAAATATTATCTGTATGATTTTGTTTACATTATATTATAACATTAAAACTACTATCAAACAAAGTTATAACTTTCAAGCCGAAGTGCCCTTTTGTATTGTGTAAGATATGACCTTAGACTTTCGTTTGTGGTTCAAGTAAATGTCTTTCATCGTCTTTTTATAAATTTGTTTAGTTTGAGACATTTCAACTATTCTGATAGCCTTAAAGTTATAGGAATTTAACTAGTAATATTTAAATTTCACAAACAATTTATTTGGTGTCTCTAAAAGATAAAAGATTGATCATTCTATTATTTAGGACTTACCCTTTAATATATGATTTTCAGTTGTCCAGAAACTCAAGGGGATGCTCTTTTGGTTGACGTCCAAGATAGTAGGACCTCCATTCAAGGTCGAAGTACCATTTCGATTTCATCCTTAATAGATAGTGTGGTAAGATTCTTTTTTTACCTTTTTACACTAGTTTTTTAGTAAGCATTTAAACAATTTTGTTGCATGTGATTTCAACAATTGTGAAGAATGACAAACTCCGGTGGTGGCCTATATACCAAGATGACCAAGAATGCGTCGGGAAGATCCAACTTTCTATTGGACACACAATGACAAGTGAGCAGAGTAACAATATGAAGGTTCCTTTGCCTTTTACTCAACTAGGCTAAATCAAATCTTTAAGACTTGTTTTTCTTTGTTAGAATTTGTTTTCAAAATTGTCAATTAAAAGAAATTAAAATTTTCATTTCTTTATCGGCTCACCTAATTTAATCTAAGCACAAAGTAGATTTAAATTTTAGAAGAATTTTATTTTTGTGATCCAAATTTCTATGTCTTGTTCTTTTCATGTTATAGAGTGGACCTGTGGTGGAAACTTTGGCCTATGATTTATTGCTAGAGGCTGCTATGCGGGCACAACATTTTGGTTCTCGGAATTTGAGTTTACATGGAAGTTGGAAATGGTTATTGACTCAATTTTCCGAGTACTATGGAGTTTCAAGTTCATATGCTAGGCTTAGGTACTAAATGGTCGCTAATTGGTGATTGCATATGTTAAAAATTTAAACTCTTGAGTTTTCTATCTCGTAGTATTTTGACTTCCATCATGTCCGGTTGCAGATATCTTTCGCACGTCATGAACGTTGCTACGCCAACAAAAGACTGCTTGGAGCTCATTAATGAATTACTTGTCCCCGTATTGGAAGCCAGGAGTGAAAAAAGCTTGACTAGACAAGAGGTAAGTTCATTTGTTGCAAATGCTCATGAATCTCTCGGTTGATTATCATGTTTTGTTAAAAACAGA